>JAXQQM020078036.1:0-149992 GCA_034641835.2 Pinus albicaulis
TGAGCAATTTTAAGTGATTGAACTAAAAATGACTAACTTAAATGACTAATTTAGTCTTGGAATAAAATATACGACTACATAATAAGTGACTAAACTAAAAGAAATTAACTTAAACAACTAATTTAGCCTAGGGATAAAATATATGACTAGATAATAAGTGACTAAAGTAAAATCGACTAACTTAAATGGCTAATTTAGTCTAGGATTAAAATATATGACTAGATAATAAGTGACAAATTAATAATGATTAATGTAAATGGCTATTATAGTCCAAGAATAAAAATATGGCCAAATAACAAGTACAAAAAGTATATGAATTAGTCATTTATGTCAGTAATTTTTATTTGTGTCACTCCATATATGGAAAATTGCACTTTTGGTACCGAAGTGTTACATTTCACTATAGATGTCTCTGAATCCATTTGCATTGTTAAAATTTAGAGACAAAGGGGTCTTGAATTTACAATGTTAAAATTATGAATACCCTTTTGTCTCTAAAGTTTAAGAGTGCAGATGGATTCATCTACAATTAACATAATTACATGTATCATCTATCAACTTTACACTAATGCCTTCATTATAATTTTAGTAAAGGTAATATTAATTAGATAGCCAAATTAATATTTATATTTATATTTAATATTTGGCCATAAAGTTTAATTTTTAAACTTCATTGATTTATGTTAAAAGTGTGAGTTTTTTTAAATCTAAGGTTAAATCTTCATATTTACATTTAATAAATAGATAAATATAACATTTCTTATGTTAAACATGTGAGTTCATTTAAATCTAGTATTAAATCATCATATTTACATTTGATAAATACTAAATAGATAAACCTAAAATATATATTTATAGACCTATTTAGTAAATAGGTATGAAAATTTATTAATTTAAGTATGAAACTTAATTAATTTTTTTAATGATGTATGAACCTTTGTTTTTTTGTAATTCAATGTTATATTCATGTAGGAAAAAAGGAGTACCTATAGCCAGTTACAAAACAGGTGGTCTAGTCTCACCTCGACTGGGTTTGTTGACAAAAATTTGCACCAGATGCAAAAAAATACAAAAGAGGGACTAGGGACATTGTCCATAAACAGTTGGGCCAGAGGCACCAAAACACATATAAAACATAAATAACACCAAATAGCATACTATTCGTCTAATGTGATGGATGCAGGGTTGCCCGGGGTTGTTCCTAAATGTGGTGGAGGACAAAAGTCACATTGACTGTGCCCTTCAAAGTGCGCCAACCAAGCCCCATCTTACTTATTTTCATTGAGTTGGTTTTAGTCTCTCACAAACACTAGTACAAAATGGCTAATTTGTTACTAAAAAAACGACTAAAATTTGCATATAAACGACTATTTTTCGGTCGGTGACCAATAGTAGCTAATTTATAGTATCTTATAACACGACCAACTTTTGGTCGTTTTTAGCTTAGTCATTAATTGGTTATCTCAATTTTGTTTTCTAGTTGTATATTTGGTCATTAATTTGATCATTAATTTCGTCACTAATTTAGTCATTAATTTATTCATTGATTTGATCATTGACTTGGTCATTGATTTAATAATTTATTTGGTCATTAATTGTCATAATTAATGACCAAATATACAACAAAATATATTACTATATGATCACCCAAGAAAACAAATTAATGACCAAAGAAATATGACCAAAATGTTGGTCGTGTTATAAGATACTGTAAATTAGCTACTAATAGTCATATATATGCAAATTTTAGTCATCGTTTGAAACCAATTAATGACCAAAGAACTATGACTAAATTTTAGTCGGGTTATAAGATACTGTAAATTAGCTACTAATAGTCGTATATATGCAAAATTTAGTCATCATTTATAGTCACAAATTTATCATTTGCATTAGTCATTTATTCATTATATAAACGACTAATTTAGTAGTTTATATTCATTTCATTTACTTTCATTAATAGTCATTATAAATTATATTCATTTTATTTATGTTCATCATTAATTAGTATAAAAAACTAATTTAGTAGTTTTAAATTGATTTTGTGTTCATTATTAATCAACATAAATTAATTTGTATGATTTAAAAAATGTCATACAATGTGCATGTTCATCTAATATGAAAACACAAAGTCGCATATTTTAATTACAATACTAAACAATATCAAGTGCAACTATAAATAATTTCAACCACATAAATTATATTATATGAAATGTTAAAGTATTACAAATATATATGATTTTCCAACTTAATATTGGTTGGACTACAATTTACAGATGAAATGGTGTTTCATCACTTCAAAACATTATCATTGTGTTTTCAAGGCATTGCAGATGAATTCACCAACTTTAAAGACTTGACCACCAGCCTCTATATGTGTGTCTTATGCGACATTTTTTTACCGTCACCAAAAGTAACAAAAAGAGCATTGGTGAGGGTCATTAAAAGTTTGTCACTAGAAGTGTCACCAAAGAGAGAATTAGTGATGGGCCTTTAACGACCCTCACCAAAAGTGTCATTGAAAATGTCTTTGGTGATGGACCATAAAGGACCATCACTATATACACTTACGGTGACGGTTTTTTAATGACCGTCACCATATGTGACATTGGTGACGGACCTTAAAGGTCCATCACAAGCATGACCCTCACCAATGTGATTTTTTCTTGTAGTCTTGAAAACCATTTAATGACCAAATAAATATTACCAAAATGTTGGTTGTGTTATAAGATATTGTAAATTAGCTACTAATAGTCATATATATGCAAATTTTAGTCATAGTTTGAAACCAATTAATGACTGAAGAAATATGACTAAATTTTAGTCATGTTATAAGATACTGTAAATTAGCTACTAATAGTCGTATATATGCAAAATTTAGTTGTCATTTGTAGTCACAAAATTATCATTTGCAGTAGTCATTTATTCATTATATAAACGACTAATTTAGTAGTTTATATTCATTTCATTTACTTTCATTAATAATCATTATAAATGACTAATTTAGTTGTATATTCATTTTATTTGTGTTCATCATTAATCAATATAAACTATTAATTTAGTAGTTTTAAATTGATTTTGTGTTTATTATTAATCAACATAAATTAATTTGTATGATTTTAAAAATGTCATACAATGTGCATGTTCATCTAATATGAAAACACAAAGTCGCATATTTTAATCACAATACTAAACAATATCAAGTGAAACTATAAATAATTTCAACCACATAAATTATATTATATGAAATGTTAAAGTATTACAATATGATTTTCCAACTTAATATTGGATGGACTACAATTTACACATGAAATGGTGTTTCATCACTTCAAAACATTATCGTTGTGTTTTCAAGGCATTGCAGGTGAATTCACCAACTCTGAAAACTTGATCATCGGCCTTTATATGTGTCTTATGCGGGATATTGGCTCTAACAGTATCACTGCACCAGTTCTCCTCTCTCTCTCTTTTTGCATTTTTCGCTCCAATGTTATTGCTCCCCTCTATTTTCAATTCATGCTTCTTACCATCAATACTGAGTTCGTTTTTTGAAAGAAAAAGAAGATAAAATGCAGAGTGTAAAACATGAAAGACAATGAACACTAGAATATAAACTAAATTGGACTATAAATAGTTTATACAACATATACCTCAACATCAGCAATGTCAAAGCCATTTTTCCCCATACAAGTAAGAAACTCGAACAAATTTTCTTCATTGGGGTGATAATTGCCACTATAATGTGGCCAGATAACCTGTATAAACAAAGCAAATAAAATATCACCATATATAGAAAATAACACCTTAGTGACTTAGTATTCAACTTTCAAGGAAAGCTTAGGAACAATCATGTCAACTAAGTTATATGCTAAAAAGCTCAAGCTGTAGATAACTTGTGAAAACAAATAATTTGAGGTGTGATGTTTAATCCCTGTCGTTTTATTCACAACAACATTTCATTTTCTAACACATGAACTTAGTCAAGTATATAAACAACATGTACTCAAATAACAACATGAAAGTAGCTTTTTCTGATAGTCATGAAAATATTTTTAACACAAAATAGCTATAAAGATTCCAATAAATATAGTGTAATACTAATTTCATCTTCAAGCTTTGGTTGTTTTTTAAATGGACATGGTACTAAGTATTTTCAATTTCATAGTTAAAAGAAAAAAGAAAATCAAAATAAGCGTCCAAAATACAATAAAACAATAAAGAAAGGATATCATGGAATGGAAATTGCAATTATAAAAAATTTGTTACCTGTCCACCAATGTCATGTCTGGCATTCCTAAAGCATTTTCTTGCCCAAAATAACCATGAAGTGAAATAATCACAACATTAAAAACCATAGGAATTCCTACTAGAAACATTTCCAAAGTCGATGGCTTAGGTGTCTAAGCAATCTCTAACAGCGAATGAACCATATCCAAGACGTGATATGCATCGTCTCCCCATTGTTTTTCCAATCACATTTCTTGTAACCTGCCCACCGCAGAGTCAAGTAACAATCAAACAAAGACATTGACATTTGTTTTTATCTTTTATATCTATAAAATTTGAATCTGATTTGTTTCATGAACATATTAATTCATATTTAAAGCCTTCCTGACATATGAGAAAGTATCAATCAAATAGGACATCAGAAAAATCAACCTCAATGAGGTCCTCAAACAATTTCTACAATATCAATATTTTTCTTGTTGTGATATCTTGGGTAGAAAAAATAACATATCTACAATAGAAAAATGCATATATTACTTATGGTCAAACTTTATATATGGTGTATCCTTAAGCAGTTTTTTAAGATGTTCCTCCGCCTTTACCAAAGTGAATTGTAGTTTGGCTAAACTATGTATCCTTTCATTCAACATCAATTTCTGCAAGATAAATGTCACACATTATCCTTTCCCATTTCTCAACATGCTACATATGATAAATTGAAAGTCGCATAAAACCAAGAGCAAACCCTTTTCTAACCAAAACAAACAAACAAATAGTGTCTCTAATAAAACTTCATTATATTATTAGAAAATGAAAAGAGAGTGGACCATTTTTGTTGTTTGACTTTGCATATTTTTGTTATGAAAGTGCTCGAGCTTCAAGAACCAACAAATGTGAGGGAAGTCATAAATGTGAAAAAAATTATGTTGACCTAATTTGTAGACTTCTTCAAAATGATGTGAATGATGCCATTTTCGGATGTGGTAAATCTCATAATAAGAAATGGCATGTATTCTAATAAATTACATTGCAATAACTACCATGGGCCTCCATAGGTTATAGGTCCTCAGTATGTTAATATTGATGATGAAAGAGAGATGGCAACGATAAGTATGGGTGGTCCTAGTTTGTATGGTGGATATCTTCAAACCAAGGTCGCCATCTCAATGAACCTAGATTCTGACATGGTAAACTTGGATCTGGTCTTCACCCAATTTCATTCCATCATACTTTGTCAAGACTCAAGAGGACATAATGGTCCTTCAACTTATAATAGGGTTTCTTTTGAGGTTATAAATAAAGCTTATCCAAATCAAATGGATTTTTGGGCTCCAAGAGATATGGATAATTTAAATGATAACAATTATATGTTTTTTTCCCAAGATTCAAATGTAGGGATACATTTTTTGGATTTTACTAATAAATAGAATGAGAGAAATAATCCATGAGGAGAATCTACTGGTCATTGTGATTAGGGAAATACTCGGAGATAATAAGACTATTTAGGTTCAAATCAAAGATGGTGTTGATTCTTGTAGCTCCTCAGTTGTTGGTATTTTTTAAGGTAGGAATTTCATTTCTTCAAGGGTGGGGTCCTTCAACATAATTGCATCTACCTTGGTCATATAGTCATTTTTTACTCTGTTATAAGTCTGTTGAGACCACCTACTCTATAGTAAAAAATGGCAGAGGAGACATTAGTCATACCTACCCATGGTCTCTTGTAGGAATGATAGAAGAATAGGCTGAGCCATTAATTAGAATTGCACATATATTGAGGAAAGACAATTCATTTTCTAGTTAACCAATTGCACATTGAACCCTATATGGATGAGTAGCCCTAAATAAATCCAATTTTCTCTATCATATACCTTGGAAAGACAAACTAACATTGCTTGTAATTTTTTGGTTTCAAGTTATAAATTCCTTCTTGGGCAACTCCTATTCCGTAATGGATTTGTTTCCCAGGAAGGATGCAAAAATGTTCTAATGACATGGAATCAACTTAGTGGATTTTGACCCTACATAACCAAGGAACTCAAGTGCCTTCGGCACATCAACAATAGCATCCTCCAATGAAAATATTACAGTCTCCAACCTAGAAACATCAAAATTATATATATTTATAATTCATAATCGCAAATGACCATAGACTGTAGCAGTCCTTAAATAAATTCAAACTTGAATAAAAACAAACACAAAATTTCACATTACCCTTCAATAAGTTGTCCTTGATTTAGCAAGAAAGGCTCAAACTTGCATAAATGTGTAAGTAGATTCCCAAAAATATCAATTTCAACATCTTTCCTGAAAAAATAATCTAATATCCAAAGTGAAACCATAGTTGAATGGAACAATGGTGCTTTAATGCCGTCTACACAAAAAGTTATCTGCTTCAAATCTCTCACACTGGATGGTATGTCATGCAAAATTAAGAAAAAGTCAGGAGAACTTGTCGACTTCTCTAAAAGACATAATGAAAATGCATGGAATCTTTGTAAAGGAATGCACCTGTAATATTTTTTGATTGCCATTTCAACCTTTTTCCTAAGTTGAACCTCAATGAGCTGTGAAATCAAAGTTCTTTGAGAAGAATGTTCTTACAGTTAAAATTCAACCTTTGCAGTCTTCCCACCTCTGTCACCTGATGAGTATGAATTCTTAAGCTCTCTTATGTCATTATCCAAAACATTTCATTCCTGGACACATGATTTTGCAAATAAAGGCTTTTCTGCAGCATAAGTCCTTGTCAAAATTTCATCCCTCATACCAACTGGCATCCAGTCAAAACTGCAACCTAAGATCGAACTTGCACATGTTCGTCTATTACTCAGGATGTGAATGGTGGAATATCTGATAGAGCACTCTTAGCATATGGCAGAGGTTGAGCCATCCCTCTTATTCCCTTGCCAAGACCTCCCTTAGGACCAAAAGTCAAGTGGCCATCATCAGAAGCTCTATGTGTTGAAGGGCTTGGCATAGACTGATTTTCAAATTGAGCCCTATCCACAATTTGAGCATCTTGACTGGTGAATCCACGATCACGTGGTCCCATATGGGGTTGTGGCCCTTTAATCCCACCCATATGTGGAAGTGAACCCATTTATGCACCTGCCATGTAAGGTGACATCGCAAGTCCTCTTACACCATGATCAAGTGGTGTCACAAGTCTCAGACCTGAATGTCCCATATTGGTACCTCAAGATTGACCTCCCTGTCCATGTAGTTCTTGCACAACACCCCGATGCACTTCCTCTATTACCTTGGGGCCCTCAACTTTCTTCCTTTGTTGCCATCCATTCCTCCTCGAATCAATCAAACCCTTCAACATGAACCTCAGCCTAGAGGGAAGACCTTGGTTATTGGACATTTTTTTCATCCTATCAAAGTAAGCATCGATATGTTCCTTGGCCTTTGACTGGTCAATCATATGACCAATAGTGCTCATTAGTTTGCACAAAGCTTCAACATTTTCCTCCTCTGGACGCTGAAATTCACCAATTAATTTCTTGATGCATGCATGCATAATTCTTTCGGTCAATATACTTTCTTTATAAATCTCACCAATAAACCTTATATTTCCTAGCATTCATCGTCATGTTGCAGCCTTCTTCTCCCATTTTTATTTTGCTGAAAGCCTTTTTTCACCATGCTCTTCTGCTTTCTCAGCCTCTACCTCTTCTCTTTCATCTTTTTCAAATTATTCTTGACATTTGTTCAAAATAACTCGCTTGAAACAACCTTCTCATTATGTTCATAAAATTTTGGTATTCCTACAGCAAGCTGAAAACTGAATTTTGCATACATTCACAAAAAAACAACTCCATCAAGGCTTTGTCAAATATTTTAGATATTATACCATGAAGACATGATGCCAATTCAATGTTCACTTCTTTGACCTATTCAAAAAGTTTCTCAAAGTTTTGGGGCGTTAATTTATTAAGGATGGATTTAATTTGTCTTTGTTTCAACTGATCCTCATCAGAAACCTTGCCCACTTCATATTGGTTCTCTGATATATGAATTGTGGGAAATGAAGGCTGTGCAAGAGGAATCAAACCCTTCTGTGAACCAGAAGCACACTGCCACCTATGAGGATCAGAATTATATCTCACTAGTCCAACTTGTGGAAGTGGTGCTTGCACATAAGGCCCTCCAAGAAGGATGACATTCATACTCATTTGTGTTGCACAGTTATTTCTTGAAAATACAATATTATAACCTTTTCCAGGTTGAAACACAGCAGAGGAACCACTAATATTTGCATCCATCCGCATATCACAACCATCAACAAAATCATCCACTGGCTTGGCCCATCTATCATCATCCAAACTGGACATATTTCTCCCATGGAATTCAAGTAGATAATTCCCACTCAGCTGCCTGTCAAGTCTTCTTGTAGTGCTTGCTAATCCATCAGCCTCTCCTACATGACTCACAAGTGCTTGGGAATTTCCAAGTAATTCAATAATGTCTAGAAAATTTTCAAAATGATTTGGTAGATTTTGCTGTGATCCTTGATTGTCAACAAAAAATCTCTGGAGTATTTTCTGTCTCCTGAACATTTAGTAACTAAAATAGCTACTTGATTCATAGGAGTTGAAAGCTCGACTGCATCTTCCCAGTTATCCACTTCTTTCAGGACTTTCTTCTCAGTCTCTTTTCAAGAAGTCTTACTCTTGACAACATCGATTACTATTTTGGATGGTTCTGGAAGTTTCACATCTTCCTCCTTCTCATCTTGAACCTTATAAATATTATATAAATCCCAGTGAGAGCTGCAACATTTTACTTACCGGAAAAATACTTCTTTTTCTTCTTCTTGTTGACAATTACTACCTTGGCAACATCACCAATATTTGCAACACTATTCTTCACAAAAACATTGGAGGAAATTTTATTCTCCTTTTCTGTCAATCTAGCTACTAAATATCACTTGCCTTCACTTCCAACAGGAAAATATGACACTTGAAGTTGAGGAGACATTTCACAAATATCACTATTAGTGGTGGATACTTGACCCTTATCTTGTGTGTCAATTGCCTTCACATTGGCAGTTGAACCTTCCCCAAGTACTTTGGGACTATCATGGTTAACCCTACCTTTTTTTCTAGATACAGAATATTGTTTACAGTGAACAACTTTGTTACCAGACAGAAAACCTGGTTTTTCCTCCAAAATAGCCATATCAGCTTTACGGAGGATTGATGTACCTTCTGATTGTAATTCCCATTCAGACACCTTGCTTGTATTTGTTTTTGATTCCTCATATACAACTAACACTTCACCCTTTTTCTCTTTGAGCATATTTTGATCAAAAATCATTGTTCCATTGTCATGTGTAGCTAGTTGAGATGCCAATCTACTCTCATGCATTGATTTTTCTCTCCGCCACATGCAAACTAGCTTTTTATTTTCCAATGACAGAATTGGAAAAATAAGTCAGCTCTTTGTTTATGTCAACATCAAGTGAACTTGAAAATTGAGATGGGGAATCAAAAACTAAAACAGTCCCATGCTCAGGATGGAGAACATTTCCAAGATCTTGCTTCTCTCCAATTACAAAATTAACAAAATTATTGTTGCAGCTTTGTCTAGCATTATCGCTTGTTGATTCAGATTGTTTATTATTCACATTTCTAAGTTTTGAATGGCTAGACCACGGTCACCTCCAAAAAGTCCCTTTTCGGGTTGTAGAAACTAAAGATAAAGGAAAGGATTGTGTCAAAACTCTTTTAGCATCCAAGTACAATGAATTCATAATAGTGGCAAAGATGGTGATCTAACCATCAATTGAAGAAACATTGACATAGTTGTCATAGAAACTATACTCCCCTAGTGAACCCAACCATGCCCTGACTTCATTTTGGGTGAAGAATGTCAAGCAATTAAGCCTGGTCATAATCACAACCTAGAAGAAAGAGGTAATTGATGTGACTATCATAGCAAGATACTAGAGCTTATGGTGTATGAAGGTAACCACCGCCCTGATGAGCAAAGACAAGAACCTTTGATCAAGGTATCTAAGAAGACAAAAATTTAGGCCTATAATTCTTGAAGAGGAAAATGCATCCTATGTCATTATGTTCACTAAATTTGAAATTTAAAACTTGAATTTAGACATACCTTAAAGTTGCAAGCAAACTTTGTCAACCGTTTATACAAACTCGTCATGTCTTAAAGGGATCAACAATGGTCGCTACTTAATGCAAGCCAATGAATAATTATATAAGTCTAACATTACAGTTAAATTAAAAGACAAACATGAACCAAGTGACTCATATTCTATCTACACAAAAATATTGTAAGAAACAGAGCAATGAAAGAAGTGCTCCTTTGTCTCTACATCACATAAGAAGCATCACTTGCAAATCCATTTTTCCCTTTAAATATGGAAATTCACCTCCATCCTCCACTAGTGTAAACATACCCACTATTGGCAATAAGAGAAGTGTAAATCTTGTGCATCAAAGGGTCAAACTTGTGTAAGCATAACCAATGCTATCCAAAAGCAACATTGTGCTTGTGCATACAAAGAAAGTTGGAGGTAGCCAAGCTAAATAATGAATACCTTAGAGATCTAGAGAAAATAACATATCATAGGAGAAGCCCATGACATTAAACTCAAGACTTGAGATCAATTGTTTGTGGATTTGTGTCCTTACCAAAATGCAACGAAAACATATTCAACGGAGTACCCATATTATTGGTAGATATGCCACCTGTGGAGCTATATGAAAAAGTTATAGTCATGCATAGGCATTGTGGTGGGAATTGAACTCAAGGAAAACCACTTATGGATATGTGACCTTAACCACAATGTCAAACCAAGCCCTTCAACAAGAGACCCACATCATATGTAATATACTCAAAAACACAAAAAAATTTAATAATTTAATTGCTAGAAAATCAGTCTGGGTTTAAATTAAGAACGCTTGTCTTCAACAATTTTACTACAACCACATTTCAATGCCACTATCCTTAATTTAAATCATAACGGGAGGAAACTTTATATCCACCACTAAATCGCGTATAAATGCATTCAATTAGATAGGCTTTTGAATGTAATATTCCCTTTCTTGATCCAGTCAAAGTGGATAGAATCGATCCATGGTACTTACCGTGGTATTTTCCCATGGTATTAGCCCATGGTATTTGTTGTCGGTTTCTGAGAAAAATAATAAAATAAGGTCTCTAGAATGTCCATCAAGCCTATAAAAGGGGAGAGAAGCTAGGCATTTAGTATCATTCTGGTATTATCTACCTTATTGTGTTTGAGTTGAGAACTTGGCTTGGCCAGTTCTAGCATTGATCCCAGGACGAAAACCCCATGGTGAAATTGTCTGGTGGATCCATCCAGGGTCTGCGATTATGCTTCAGTGTTTGTTTCTGTTTTAATGAGCAAACTCTCTAGCATGCCACCGCAAACGCTCGGATATTTTTGGTGTAGGTATGTATCTTTGTTTTCATTAATAATATAAACAAAAGGCTACATTTCCATATCGCATCTATGTTCATGGTTTTTACCGAATGATTTTTTATTGAGAACACTAGAATGTGCTAGATCTCGATTAAATTATTAAGGTTTGGGATATTATAGTGGTATCGTAGTCGTGGCATCTGCTGCACTCGAGGGTTTCATGTAGGGATCTTTAGTGGGATTTATTCTCACTCTAGTCGACATCTCCATCTTTGGTGGTATTTGGTATCACCCTAGTTGGTCTTATTTATGAGTGGATTAAAAGAGAAATTTTATGTGTTGTAAAAAGAGTACAATAGGGAAAACATTACCTTTGCCAAATTATTGGATCGAGGTTTCTTGGGCCATATCTATCCATTCAGAGTTAAGAGTCCGAAATTTAAATAATCAAGAAAGGGAATCTATTTCCCCATTCAGAAATCAAGCCTTTCCAGTCCATGAGGTTGAGACCTATAGATTTAAGTTTTGGAGAAGACGATTTTTGCTAATTAGCTAAATCGCTCAAAACCTTAGAGATCCAATATTAATGTAGAAATGACTTGATTCACCATGTAGAACTAAGTCGAAGGACCATAAAATCAAACTAAGAGCATAAATAGGTCGAATCCTTATTTGATTTGTTGTAGGTCACATTCTAGTGGTCTTCGGCATTGATGGTTGCAGACCACACATTCTGGCGGTTGAAGATCATAAGCGCATACATTTGGGGATCATTAAGGTGCCATATCTTATGAGTCCAAAGTCATCAACATACCATAACCTTATGCATATTGTTTATCGAACATTGTCAGGGTGCCGATAAAAGTGGTGGATGTGGAGGGTCGACATCTGAAACAAGACAGCGCAGCAACCCAGCAAGACCGTGGAGGACGCCAAGGTAGTTGAGTGATAGTAGGATGTCGTCCCTGCAGGATAGATGAAGCCAACAATCTGCCGTTAACTTTTGTGCATCACTGGAGGGAATTGCACTCTATAATATATTTCCCCCCTCATGCGATTTCAGCTTCCAAACACGACAGGAGGAATGTTGACTCTCCTGGCAATAGAAGGACCTCCGATGAAGAACGCACATCGGTGTAGTACTGTGTCAACATGAGCCAGGGTCATAAATGGTCATTTGTGGCAATGGGTCATCCCTAAGGTTTGTATGCAGCAACGAATAATCATTGTGATAGGGCTGAGTTTGGAAGTGTGGAGGCTGAAATTATCTACATGATTTCATAAAATTTGTTGAACAGAAGTTCGGGAAAACTCCAGGGTCAACAACTATAACCTGTAGCGAGCTATCTATGGGCGCATATGTAAATAGAAGTAGACAATTTGGCACAAGTGAGTTTCTCTCTCAAGAGTTTTAGGTGCCAAATATTATTATTCTGCTGAGGTTCGAACTGCCTCTATCTGGAGGTATATTTACTCAGAAATTAAGGCAAACCAAGAGCAGTTATTCATCAGTATCCGATTGATCAATTCTGGGTTTATAATTCATTTGTGAAGGGTGAAGCTTCAATTGCAAGAGGACCTGTCTCTTCTTTAACGAAATCTTGGAAAATTGTATTCATTAGGTTAACTCTGTTCAGTCAATCTAAAACTTCCATCCATTTTTACATTCTTGTTTATTGAGGCCAAGACCTTTATAGTAATAGCTTCACCATTAGGGAGAGAGTATTTTTTGGAATACAGTTATTCATCCTATTTAAGTTTGGGCTTAATTGGATATATAAGAAGAAGAATGTGAATGAAGAATCATTTTTGGTATTTCAGTCAGCTCATGGGGATTAAAGCGAAGTTGTAGCAGAATTTCCAAGAGGCAAAATTCATCAGAAGGCATCAAATTAACGGAGGCTAAAGATTCAAGCTAAGAATAGGTAAAGCAGTTTTATTGAAGAAATCTGAGAAGAGAGAAGAAGAGTAAGTATTGAAATCCATTGATTCCAAACCACAATGTCATCATTTTACTTTTGGAAATGCCACAAGAATAAACATAATGATACATTAGTCGATTCTCTGGGCTAAAATACTTCTGTGGATCACAAATGGAAACAACATACAAATTAGAAGCAAGATCAGAATAGCAGACCCTTCTCTTGAAAGGTCCATTTTATCCTTCAGTAGTCAAAAGATATCCGGAAGGAAGATGTAAAAAACAAGTTTCTCTTTGAACTTGGATCCAAATTGCAGAGTACAAAATTAGGAGATGTCATCCTACAACTAGACACATTAAATATGGCTTTAAGCTTTATAGAGCAATCAAAATGGGAAGGTTCTAGTTGGGCCTTGGAGCCATCCATGCTTGCTTTGATACAACCTAGGTTCTTGGAGCATTCTTGTGAAAATGTTAGACTCGCGGTCGCCTCTTGTCTCAGTAAAATCATAGCCTTAACAGCACCACTACTTCCCTACAATGATGACATCATGAGGAGGACTTTTCAGGTAGTGGTAGAAGCACTCCAAGGGTTGGACAACACCACCATTTTTACTTTTTTCTAGAAGCACACAATTTTTGAACGCATGGCGAAATTCAAATTTGGTATACTTATGCTGGATCTAGAGTGTGATGAATTAATCCTTCAGATGCTCCAATAATTATGCACTAGAATTACAACATCTCATCCAAAATTCATCAAAAAAGATATGCAAAATATCATGTCTCCGATCTTAGGAGAATATAGGGACATCTACGAACAATTGAGATTCAAATTGTTGGCCATTTGGAGGAAGGAGATAACTTCATCACCTGCTGCTTATGAACTAGCTGAGGGGTTGATCAAACAGAGCATAAAAATACTTAGAAAGAAGTTAACCAAGGAGGAACTAACAAATATTTGTGGAGACAACAAGAATGAACTAAGGGGGAAAGGCTTATGCTTTGTATGTAAGGGAGTTTGGGCACTTGACCATTCATGTCCAGATAATAAGGAGGTGACAAGGATAGAAAAATTAGAGACTTCTTCAGATCATGGGGATTCATCGATAGATGGGTTTCCTGGTATTCATGAGAGGACCTATGAAGGATCTGAGTAGTCAAGTATAAATGGTGAGCAACAACACCATGCTCTTCAGAGAAACTTGCAGGACAAGATGATTAGTCAGCTTAACAAAGTACATGAGGAAAGGAAAGATGCAATTCCTCCTGATGATGTGGTAGTTGAATATATAAATACAATGGAGGACATCCAGAAAGAGTATGGGAAATTAGGTATAGACAAAATTCCACCAGTACATCCATGTTTGACAACCAGAGAGGATGGACAACTGATCCTCACATGTGAAGAGGTTGAGGATAAATACACAAAAGGAGAATCAAATGAGGAGCCAGTAGTAATAAACTGATATGATAAACATGATCTTGCAGGCCAGTAAGAAAAATATAGTATGCAGGATGAGTCATTTATAAAGGGCCAATCAAATATTCAAGTTGAAGCAGTGGTCGTGGGGCATCCAGTGCAGTCAAATACAGAGACATTTAGCAGGGCACTCCAATTTCCAGTGAAAGACTTTTAGGAGAGGATCATGCATTTCAAGATAGATCTTATGTTGTTGAAGCAAAGAGTCTGGACATTCCGAGACACTGTCTTACAAGAGAATATAAAATTTGAGGAACTCATAGGGAAATGTGCCAAATCATCGACCAAGTTGTCTAGTATTGAGGAACAACTCAAGTCCCTCACAAGGCCGCATGAGGAGTAAAATTGGGAGTTCCATAACAATGATCTACAGTAATACATAAATAAGGATTGCAACACCAACAACCCACCTTTATACATTGAGAAGAGTAGGGCAGAGTTCTCCAAATAAATCATGTTGGGTAACCAATTAGAACAAATTGAATCGAGCATCGAACAACATCAACATAGTAGATTTGAAAATATTCATTCTTTCCCAAGTATGGATTGGTGAGAGATTATGAGTTGGTATTCTATTGATGGGTTGATTATTTGGAGGATACCCATAGCCAAGGGAAAATTACAGCTTGGACCATTTGGTGTAGGAAACGATGGAGAGTTGAAATGGTACCATAACCCACAAGTCCCAAGATTTAGGTGGTATTGGGATCCAAGAGAATCCATTGAGGAAAGGACTGGCTAGAGGATTTTTTGGGATCCAGGTATCGAAGGATCCATTCAGGACCATTCAACATGGAGGGTACATTTTATTGTATGAGATCCTCATATCAATGTACAAATGCTTCTATTGTGGATAGAAGTGGACCACTTGAGGACAAGCAATCTTTGGGGGGGAGGATTTGTAATATCCCCTTTCCTTATCCTGTAAAAGTGGAAAAAATCGATCCATGGTACTTACCGTGGTATTTTCCCATGGTATTGGCCCATGGTATTTGTTGTCAGTTTCTAAGAAAAATAATAAAATAAGGTCTCTAGAAAGTCCATCAAGCCTATAAAAGGGGAGAGAAGCTAGGCATTTATATTCATTATGGTTTATCTATCTTATTGTGTTTAGGTTGAGAACCTAGCATGGCCAGTTCTAGCATTGATCCCGGGACGATAACCCTGTGGTGAATTTGTCTGATGGATCCATCCAGGGTCCACGATTGTGCTTCAGTTTTGGTTTTCTTTTTTAATGATCAGCCAAGCATGCCATCTGTAAGAGCTCAATTATATTGTATGGGCATGTATTTTATTTTCAGCTAATAATATAAATAAAGTGTTTCAGTTCCATATCCCGGCCTATGTTCATGGTTTTTACTTAATGAATTTTTAAGTTGAGAACATTAGAATGTGCTAGATCTCGATTAAATTATTAAGGTTTGGGATATTACATGGAAAGCAGTGACAACAATAAGCATAATTATATTTTCATCAACATTCCAGACTCCTATAAGAATGTAGATGTGGATACTCAACCTCGAAAATAAGGCTCCCCTGCACTACTTTTAAGTGGAGAAACCATCGAGTCAATGCTTTTGGTCTACAACTCTGACAAGGCCCTCCAGGGCTTAAAGTGACTCCCACCCGTGAATATTTGTATGCATTCCATTTGTTGTTTGTGGTCCAATTTTCATAGAGAGTTCCCATGTAAAAGTGTATGTTGGACCTTCAGCCCCTACTAGTACATATTTCTACAACACCTTACGCGTGGAAAAAAGTAAAGGACTAGTAAAAATGCACATTTTCTCTATCAGTAATTGTAGGATTATAATCTACAAGTAGAGACTGAGCAGTGAGGGAACCCTTGAAGGTACTGGTTTCCAAACCCAATGTTGATGGACCAAGTGATAATGGGTGGGACATGACCATTTTAGGAGGGGGTTTTGGGGGATATTTCATTACACCACCAATCCTTAGATGAGGAGGCTCATGAGGGTGTTGATTATTATCACTATTCATCCTTACACTCCCTAAATTATTATAGCATAGAGGCACCAAAATTTGCTCTTTCGCACTTTGAAATGAATATCATGTGTTGCTCTTTGTAAATCTACTCTATCAATATTTATAACTATATTCTGGAGCCACAATTGCACCAATGTGGTTTTACTCCCCTGATTTATGTTGTAGAAGAAACGAGAAAAATTGCAGGAAATGGAGAGTTGGATGAAGTAATGCACCAATGTGCATAGTGGGTATGCACAAACTATTTCGGGTGAAGAGGGCATACACAAGTTTTTGGCATACAGAGACAATTCTTTATACTCGAGATGGATGGGATTCCTTCCATTTTTTGGATGATCATTTGACAAAACAAGACCAAATGTCCACAAGTTCAAAACTACTTTGATTTCCCCGAAGTCTACAAAGCCGATATAGAGTCTGCTGAAAAATATTGAAGTAATGAAAAGGACTCCGATGACTCGTGTATAATAAAAATATATAAAAATATTGACGCTGCATATAATAACAATATATAACGAAAGATATAACAGTATTTTCTAAGGAATGAAATTGCAAAATTAGAAACCTTAGTGAAAGTTGCCCTAGGATATTACATGAGATATCCATAATCAAAAACTCCATCTGACAGTACTAAAAACTTCAGACTCCCCATGGCTACTTGTAAATTGATGAAAAGAAACAATACTTGTATGAAAAATTCTTGTCATATACATAGAGAAAACTTGTAGAGAATTTTCTTGAATGGGTCCCATACAAGAAGATTTTACTTACCCAGGGATTAGGGGACCGAAAACCATTCCCGCAACCGCAATTCTTTTTGGCCGCGCTTATCAAATAGATTTTGAGTTTTTGGCCTTCGCGTTTTGAACAATTTTTGTAGTGAGATCTTGGGCAATATTTTTGGGGCATGTTAAATTGGAGAAGTGTCCATGGGAGTTGGATTTTGTGAGACGACGTCAAATGAAATGAATAAAGAGGAGAAACCAAAGAAGGGGAGTTACTTTGTTTTAATTCATTTTTTAATATTGGAAGGTTTAGTTTTGAACTATTTTTGAAGTGAGATATTGGGCAATATTGTTTAGGGCATGTTAAATTGGAGAAATGTCCATGGGAGTTAGATTCTTATGAGACAACGTCAAATGAAATGAATAAAGAGGAGCAACCAAAAGAAGGGGAGTTACTTTGTTTTAATTTATTTTCTAATGATATTGAAGGTGATCTCATCTCAAGGAACCAACTAGATCAATCGAAAATTAGTTACTACCGTGACAATAGATAAGGAAGCAGTACAGCAAATAACAATGAAGAAAAATTCACAATAAGCAAATTTTCAAGGGATGATGCATGCACAAGCTCCTGAAAAATTTTATACAAGTTTAGATGAAATTTGCGAAATGATCCAACAACTTACTATAAAGTAGGTGCCTCAACTTGGAAAAAATCACATTGAATATGTACGTAAAATATGAATATCCTAAGTCCAACTATGAACTAGAAACGTTGATTAGGGAAAACAACGGTATATTTGGTGAAACTAGAGCTTGAAGTTGT
The DNA here is from genome assembly GCA_034641835.2 of Pinus albicaulis. Classification (NCBI taxonomy): domain Eukaryota; kingdom Viridiplantae; phylum Streptophyta; class Pinopsida; order Pinales; family Pinaceae; genus Pinus; species Pinus albicaulis. The sequence continues at coordinate 18,607 of JAXQQM020078036.1, forward strand.
CCCATTGTACTCCATTTTCAACAATAGAAGATAATTTTAGGTTTATAAATAAACCTTGTTCCATTTAAAATATGGGCTATTGAAACCTCACCAAGACCCTTTCAACATCAATTAGCCCATCATGATGTCAAATGATTCTTTGGAACTAGACACTGGCAAAGGAATGTATCAGAAAGAAGACTTCACCGAATCACAAGAAGATCAACTCTTAGCTTCTAACCCCGAGTGCCTTAGATAGTGAGAAATCCGGCCACAAAAAAAAGAAGGATCTACGCCAATGACGAGGCATCTATGTCATATTTCAGAGAAAATTCAAGTAAGAAATTATTTCCATAGGAGCCAGCACCCTTTGATTTAGAAGCACTTGTTGATGAAGGCCACCTTTCCATTTTTTCATAGTGAAATGCTCAAACATTGATATGGATGTGTAACATTTTTCTCACTTTTGACTAGAAGAACAATCGGGTAGTAGATATGATGAAGCCCTAAAAAACATCCAATCATAATATATTTGGAGATGCATTGAAACGTGAACATGCCTCTAAGGTTAGAGAAGTGTATTTTGATCAATGAGAAAGTGAGATAAGATAAGATAAGATAATTTTATATATCCAATGAATGACAATAAATAGTTCAATGGGATTGAAAGATATAGTTAAGTACGAGTACAATGTGGGAGTGCAAACGCAACTCCTAGAAAATGCAAAAGCTAAATCTAGGGTAAGAGAAATGAAGCAGAAAGAATACGATAATAGGACATCCTCATAAACATGTATATAAACCAATCATGTAGAAGTAGTATAAGTGAGGTTAATAAAGCTATGGGAATTCATGGAAACACATTTGGCGGCTCAAAGAATTCATTACTGTGTTTGAGAAAAGAGAAATATAACATCTAATTTGCATTTTTTGATCTTGATAATGAGTGTGGTAGAGATAAAGAGGTATGTTCCTTTGACGGATTGTGATGTGCAAACGATGGGATTCTTCGGTCTAGCCATTACTCATTTTGAGGTAGTGTTAATGACCACCCTATTGAAGAAGACAAAGAAAAATTTTTACGAAATGCTTTGCTTAGATGGCTTGTTACACTTGGACGGGGATATGCTACACTTCTCTTCATTTTATTGTTCTTAGAAAACAATCCATATTTCCAAATGATTGATAGTGTGAGAAAAGGTCACGAATGTAGAGGAGGAATATTAGTAGAGGGTAAGGAAACAACTTTCTACCACTCTTGCAATCACCCTAGAAGACTTAGCACGTGATGACATGGGTATCATCCCATGCCTTTTTTCTATTTGGAAAATGGAAATTCAACCAACATATGAAAAAATTACGAGCGTAGATGGAGATAATGGACGGTGTGGTTCTATTTTTTCTTGAGAATGAGAGTAATAAGGCACTCATTAATGAAGGGAAATCATGAAGATCCCTTAAGGTTCAAGAGACAAACACCCCTATACGACGATTTTGAATATGGTAGAAACTTTGGCACCCATATTTATGTGCATCTCCAATCAGCATTGCCTATTAAATTTGGACATAGCGGTGCAAGATCTAATATTTTTTCCTTTGACGATCATCCTACATAAGACATGGAACCTGATATGAGGAATAAAAGAAGGCTGATCATATCATCAAGCCATTTTTTGAACCATATGAGATGCAGTAAGGCGTTTTAAAGGTCCATTCCATTTTTGATGAATCCTCATTGAAAGATGAATATTCTGTCATATTGAAAGAACAAACGCACATATCTAGGAAAACAAGAGACCTATGCAAATCCATACTGATTAACTACATAGTGGGAAAAAACCATTTCCGAGTTTGCATCCCTTTATCATTCATAGGTATGATAATTGATCTTCAAAGGAGTTTTCTTTCTCCTAACTATAAATTATATTCGGGTAGCTTTAATTTTCTCATATAAAATAGCCTCCCTATCCACAAATGCTGATGTTCATGGCCTGAGCATAAAATTGTTCCTATGTTTGATCTAGAAACATTGGAACTTAGGGAACATGAGGATAATGATGGATTTGTGGCTTGAAGAAGTCAAGTATTAGCTCCCCTCAGATTTCTTTGAATAATGTACGCATGACGACGATGATGTTATATTTATCATGAATTTACCCTGCAGCTCAAGAGTATTCCCATCTTTAATATGGGATCCTAAAGCTCGCTAGAAAAGATCCTAGCAAAATGCCCCGATCTAAGCCTAATTTATTTGAATGTTTCATTCATGAAGATGGGGTTGCTGATTAGAAAAAATTACAAGAGAAAGGCTCTGCAACAAATTTATGGATGATTTATCAAAGATGCACGAGGGTTGAGCTATGGAAGGTCTTTATTATTCATAAAAAATCACCCAAATCCATACTAGAGTGATGAAGTTGATAATTTAGTGAAGAGAAGAACGTCTCAAAGCTTAAGCATACCACGATTCTAGCATTCTGGTGACAAACGACATGTTCAGCCAAACTATCCGCTTTGCAAGGGTTAAAACTTCAAGGTAATATCCTTTGGCTCCAAGACACATAGTGCATAGTGCTAAAATGGTTACCAAAAATTAGTATCCCCTGGGAAAAGAAGATGGTAGGAACTCCAAAGGGTTATAAATTAGCTCAATTAAAAATAAGCTTCACAAATAGGAATCCATTCATGTTTCAAGTTACCCTACACATTCACAGAGAGGATCTTATAGTTATAATGTCTTCATCAGTATCATGATTCATATCCTTCTCTACTCACATAGAACACCACTCTTTGGATGAATGCCCTCAAAAGTACAAAGAAATGGTTGAAAGTGCAATTTAGAAGAAGCTATAAATGCATGATTCATTGCCACAATCGAAAAAGAAATTTCCAAAAACCAACACAACACATTCAAAAAAGGAGAAATCAACTCTTAGAATAAGATTACATAAAGAACTCAAAACCACTATTTTTTTTTCTTTAATGAAGATGTAAAGGAGAAACAGAAATTTACTCTTGCAATTGAGCTAGAACCTTCAACGGATTTACAATTCAAGAGTAACTTCCAGTGATCATCATTCAGATAAGTCTCAACCACATAATGTCATTGGGATGAGTTTTCCACCACTACCTATTATGACTCAGAGCTAAGCATATTCAACAACTTCTTTTCTCCTCATCAAACTCTTGAAGAAGATGAAACCCTGACTCCAAACACCATATACAATGCATGTTTTCAAATGAGTAACTTTTGGATGGACAATTAATTTGGTCTTTACATAGTATCATTTACATTATAAACGATTTATTTATTTCTATCTTATTTATGTAGATTCTCACATTATTTATTCAAAATAAATAACATGTGGTAGTTGATAATATCTTCGTAGAAGAGATCCAAAAACTAAACCATTAACACTTTCACAGGATGTTGGTTTGCAAGGATTTAGAATATTGTCAAAAATACCTCCTCCTGGGTTGTTGATCGGTATTGTCTTGAAAAGAGAAAGGCATGTAAGAATGATATAAGAAAAAATAGTAATTTAGCATTTGCAAAGTTGTTGGGACAAACTCATTCCACTAATCCAAGGAGAAAAGAACTTCATTGCTACCTCTAAAGTATGTGCTTCAAAATATAGATTCAGCTATAAACTACAAACTCCAAAGTTACTTGAGGACATCACCCATTGTAACCTTGGTGATCATCCTTCTCACATAAGGCTAGATCTCCTCAAACATATAGGAGGAATCCATGATAAGCCTACAGCATTTTTCCTTCAAATGCTAAAAAAGCAGACATTCGCAAAATGATATTGTTTTTGTCTTTTAAGATTTAAAAATCGAAAGTTATGCAAGACCTAGTTCCTAGTCCCCCTGGGCTATAAACTCTAGGCAAAAAAATAGAACTTTAAAATTGATGAAAAATATGCGAGTCATGACAAAAAAACCACACAACAAGTTTTATCATTCAATAATATATCCAATAAATATGTAACAAAGGCTATCTCCAATAGATGGAAAATTTGAAGACAATGTGCCCCCCCAACTTGATCTCTTGTAAGTCACATAACTCAGAAAATTCCCTTTGGAGGTGTGTGATGCAATGAGCTATCTTAAACAAAATCTTGTGGGAACCCACTCTAAATGAACCAAGGGGAATCCTAAGGTTGTGCATCCAATGATACTATTAGTATATATAGGCCCTATAACCAAGAGTCACTTAGCTACATAAAACACTACCTAAAATAATAAAATGACATATTCAAGCTAATACCCTCAGGGAGGGAAATCCAAGTTATTTGGATGTAGTTTGTAGATATCCCTCTAATCTCCTAGGTTAAGTCACATTTAGATAGTAGGAGCCGACCTAGAGTGTCTAAATATTACCTAAAATGGGCAAGTCAATAGATAGAAATAGCCACTAACCGAGGCAATTAAGAAGAACCCACAACAATTACACCAAGGAGGGGTCTATTGAAGCAATACCCTAAACTCCACCTAGATGATAGATCGAGGAATTGCATGTTAGCGATGAGATTAAGCATTGTAATATAAGGGTTTAGAATCTCTCTATCCTATCCCAATCAACACAAATCAAGGCAAGTCCCAGCACCTTGAAGCGATAATGGGTCATGGCTCTAATGATCATATCCAAAGAGGTGCATCTTGAAATAGATGTCCTAGGAGCACTATATATTTGAAGACAAGAAAACCATATTCCTTATTAAGTTGGAGCTAGAAATCATGCCTCAAGACTAATGACTAGTGTTACACTAAAATATGTCATCTTGACATTTTACCATGAGTATATGAGCTCATTATTACTCATACTTCCTCCTTTTGCAAGTCTAACATATCGCGCTCCTCATGTCAAGCTTCAAAATCGTAGAGAAAAGTCCCTAAAATCCCCCTAAGAATTGGTATCGCACTTTCTCTATGTATGTGCTCTCGCAGTCCCGCACCTAAAGTTCAGCCTCGCATGCGGATCCATACCGCACGTGCTTTGTATAATGGGTGCTGACCTCGCATGAAACATAAAAAGGCGAGAAAATGAAGATGAAAAGTGAATTCTGTGAATTCCTAGAAGATTCTAGATGGGAATTTTCGGGAATGGATACGCTTTTGAGAAGGTTCATGCATCCCTCACTTGATGGAGCTAACCCCTTGATGGAAGGAGCTAATCCCTTTGAAGGAGGATTCTATCCCTTCATATTTGGAACAAGAAACCTCCTCTTTTCCACTATAAAAAGAGGCCTTGGGTAGCCTCAAAGGGAGTTGAAGCTTAAGATATTTGAAGTAAAATGCTCTGTTGAAATTCGAGACTTAGTTAACTAAGACTTTCCGTGAGGTTAAATCACTCATCTATATCCTGTCTTGGTCTCAAAGAGTGCAATGCTTGTCAAATCAGAAGAGATTCTCGCTTCGGACCCAGTGAGGACCCGCACAACATCAAGGCACGAGGTTGTAAAGGTTTTCTTTATTTGAAGTTAATACAAATATACTCTATTTCTCTCATTAATATTGCCTATTCATGGTTTATTTTCCAGTAAATCTATGATCATTATGATAAGTATGGTTTATAATAATTTCTATACAAAAGTCGCTAATCTTTTTGCTTCGTTTGTGATCGTTTGCAGATTCACGAACGATTTCACGTTCTTTCGGTACACGGGAAGGACTTCAATGAAATCAAGTAAAGCGTTGGACATAAGGTAGCACTTACACCTATATAGTGTTTTATGAATCTTATATGCTTAGAGAGAGATTAGTATGAATTGTCGTTTGTTGCTAGTTACCTTTTGTACTAGAGAGATCGGTCTTCTGTCCGCAAGACTCGATTAATCTATACAACCGCTAGACTCTAAGATATGACCCCCCAAGTATGTGTAGGTTGTATTAATCTCAATCCCATCCCCTCTAAATTAAAAATGGCATCAAAAGAGAGCATGCCGAGACATGTTGAAGATCATAACCTTAGTCTTACTAAGTTCAAATTTCAACTATCAAAGATCACAAGAGTTAACATGCCTCAATTTGTCTCTACAACCCCTTAGGTGAGGTGCCAATAGGATCATGTTTTTGAAAACTCAAAGCAAGGAGATCAAGACATCAGTAAAGTAGAGAGCAATCAACACCATCATATATGTGCTCCTAAGAAAAGGAGTCCATCTCATCGATATAGAACCCAAAAGAGAGCTAGTGAGAGAGGGAATTCATATTTTACCTCTATAGTACTATCTCCCTAACGTAGTCCTAAGAAGATGTCGATAGTGCATAAATGACCAAAAACTAACTCATATGAGCTCTCTGCATTGATAGAAGCCAATGTTGTATCTTACCTCTAAAAACAAGGCCTATCTTATGACAAGAGTCAAATTCCTTATAGAAGCCAACAAATCAACTACATGAGAAATTTGTTGAATAATGAGTTTATTCGCCGAGATTATCTCGATCATACATCAATTCGAATAGCATGCATGTATAACACATAACCTCTTCTACAAATTAATCATCACATGCGGAAATAAAACAAGCGGTATGCGATCATAAAAACATCGCATCTTCACACACATATAACCTACGCATGTATGGGGGAAAGATTATAGCTAAACCCTGACTATTTGATATATTATAAAGAAGAGAACATTCAGCAATAAATAATACAATACTCCTCACAGAGTACTCGAGTACTATCTCCATATCTTTTGAACACAAAACTAGCTAGATCCGAAACAAGTCACGAGGTTCAAATCCCTCCGTTGTTTGCTTTCTGCCCTATCTGACAGCAATCCAAGTTGGGAATAATGCTCGAACCAGGTTCGAATTCCCTTGGCTTGAACTACGCAATCCTCATGGGCAATCTCCCTCCACCGATTGTGCAAGATCTCATGCACAACGACTACACACTAATAGCAAACCGGCTCTTTCACTTATCTCCTCCATCGGTCTTCATTGAGCTAGTACATGCACTGAGTGTAAGTCTGATGTGTTATTTAGTTGAATAATGAGTCATAATTAGTGAATTAAATAATATTTAATTCACACCACTCATCTCTATTGTAATAGCGATTAAACTAATTAGCAACTAGTTCAACTAGTTAACCTAACACAATCTCCATCAACTCCCTCAATCAACTCCACCAAAACTCTTGCCACATGAGTGCTCAATCGAATTCCATCATGCATGAGCTCAAAATCCAAACCCCTAGTGAATAGTGTAATTCCTTTGTCGGTTGCATGGGCCACATCCGTAGCTCAAAGCTCGAAGTGCCGCAAGAGAATAAGATAATGTTTTTTAGTACTGAATATTATTAAGAGCAAATAATATTCACTGCCTATTCTATATTTTGAGCAAAGGTCTAAAAATAGACTTCGATCTATATACCATAAAAATAGAGTTCCATATATTTTTACCAACTCGACCAATCCTCCAAGAATAGCATCCTGCAACCCCCGGTCCATGATCCATATGTCTAAAAATAGACATAGTCTAAAAATAGACTTTGCGCCAAAATAGCTCCCTCGCGGCCCACTTGGTGAAGGCGACTTCATTTCACCAAGCTCCATCATCTTGTTGCATTTTCAACACTCCCTCTCAACAAGATATGGATTATCCGCAACCCCTATCCACCGCCTCTCCGTGGGAACTCAATTTGTCTCTGGTGAGCGCCTTCGTCGTGATGTCAGCATCCCGATCCTCCGAGTGGGAATGTATGATAGTAACATGATCCTCTCCTTCGAACACGAAATCTCTGATATGATGGTACTCGATGTCGATGTGTTTGGATCTCCCATCATCGAAAATACTCTGGATTAGCCTAGAGCTTGATGCAGCTGCGAGATTTATCACAATAAATCAGCGATAGGGCTCCAAATGTGACCCGAACAACCCGAGCTTCGGGATCTTCCTCATCCATATAGCCTCGCATGCGGCCAAGCCTGCCGCCATGTACTCCGCCCGCCGAACCGAGTGCTACGGATCTCTACTTCCCGCTGTACCAAGAAACTCGTTATCGACCCAATGCCGAAGATCCCTCCATAGGTTCTCTTTTTGTCCAGTTGGGCTCCACGCTCATCACCGCATCCGTGAAGCCTCAAAGCTTCACACCATCCTCCCTGTACGTACTCATGCTCCATATCCCGATTTTCCACCGAGATAACGCAATACATGCTTTCCTTCCTTCCGGAGAAGAACTTGGTAGGCTTAACCATAGCTTGCGAAAGCTAGTTAACAAAGATAGCATATATCGGGTCGGGTGATGATCGACCGGATACATGAGCGACTCCCACCAATCGTCGATGAAAAGTGGCATCCACTACCTCCTGTCGAAGTAGCATCCTCCTTCCTCCAACCTCCAGAAGAGGAGTATCAACGAGCTTGCAGCCATGCATGTTGAACTTCTCCCGAGAATCTCTCGGGCATACTTACCCCCGAGAAACAAATAGTCCACCAACTATGCAATGCCATATTTCCAATCCCGAAAATAGTGAAGGAGGCCCAAGTCCTTCATCTCATATCTCTAAAAAGGATCCTCCCTTGCATGAAAGTATCAAAAACTCATCGACCCATCGGAATCAAATCATCTACATACGAGTACGATGATCAGAAAACTTCCCCTCCACCACGAATGCGCACGAGGGTTAGATCCCGCCTCACTCTTGGAGAATCCAAGTCCGGAATTGAAATAACTGTCGCATGCGGTGTACCAAGCACGAGGTGCTTGCTTCCAACCCATACAAGCGATTTCCTCTTAAGCTCGGACACATGCGACTCACTGCCGAAGATCTCGAAACCTTCTCCCGCTGCTCTATGTACACCTCCTCCTCAATGATTCAGTTGAGGAACACAAAGTATTCACATCCATCCGAGTGGATGTGCCACCCCTATCTCGCGCGTCGAGAGAGCAAGGATCGTCCGTATGGAGGAATACCTTGCAAAGCGGGTGCAAAGGTCTCCTCATAGTCGACTCTCTATCCGAGAAAAGCCTCGAGCAACAAATCTTGCCTTGTACTTCTCCACACTCACCTGACCGCATGACTTGCTTCACTTTGTAGACCCATCTCAAGCCTGACTGCATTGATTTCCCTCTTCGCCTTGGGACAATCTCCCATGCTACTCTGTTTCGACGATCGAATCATATTCTTCGATCATGGCATCTACCCATGTGGGTTCCTTCCACAGCCTTCACTTGAAAGAGGATTGCTCCGATCACGACACATTTGCTCATAAGAGCCATGTATCCGGTGTATCGATCCGTGACTGCCTCTTGCTCGCGTTGTGTTGTAGGGTGGTCCTACAACCTTCTCTCGCATCTTGAGCCGCCGCTCGCCCTTCTAGTAGTGTGCTCTGCGCCCTCTCGATGGTTGGCGCCGCATGAGTCTGGTCTCTTCCACTCCATGAACCTCATCTCTTTGCTGGCTGATCCACATCCCGAGACTCATCCTTGGGGAGCTAACGAGGCTCCTCCTCCGCATGCAAGTGTGGCTCCCTCTCAAGCGAACGCACCGCATGGCTTTCTCCTCCCGAAATTTGATATCCCGTCGCACAACAAGCCTTGCGATTGTCTAGAAAATACACTCGATAGTTGTGGGGTGTATCGGTGCACCACAAATATCCCTTCCTGCTGTCGGCTTCCCAGACTCTTCTTTCTACGGCATCCTTTGTGACATGCACGTATACAGGGTAAGGGACACAAAATCCTCAAATGGGAAATGTCGTCTCCCGCCAAAACAAACGCCTCCTTTGGGTGTACTCATGCCAAGTACCTTGTAGGAGGGACAACGGTTCTCAAGCACATATACTTTGTTGTGTTGCATGCCTCAGACTCACAAGTGAAGCTGGGTAGGCCCTAATCATGCTAACATCGCCCATGCAGACGACCCACGACTATTCCGTTCTTCCGCTCGCCTACCCCATTCCGCCGTGGGTTATGGGGAGCAATGAGCTCTCTTCAAATCGCTCGCGTTGCGTGGGTCCACCAGACTCGCCGGAGAATGAATTCACCACCATTGTCGCTCCTAAGAGCCTTCACCTTCTTCCCCGATTCCTTCTCGACCAGCTCTCTTTAAACTCACGGAACTTCGCGAATGTCTCACTCTTCTTCACGCATGAAGAAGATCCACGACTTTCGAGAGAAATCATCAAAAAAAGATCACGTAGTACTTGTGCTTTTGCTTTGTTGAAGCTACCGAGAAAGGACCACACACGTCCGTATGAACTCTCTCCAAGCGATCGTCGTGGCGCGACTATCCTTCTCGTGAAAGAGTGGCTTTCACATATTTTCCTAGCAGGTACGATCCCTTGCACTGATCCGATCGCGCAAGAGTACCTTTCAGGAAGTCCCGTAGAGATCTCTTGCCGTATCTTCAGAAGCTCCATGGTGACGGTGGCCCAATCTCCGGTGCCAGCGGCTCGCCCTCATCATCCCGGCTCTACCACCGCTTCGCACTTGCATGCCATTGTTGCGCGGCCTGCATCTCACTTGCAACCGATAAAGGTTCTTGACTCGAACCCCTATCTTCCGGGTTTCTCCAGAGAGTTCTACTACGCGGGAAAGCCTTTCCTTCGGCCAGAAGACCACATCATACCCTCTTATCTTCTAACATCGCCACGTAGATCAAATTCTTCTTCAATCCCGGAGACATGCATCACTTCCTTTAATATGAAGAGGTTTACTGCGACTCCCTCTCAAAGGAAATGGTACCGACGATACTGGGAGTCGCACTCGTATCTACCATCATCGCCACATCTCGATGTGCACTCCAAGATCTTGCTCATCCGAATCGGAAAAACAAATCACGATCTCCGGTCATGTCAAAATATGCGTCATCGACGTCAAGAACCACACCGATCCCATCACACTTGATACCAAGCATGCGATCGTTGAAAAATCTAGCTCGAGCTCGCGAGGCTAATGCCTCTCTCGCTCGCAGCCTCCGCTCGGCTCTTCTTGTTTTTCTTCTTCTACGGACAATTTGTGGCATAATGTCCGTGCTGGTGACGGTGAAAGCACTTCACCTTGGACATGTCTTCGCTTCTTCTTGCCCTTTGCACCGGATTGAGAAGATTTCTTGCTCTTCCCCTTCTTTTTCTTTGGCAACGAAAGCATGCGAGCTTTTCTTCATCAGCCCCTTTTGATGAAGATCCATCCACTTGTATTTCGCCGGATCTCCTCTTGCACTCAGATCTGGGAATCTGCAGAGCCTCTTCCCATCCCCGGGCAATTTCTCCCGACCATTGACACTATCCCGATACGCATGCCAACTTTCGAGAAGACCCAGGAGAGAGCCAAGCTCACCAAGTCCTCATCCTCCACAGATCACTCCCACGCTTCCGAGCTCATCCACCGCATTGGGTGAACCTGCGTGAGGTACTTGGGAATGCTTCTCCTTTTCTCCATCTTAATTTTCTTGAGTCTATCCTTGAGCGCCTTCAGCCTTCCTTTGGTCACTCTTGCTTTGGTATAGATCGTCAAGGATTTCCACATCAAATATGGAGAAGCCTTTCCATACTGTGGCACGGACTTTACTATGTGATCCTTTATGCCCTCCAACGTGAATCCTTCGACATTTTGCTTGTTTCGTTTTGCCATGCTTCCTGACAACAGAAGCATCGTGAGAAGTAGGCTTTTGGAATCTCTTCTTTGCCACCAATTCCAACAGCCCATTATCATCTAATATAGCCTCCATGCGGTCTTTCCACGCAACATAATTCGAACTCGCCTTCCAAGGCATATTCTAGTCGCAATCCGTTGAAAGACATTTTCGCCTCGGCACCAAGAACATAAATGCTGCAAATTCGAATTCCACAAGTCGATAACTCAACCAGCTTCCGATCATACACTCTGAGAACAAATTATTGTCCAGACCAGATTGATTGCATGGGCATTTACGTAGATATTTCACCTTCCAAAGAAGGATGAATCCGGAGGCTACCCTCGGCCCTCACTACGGGCTACGCTCCGAGGAAATAAAATGCAATCACCGTAATAGATGATTGACGATTAATTTCCGCTTTGATACCATGTAGAAATTTGCTGAATAATGAAGTGTATTTGCTGATATTATCCTGATCATACATCAATTCGAATTGCATGCATAACACATAACCTCTTCTCACAAATTAATCACTCACATGCGGAAATAAAACAAGCAATATGCAATCAGTAATAAACATCGGATCTTTCACACACATATAAATGATGCAGTATGTATGGGGAAAGCTTATAGCTGAAAACCCCTAGCTATTTGATATATTATAAAAGAAGAGAACATTCAGCAATACATAATACATATACTACCTCTACAAGCACTCGCACTATCTCCATATGCCGAACACAAAACTAGCTAGATCCGAAACAAGTCACGTGGTTCAAATCCTCCCACATTGGTTTACTGCCTACTTATTGCGCAATACAAGTTGGGAATAATGCCAGGATCCAAGATTCGATTTCCCTTGGGCTTGAACGTTACGCAATCCTCATGGGAAATCTCCTCCACTGATTGTGCAAGATCTCATGCACATACTAATCGCACACTAATAGCAAACACGGCTCTTTTCCACCTATCTCCTCCATCGGTCTTCAGCCGAATTGTACATGCACTTTGAGTTAAATGATGTGTTCTTTAGTTGAATAATGAGTTAATAATTAGTGAATTAAATAATATTTAATTCACACTCACTCATCTCTGAGTGTAATAGCGATTAGAACTAATTACAACTAGTTCAACTAGTTAACCGGAACACAATCTCCATCAACTCCTCAATCAACTCCACCAAAACTACGCCACATGAGTCTAATACGAATTCCATCATGCATGAGCTCAACCAAACCCCTAGAACAAGCGTAATTTCCTTTGTCGGCTCGCATGGGCCACATCCGTAGCTCAAGCTGAAGTGCCGCAAGAGAATATGATAATGTTTTTAGTACTAATATTATTAAGAGCAAATAATATTTGGTATCGGTTTCTATTTTTGATAAAAAGGAAGCGGTCTAAAAATAGATTCCCTCGACCTATATGTCTAAAAATAGAGGTCCATCTATTTTTACCAACTCGGCCAATCCTCCAAGAATAGCATCACGCAACCCTGGTCCATGATCCATATGTCTAAAAATGAGACATAGTCTAAAAATAGACTTTGCGCTCATTAAAATACTGCGGGCCCACTACTTAGTGAAGGCGCACTTCATTTCACCAAGCTCCACCATCATCTTATTTGCATTTTCAACATCAACAAAATATTTTCAAAGAGAAATGATGGGCTCTCCCAGATACGTGGCACAAAGAGTGAAAGATGTGGTCGATAGAGGTTTGGTACTTCTTGTAGAACCCTAGCTACATTCTAGCTCTAGGGTTCCTCTACTCTAGCTCATTTAATAATCACGTGGGGTATTGTTCCATGCAGAGAATGCAAAATGTGTGTGCAATCATGATAGTCTCGATATTTTTTTTTGGTCTTAAGAAACCCCTCAAATTAAAATTGGAGTGGATGATATGTGGAGTTAACACAAAGACGAAACATAAAAAAAACAATATAATTAAAAAAAATCAACAATGTGGGAGTCAAGGGGATGAATAAAATGCTTGAGGGAACTCAACCTAAGAGGCTTCCCCATTAGCGTGTAGCTACTAGTGCTCATGATATCGAGTGACCCTCTTCAAGGTTGAACTAGTAAATATATAGAAAATAAAAAAGGAAGTGAAGTGATCCACGACTAGAGGTTTTCTACAAACATCATAGAGGGTGGTAGTATGAAAGAAAAAGTAATCACTCATGAGATGCACCCTAGATAGTAAAAAGAACACTTAGTGGGTGGTGGATGCTTTCAAGCTATGAGGAATGGGACTGATCATGAAAAATAGAAAATGGAGATGTATATGGAGTTTTCCTCTTTTTCGGACCATGACAGCTCATGGGGCGAAGCGTCAAGGATAGGGACATGGTGCCGGTCTGTTAGATGGTGTTGGGGACCTGGGGTAAGAGTTAAGGGAAGCCTCTTGTTACTCCTAAAAAATGAATTATCATTTTGGGGCATTCATTCTAGCTAGAGTGTGCTGATTAGGATGTGAAAATTTGAGGTGGAGACTAGGCTAAGATTTTTCAAAGGCTTTTAATGGCATCAAATATGGAAGATGGACATGCAAAAATGGCTTCCCTGTAGCAGGGCTTTGAAGTAGTGCCTTTATTGGGAGCATCCGAAGCACTGACTGCGAGACTTGTTCCTATCAGCTTGCTAATTGTATCTACAGTGTCCGAATGACTCACGAAAATGGGTCCAAATTCAAGCTTTTTTTGGCTAGCCCATAGCTGTAGTTGATCAAATGAAATTGAGTATTTTACTATTTTATGCGTTGTACTCACCGAGCTGTGCATCGTAACGTATTACTCAGCAATATATTGTTAGTAACCATCTTATGAGAGCAACCATGGTAGACTTCGAATTCTCCAAAGAAAAAACATTTTATGGTTGGAATTCAAGCCTCAAGGAAAAATATGATAGTGACCCTAACTATGCTGCTCAACAAACACCTTTTTACAACCAAACATGATATATACAATTCTACAAAGAAGCATGATATATACAATTTTACGAATAAGGAAACACGATATATACTCCTATGAATATAAAACAAAACATAAGTACTTCCTCATGGTGTGGTTTATTCATGATAGGAAAATTTTCCTCTAGAGCGATTATGCTATATGATGGGCGGAGCCTTAGATGGTGATCTGATGCAAGGTTTCTGAGAGCCTATTTGGCGTAAGACTCATTTGCTATTCTAGAACATAAAATGGAAGCCATTTTCATCGCTTAGTATATCCCCTTCTCCAATGTGATACTCTTCAAATTAAGAAAGAGTTAAGTGTAGATTTAAAAGATACGGCCAACAAGTAGCGTATTATTCCTTGTGTTCAATCTTCATCTAATTTGCTTGTGAAAAATAGGGATCTGTTCTAGAGAATCATTTTATGGCCTAAAAGACATTAGGCATCATTGTGTAGGGTGTAGCTCCTTGGCATGGTCAAGAGGTATGTTTTTAAAGGGGATTCCACTTCGGGGCACAATCCTAGGTTTCTTCATTTCCTAAAAAAATGTAATTGTTTTATTTTTTATTTTGTGGTTGATGAGTTATTTGCGCGGCACGGGGTTATAGTAGCTTAAGTTTATTTATTTGCATCCTTAACTATTGTTTCCTATTCTTGGGAGATAGTTGGGTCATTGAAGAAAGGAGCCTTAGCTACCTTTTCTATTTTGAGATTGTAATTGGTTTGCATTTATGTATGAGTGATAGAATTACTAGATCAAAAGGAATGCTCCTCTAGTTGGCACTCGAAAGACATTTTATTGTAAGAGTCACTCCATTTGCTAGAGCTTGTTGTAGCTTACAAGGCCAGCGGTTAGACTGCATCCTACACATTTTTAGGGTGTATTCTTAAGGTATGAATTGGCTACTTCCTTGGAGGGTATGAGCTAGCTCACCCTAATCTATTAGGGGTATGTTGACTTACTAATAGTGATATGGTCGAGAGTATGGAGAGATAGTTGGGTCATTTGAGAAAGAGCCTTAGCTTCCTTTGCTATTTTGAGCTTGTAATTGGTTTGCATTTATGATGAGTGATGAATCACCTAGCATCGAGAGGAGTGCTCCCCTAGTTGGCACCTTAGCACATTATTTAAGGTCACGCCATTTGCTAGAGCTCGTTGTAACTTAAAAATGGCCAAGTTGACCATTACTGCACACATTTTTAGGGTGTATTCTTAAGGGATAGAATTGGCTACTTCCTTTAAGCTAATTATTGTATCAATATCTTGTAGTGTCTGCTACATTGCTTTATGCATTTTATCCTTTTGTTATAGTAAGTAATCTACAACAATAACTGTCATCTATTTGATTGTAATTTATTTGTCTTTCTACTCTCATTGCTATATTGATATTTGTATAGTAAATAATTCTATGCTTAATGGTGCAGTAGAATTTGGTTTTCAAAGGATTCATCATCATATAATGTAACAGCAATCGTAACCCAAGACTATAGCATCACCGCATGGACCACGAACTCGGTCCACGCCCCGTTTTTTATTTTTGATAAGTTTTAGAGCCATTAGTTGAACATGGTAATTGGTTTGATGCATCAATACAACTATAAAGTTAATGCTATAGAGATTCACTATATAAAACACTTTACCTACTCCATAGAACTAAGTGTCATACGTGAAAATATGCCCATGCACCATCCTTACCAACTTCTACAATAATTCCTACTGCAGAGTCTTAGGGGTACTCTCATTTGAGGAAAACTCTTTTAAAGAATTGAGACCACATCAAATAGGAAAAGCACATTGAATAGGAAGAATTTTCATATCTTTAAATAATTTGACATTCCTAGCATCATGAAATACTGCAAAGCCAGGATCTAGGGAAGTGCTTTTTTAATCCTTCACTAAAGAGAGTTATGACACCAACCTCTTAGAAAATTTTCAACGCATGCCACCAATTCAAACATTTTTCAACCTAGTTAAATGTTTAATCTCCCCTCTAAACTTGCATAGTGTAGTTACAATCCATGAAAAAAAAATTATTGGTATTTACACATACCTTGCATAAATTGCACCTATCGAGTCTTGCTCTATTCCTTCTCAAAAGATTATACCAACTCAAGTCTTTTTGTTTAAATAAAAACACATAAAAATCAAGCCTTTGAGTGGATATTTAAATATCCAAACTCTCCTCCATCACACGAGATTTTCTCTTCTCCCCCATATGAAACTAATAGCAATGATATCTAACTTTTTGGGGTATAAAGTTATAAACCCTAGAAGGGTTCTTTCGACCATATGAGCTTGTCTATCTTCTTAGTCAATATGACATGGCTAGACTTGAGTCTTGCAATCAAAAAAGCCCTAGGAATGAGCATCATCACCTCTAAAATCTAGTGAAAGTGTTAGGTCCCTATATTACTAGTATAGTCCTTATTGTTGTTAGTGTAACCCCCTTATTGTTATTTTTTCTACCCCGTAACCCCATATTGTTATTATTGTTGCCCTTACATTATTATTGTTAGGTCTTGGCTAGGATTATATTGTGACCCCATGGACTCCTATATATATGAAGGAGGTTTTGGTCATTTTTATCATCCAAGAATTTGCTCATTTATGTAATGTATTGGAGGTTGCCCCCTCGAAGTGGTTGATTTCTAAGGTGTTTATCCCTCTTTTCTTCTATCTTTGGAGCTAGTTTCATAAAATTTGGTATCGTAGCTTTGGATTATGGGGTCACGCTTTGCTTCGAACGAGTCATCATGGAATTTTCGCTATAAGTCAAAAGTTTCAGTAAGCTGAATTTTTTACAAAAGTGAAGCCTAGATCCGAGGAACCTTGTGTACAAATTTCAGATCTTGGTTCACAATATTTTTGGAGATATGATCTCATGGAAGTTAGGAGCTTTTTCGGGCTCCCGAATTTCACCTAAAACATAGTCGTCATGGAATTTTCACTATAACTTTCTTTCTACAAAGGTTCAGAAGCTTAAGTTTTTACGGAGAGAAGCCACAATCTCGAGGAATAACTCCTCGTAAAAATTTTAGATCTTGGTTCACAATATTTTGGGAGATATAATTTGTGGATGTTAAGGTTTTTTTTAGGGATCCCGAATTTCATCTCAAAGAGGTGACCGTGGGAAAATAGTCATAACTCTCTCTCTCCGAGAGTCGGATTGAAATTATATAAGAAAATACTCAGCAAGTACACGTACCGTAGTTTCCTATGTATCAATTTTAGAGCCGAAGGAAGAAAGTCAATGACAGCGTGGCATGCCTTACAAATTCGCTCTGATGAACCGACACCATAATTAATTCGTTGTGGGAGATTGGGCATAACTTTGCCTTGAAGAATCCAAATCAAGTCAGACCTGGCGTGGCATTCGAGAGAAGATTCAAAGGGTTACTATAGGACTGAATTTCAGATATTGAATATTTGAAATCACAGAGATAATTCAATTTCAATATCAAGCTCCTGAAAATAAATAAAAGGGTGTGTATTTTTTTTCGAATTGCATAAGTCTTATTTGAAAAAATCAAGCTTTGAACCGATTCCAAGGAGCATATTGTAGAACGAGATATACGTATTAGGGTTCTAAAATACCCCCTAAAAATAATTCAATACTCTAATTAAGCTTCTTCATATGGCTCTAATATGACTCCATGAAGACGAAAAATTGCAACATGACATGTCAAAATTACAAGAGCAAGTGCACCAAATTTACGCTACTCACAAAGATACAAAAAATGAAATGGAAGTTTTGAATAAAAACATGGAAGCTAAGATGGATGGTTTGAAGAAAGGCATGGAAGCTAAGATGGATGGCATGGAAGCGCGGCATGGAAGCTAAGATTGATGGCATGGAAGCTAAGATCGATGATGAAAGGCAACATGGAAAACATGAAGAATGATCTAAAAGCAGACATGGAAGGTTTGAAAAAGGCTGATACAAGAAAATGTTTCCTAATGGTGGAAAGATAGTAGAGGAAACTCATGATGAGAACAAAAATAAATGTTAATCGTGATTTCATAAACTCTAATGTTGGATGGAAGAACCACCATATTCCAAAGATGGATACGAGGAATTTTTATGGCAAGGATACCATAACATGGATACTACGGATGGAGCAATATTTTGATCTCAATGATGTGCAAAAAACACACAAAAGGTACGCGTGACAACTTTACATTTAGAACAAAAATACATTTGTATGGAATCGATGGCTTTGCTCCCCGTATACATGTCACTTGGTCTATTTTATGGACTAAATGATAGCGCATTATGAGGATACAAAGAGCAACACCTTCTTTATCTAATTGATAAATCTCAAACAAAGGGGTTCAAGATGAGTGGAAGACACATTGAGGACTTCCAAAAATTGAATATAAGGGTAAGCTGATATCTCAGAGGAACACAGGGATTGATGTCTTCATAGGGACTTTAAAGGATAACATTCAACATTAGGTTTGTAAGCTTTGGGAACCTGATTCATTGGAGAAGGCATTCGGGTTGGCAAGAAAATTGGATGTAAAATTATGGCGACAAGGAAGCCTACCACTCACATCTATAAGGATGGAAGTGTTCCTACTCCTAAACTTCCACAACCAACAAGGGTTGACACCACAAAAATTGGAAGAAAAAAGAGAAAAAGGGCTTTTTGCTATAGTTGGCGAAAACAAATACACTAAAGGTCATAAGTGTGCTTTATGAGAAGAAATTATTTTACATAGATTCTAAAGAGGAGGAAGAAAATGAACAAGAAGCTTAAAAAGAAAGAGGGGATACACACCATGAACCAATCTTAGAAAAAGAAGAAATGATTCTGCACTCATATCGTGTAATGCATTGGTAGGAATTACCACTCCTCAAACTCTCGAAGATAGAAGGACATATCAAGAAGAAAAAGGTAATAGTGTTGATTAATTGCGTAGTGAGCCCATAATTTTATTCATTGTAAGGTAACCAAGGAATTGAATTGTTTCCTATACCCGAGCACTGAATGTCAAGTGATGGTTGCAAATGGAGGAACTATAAAATTTCTACGGAAAATGCATAATATCAGTCTAACCATGGGGGAATATTTATTGAATATTCCAATGCTTTCCTATTCCAATGGGAGAATTTGATTTTGTACAAGGAGTACAATGGTTACAATATTTGGGGACAATAGCTTTTAATTTTCAATAACTTTTCTTGAATTTTTTTTTGGAAGGAAAGAGAAGCTCGAATTGATGGGTATAGAAGGTAGAGTCAGAAATATAATAAGCTTTGATCAGTCATGACAAAGCTTCAGATAGAAATACCAACTGAGAGTAATTGCACAATTATGCTCACTAGAAGTTCCAACATCAAAATAAATTATTTCTCCGCATCTCCAAAAAGTCTTCGGACAATCATTCCAAGGTGTTTGAAACTCCCAAAGGACTCCCACCTATTCGCGATCATGATCATGCTATTCATTTTGATTCCAATAATTTTCCCTCCAAACATCGTGAAAGCCCTTTACGAGATATCCCTTATGTCCAAAAGAGAAAAATTGAACATATAATTGCAAAAATGTTAGAGGGTTGGTATGATTCAACCTAGTCAAAGTTCTTTCTCTCCGCTCCAATAGTATTGGTGCACAAGAAGGATGGATCATGGCGCATGTGTCCTGGGATTATAGGGAGCTCAATAAGCTCACTATTAAAGATAAATTTCCCATTCCCTGTGATTGATGAATTATTGGATGAATTACACGGAGAAATTTATTTTATCAAGTTGGATCTTCGTTTAGGATATCATCAAATTAGAATAAAGATCTGAAGATATTCCAAAAACAACATTTCGAACTCATGAGGTTCATTATGAATTTTTGGTCATGCCTTTTTGGCCTACCTTTTCAATGTGCCTTCTACATTTCAAGGGTTGATGAATTCCATTTTCAAACCCTTCCTTAGAAAAATTTGTGCTAGTATTTTTTGATGACATACATAATCTACAATGGTCATTGGAAGGTTGCTGAGAGTGTTAACATGGTGTTCAAACTATTGGAGGAGAAAATAATTATATGCAAAAACATCCAAATGTTTTCTAGTTTGATTTAGTACACAAGGTGGAATGTCACGGGTCATATTGCTATCTCACGAGGGTGTTAAGGTAGACTTTAACAAATTTAAATCCATTAAGGAATTGAAAAGTCCCTACGAACCATATGAAGCAGTTGTCTGGGATTTCCTGGGTAGCGCAGTATTATCGCAAGTTTTTTTAAGACTTATGGGAGAATAGCAAACAGACTCTAACAAAGATTATTGAAGAAAGATGCATTTTCATGGACTCACGAAGCAACTAAGGCCTTTGAACATCTTAAAAGAGGCAATGTGCCTAGCACCGAGTCTTTAGCTATGTCAGACTTCACAAAAACCTTTATTATGGAATGTGATGCCTGAGGTAAAATGGAGATTGGTGTTGTTTTAATGTAAGCAAGGAAGGCCCATTGCTTTTTAAAGTCGTCCCAATCAATGGAAAGTATTTACATAAAGCTATTTATGAGAAGGAAATAGTGGTAATACTACATGCACTAAAGAAATGGCAACCTTACCTAATGGGAAGACACTTCAAGGTAAAAAACTAATCATGATAGTCTTTCACACTTTTGGAACAAAGACTATCTTGCGAAGAGAAAAAAAATGGGTCACAAAGATGTTGGGTTATGATTTTGAAATCATCTACAAAAAAAGGGAAGCTAAATGTTGTTGCGGATGAACTCTCAAGAAAGGATGAAGAGGTGGAAGCATTGATTTGTGCCATTTCTATTATCCAACAAGATTGGCTAACTGAATCAAGGGATGAATGGAAGAAGGACGATGAAATGTGGACACTCATTAAAAATTTACAGGCAAGATCCTAGTACATCTAATACGGTTAGTTGGAAAAAATGATTCCCTTATGGCATAAAGATCGCTTATATATTTGCAAAATTCCCAACTAAAATAAAAGATTCTTTTTGAATTTCACACATCTCCTTTAGAGGACACTCAAGATTTGTAAAAACTTACCACATGATGAAGAAAAGAATTTTTTTTAGGATGGTCTTAAATCTCAATATTAAAAATTTGAGTGAGCGTGAATGTTTGGTTTGCCAACAAAATAAAGTTGAGACAATTAAGGCCCTAGGTCTTGCTACAACCTTTATCCATCTCCAAGTCTCAACATTGGGAGGAGATTTCAATGGCTTTTTATCATAGGTTTACCTAAGTCCGGAAGGAGAAGAGTTCATCATGGTGGTAGTTGATAGACTTACCAAGTATACACAATTTTGTCCATTATCTCATCCATTTTAAAGCAAGTAATGCTTGCTACTGCATTTATGGTAAACAATTCAAAAGCTACATGGAAACCCAAAGATTATTGTAAGTGACAAAGATCCCATTTTTACCGGAAATTTTTGGATGGAAATATTTTCTTGTTTGGGTACTCAACTCCCAGCTCATAGACTTTCATCTTATCATCCTCAATCCGCAGGTAGGTCAGAAACTAAGATAGTGAATAAATGTTTGGAAGGATATCTTCGTTGTTTTCTTAGTCGATAAGAAAACACAACGGGTCAAGTGGTTACCTCTCGCCGAATGGTGGTATAACACTTCCTTCCTACTATACGATAAAAATAACCCCCATTTATGGCACTTTATGGACATCATTCACCATCCATCACATCTTATTTAAGAGAAAATTCTAAGGTTCAAACAGTGGAAGATCACATCGACCATCAACAAGAATTTCTCCAACTCTTAAAGGATAACCCTAAATCTGGCAGCAAAAATCGAATGAAACAACGAGTGCATATCAACATCACGCAAAGAAGAGAAGTTTTGATGTAGGAGATTGGGTATTTTTACGGCTACAACCATACAAACAAATTTCCCTCAAGCAAGCTAAGAAGGATAATAAATTATCGCCAAAGTACTATGGTCCTTACAAGGTGTTCCAAAAGATTGGTACTATTGCATACAAATTGGAGCTCTCTGCTTCTTTGTGAGTGCAGATCCAGATTTTTCCACATTTCATGCGTTTAAAGAAGGTTATAGGGGATAAACTTCTAGTCTCAAACAATATTTATAGAACTTGATGAGGAAGGAAAAATCATATTGGAACTCAAGCAGTCATGGAAAACAAGAACTCAAATAGCTACTAAAATCGATCAATTTCGCAGTATCTCATCAAAAGTCGGATGAACTTACCCATTGAAGATTCTACATGGGAGGATGAGAATTTTATACGGATGTATCATCAGGATCGTACTCAAGCATTGAGGAAACCACATTTCTCTAAGGAGAGGGCATGTTGGGTCACTATATTACTAGTATAGTCCCTTATTGTTGTTAGTGCCAAACCCCCTTATTGTTATTTTTGTACCCCGTAACCCCAATATTGTTATTATTGTGTCTCCCTACATTATTATTGTTAGGTCGTGCTAGGATCATATTAGTGACCCCATGGACTCCTATATATAGAAGGAGGTTTTTGTCATTTGTATCATCCAAGAATTGTTCATTTATGTAATGTATTGGAGGTTGCCCCTCGAAGTGGTTGATTTCTAAGGCGTTGATCTCTCTTTTCTTATATTTTTTGGAGGTCAGGTTTACATAAGAAAGCCACCTTTAACCTCCAAATAGAAGTAATTTTTAGGAACGCGCAATCTTAGAAAGATTAAAGTATCTTGTCCCCTCGTAAAGGAATCATATGGAGTCGTAGATAAACATGGGCAATTAATCCATAGAGGGGAACCTTGTTTCATTCATATTGGAAGTTGGATATGGTGATTGAAAGAGTTCTTTTATAATACTAGTGCCATTGATACACTTTTTTCACCACCCACTTCATATTTTATCCAATAGTTAACTTATCATCTATCCTCATCTTCTAAAAGTCCAATCTACTAACCGTGAGATCAGTTGCTCTTGGAGAGGGATAAAGTTAATAAAACTTTCTCATTACAAGAGGCATCAAAGCAGAGAAAACGACCATAGAGATAGGTTGGAAACAAACATGTTATGTGCCTAAATTGGAATGAGAAGCCGTGATAAGAAGATTGGTAAACAAAGCTCCAGCGTGCTTTTTCTCTAGCAAACAAATTAACATTATCTAATAGTTATCAGCTATATGTCCATCTTCTAAAAGTACAATCTATTGACTCCCGAGATCAATACTCTTGGAGAGGGATAAAGTTAATAAAACTTTCTCATGACAAGAGGCATTAAAGGAGAAAAAGTGAGCACTCGATAGGTTGGAAACAAATAATTATTCCTAAATTGGAATGAGAAGCAAGGGTAGAAGACAAGTAAACAAAGATCCATGTTTAAGATTATATTTGGTATTTAACTTTGATCAAAAAAAGTGTCTTTGTGTCAAAATTAAGGAAAAATGATTCATGGGGAATAGAGGAACCCTATCCACCTTGTGGGAGTCCTAAAATGATGATGTCCCTAAAGGATTAAGCATAAGGACAATATGATCCAAAAATTTTAACAAATAGTTGGATTTCCCCAAGTTGTCCAACATGGAGAAAAGGAAGACTTTTGGGAGTAGGTATGGGTGGACACCAACTCGTCGTAAGCATCCATGACTCCGGACTATAATGACACAAAAGGTTAGCATGATCAATTTAGTGTGAACCAAAACAAAAGGATTATTGGATCAGTCCCAACAAACTCTTTGGGGTCTGATCACTAAAATCAAAATGGAAACTCAAACATCCTTTAACATGACCAACAAATGTCTTTACTCTCAACCGATGAGGCAAATGCAATCAAGGAGGCTCTATGATATAGATTCACTAAATTTCAAAGTGAATACAATGTCTTGTGTTTAAATCCCATCATCAAGAGGATCCTCGCTTCACTTAAAGAAGGATATGGCATGGTTCTATTAGAAGAGTGAGCAGATTCATAGATTAAAGCCTGGAAGAAAATATGTGAACCACGGAAAATGGCACAAAGTTGCAGCATTTCAGTGGATAGTGCGTTGAAAGGGAAAAAGTAATTACACAACAAAATTTGAAAAGAAGTGTAAAAGTGCCCAACCAAATCTAACAGAGATACTAAGTGGAGGAAGAAACCTATGAGTACATCCTAACGCAATGCTTGCAAAAGAGGTATGGGCATCATGGATCGAGATGTTTAGACCTGCTACCTCCTTTGAAACACTATGATTTCAAGAGCC
Source organism: Pinus albicaulis (assembly GCA_034641835.2). Classification (NCBI taxonomy): domain Eukaryota; kingdom Viridiplantae; phylum Streptophyta; class Pinopsida; order Pinales; family Pinaceae; genus Pinus; species Pinus albicaulis. The sequence goes on from JAXQQM020078036.1 coordinate 43,327, forward strand.
ATTTGAAATGTAATCTCTGTACACGACCCCACATGGAAATCAAAGGTTATCAAGAAAACTATATAAATGTATCAAAGACTTCATATTATTGGAATTTAAAACATAAATTGGGTTTATTTCGAGTAGTTAGGAGGAATGATTGTTATCTTCCCCACCCTGTGTTCAATTCTCACAATGTGATATGATGAGATCATATCAAGTGTATTGTTGCAATGTTTCATTCCTTCTTGTTGAACAAGTATTGAGTCTCTCGAAATTTGACATCATCTTGACCCTTTTTTACATGTTGGAGGGTCGTATGTTTTGTTATAGGGAAAAAAAATTATGGGAAGTCAAACAAAGAAATAAGGAGCCTTAGCAGTAGCTAAGAGTCCCTCCCTCGATTGAGGGGATAACCCTAATCAAATCTTAAGGATTCCAAAAGTGATTGAAAAATAATACAAACTCCAAATTTTCTAATTAGCATCTTGAACAAACGGACAAAGTGCCTATAACTGGTTCATTGATGGTAACATATCATCTGAATTCTGAGGTTACAATGTAATAGAGGTTTCCTTCAAATTTCCAAGTTCTCACACACAAGGGAGTCATAGAATAAGTCGTGGATTGGCTAGCCAACCAAGCCATTTTCGCAGAGAATTAGGCCTTGAACTTATTAATATTAACAATGTGATTAGGAAGTGATAGGGCCTTAAGTCCCCTTACCTCCTTAATGATGGAATTTCTGAATGTGAAACAACTCTCTTACAAGATGAGATTAATAATATGAGATAAATCCATCAGTAAGCGCGGGATTTCTCATGTAGGGAAAAGGCTAGAGAGGTGAAAGACACAAATTGGGGTGGAGATGGAATTCATTAATGGAAAGGTAACCAAGACATAGATTAGAGATATAAACATCTAGATTACCTTCATTCATTATCAGTATGAAGTGGGTGGTATGAAAAGAAGAGGAGTGATGGAGTCCTCACCATCATGCCATGGACATCCAAAAGAAGTAAGAGAAACCCACTTTGTTACTTTTCCAGGGATTAAATCATTTTCATGTTGGGCATCTACAAGCATGCTATTGAAAGTGGTATGCGACAAAGTGATAATAAAACTCAGTTAGAGCTTAGTTTAGTACATTTTGAGAAACAAATGGATTAACGAGAATAGGGGAAAAATAACCTTAGAAAGACAAATAGCTTATCACGTATGTTGATTCATCTATGTTGACTTTATACTGATAATATAAATATTCTATCTTCTCCAAGCAAAAAAAGCATCTGGAGAACCAGTTGAGTATAAATATATTATGTGATTTATCCTCTTATTCCAGTAGATAGTAGGGGATAATTGGGACTTTCTCATCAAAATCATTCAGTGCTTTTGCATTCAATGAGAGTGTGGTGGAACTGTGGACTTTTGAATGCATCTCAACTGCTTCCTGTGTACTTATGGTTAATGAGGAACATCTCCAATTTCTGACGAGTGTTAAGAGGATCAAGACATAGTTTCCTTTTCTGTCCCCACTTTTCTTATAATTCTAATAGATACTTTGAGAAATCTTATTAAAGAAGCAAGAGAATGAAGTCTCACTTGAGCCATTTCAATATTTGATCTCTTCAAATTTTGATTCTTCCACTCGGCATACAATTTGGGGGATGGGGATGCCATATTCCTATTAGGAGAAGTTAAACAATTTATCAATACCATCCAGATTCAAGCATAGTTTGTCCGATCTATCAACAAGGAAAAATCTAGTCATGTTTTATCCTTTGATGTACAATTTGCAGACTAAAAAGTAGAATCTTGAAGCGTTCTAGCATTGAAGAATATGTTCTCCCCTTTCTCTTGCCCGCTATCTAAGGAAAAAATTAAAATCACCTATGCATTGAAAAACATCATGCATGATAGATGATATAAGCTTTAACATTTTAATAGTCCTAAATGTGCCTTGAGTGATAATACTCATGATATCCAGGTATTTTGGGTCAATTTCTCACTCCTCAAATGGCTTATAAATCTGATTTTGTCCCTACCTTGCTCAAATTTTTGTCCAAAGTTCATCGTATCGGTTTGATGTATTATGAAAAAAATCACTATTCTTTGGAATCACATTCTTCCCTGTTATTTTGAATTCACAAGACTTCCCACCAGCGTTAGCACCACCCTTCTCACCTTCTCATTTTCAAGGTTTTGGACCACTTTCCATTGTTCATATCATCATCGTCCTTCTAACATTCCTTTCTCTTTGAGACCTTGTTCATGCTGAACAATCGATCCACACCTTCCTCTTGAATTTTGCGGTGGAATCCCTTCTTCCTTCTTTTCGAATTTTGCAGCTAGAATCCAATGTAGAAAGAGCATCAAAACTCCTCTCCTCTTTCAACGGAGAATCCCGGAGAGTATCTAACTATCCCCCAAACTCCTAAATTTTGAATCCCTTCAAAGTCTTTGAATTTTCGTGCAATGCAGAATCAAATGTAGAAAAGAGCATCGAAACTCCTCTCCTCTTGCAAGGGCCGAATCCAAAGACTATGGAACTCTCTCCCAAACATGAGAACCAAAAGGAAAAAAATTAGCTGGGAAAGTAAATTTTAATAGGCTAATCCAAAAATGTCTAAAAATTCCATTTGCAATAGAATCCAAAGAGAATCGAACACTCTCCCAACATGAGAACAAAAAGGAAAAAAATAGCGGAAAGTAAGTTTTTAATATGCTAATCCGAAAATGTTAATTGCCATGGTAGGTTAGGTGATATTATTGAGGATAATTTTTTATGTTGTTAATATTTAGGGTTAATTTAATTCTTTTTGTAATTTTAATTTTAATTTTTTGAGTAAAAAGATGTAGGTTAGTATCAATCTAATGATTTTGAAAACTCACATATTGATCATTAAAGAAAAGCATAGGTTATATCTAATGATTTTGAAAATTTACATATATACATATTGATTATTAAAGAAAAGGAGTAGCCGGAAAGTACTTTTTAATATGTTAATTTTAGAATTAGTCAAAAATGTCAATTGTTTGGTAGGTTGTATTGCTATTAAGCAGTTAATTTTTTTTATTCGAGCTAGCGTTGGCAATATTGGGATTAATTTTTTTTAATTTTAATTTTAATTTTTGATGCAAAAATATGTGAGGTTGTATCTAATGATTTAGAAAACCCATAGAGTGATCATTTTGGCATGAGCGCATCAATAAAAATTATTGAAGAATTCATTAATATAAGCAAGTATGTCATATAAAGAGGGAAAGTGTAATATCTACCAATCCTTAAAGAGGGTGGGAAAATATCTCTTCAAATGTATGAATAATGTTATCAATATTTTCAAATTTATGAATAACGTTATCAATAAACTCAAGTAGTTGCAGGTAGCTCGTTGTTTACGGAAACTTCACTTAGAGCTCTATTAACACATCATTAGAAGCTAGCCATAGTTTAGTTTAAATTATTCACTCACATTAGTTATTTTTAGTTGTATTACTTATTAGCTAGTCATATATTTTTAGCCCAAGACTAAATTATTCATTTATGTCAATGCGTTTTTAAGTTGGGTCACTTAATTGCTCATTTTTTGTAGTATTTCACTTGGAAAAGTTGCGGTGAATAACCTTTTTATGTCACTAATTTATCATTTTTCTACTATTATACATATCAATTCAAGACCTAAAGGTGCCTCAAAATCAATTAAAAATGACTAGCATAAATCCAAAGTGACACAATTAAAAATGACTAGCATAAATTACTAATTCATATACTTGTTGCACTAGTTAGTTGATCGTATTTTTATTCTTTGACTCCAAAGTCTGTTTATTTTCGTTAATAATTTTTTATTTTGTCACTTATTATCTAGTCATATATTTTAGTCTTGGACTAAATTAGTCATTTAATTTAGTCTCTTTTTAATTTAGTCACTTATTATCTAGTCATATATTTTATCTCTAGACTAAATTAATCATTTAAGTTAGTCATTTTTAGTTCGCATCACTTGAAATTGCTCAAAATTAGTAGTAATTCACTTTGAATAGACACTGGGGTGACTAAATTTTTTAGTCACCTAGTCATTAATTTCATCATTTTTTACTAGTATAGGGTGTTTCTTAATTTTTCCATGTCATTTGCATCATGTGTTTATTCGGGAAAATCTCTTGGGTTAGAAGGGAAAAAAACATACTTTCTTCTCTAATGTCTTTCCTATTGTTCCTAAACAAAGTGAAAGTTTTCTTGCAAGATTTGATAAATAGAATAACAATCCCAATATTTGTTACTGGGTTCAATTGGTTACCATCTATAGATGCACAATCAGACCTTTCGAGTCTAATTCGAGGCAAACACGTAGCTCTGCGCCTCCGATTCATGTTCTCGCCATTCACTAACACTGCATAATCCCGAAAGATCTTTGCACCACGACATGCTTCCCAATTGAAGGTATTGACATGGACCCATGCTCTGCCCCCAGCACAACATTTTATTGTGCCTAGGGGGTGTCAGCTTTAGGGGTGAGCTAATGAGAGACATGTCGTCAATGCATTTAGCCAAAGGCGGTGCTTTAAAAATTTGCACATTTCATAGTCCATATGTGTTGCAAGATTTGATTGAGGAGTCTTGCCCTTTCACAACCAATTAGGTCTAGTGGGGAAAGAGGGATTCTACTTTATCAACCATAGATTTGATGGGAAATCTCCATGTTTCCAACCCTTTTTTGTTTGGAGAGTCTACAATCCCTAAACAAGGTAAGGTCCAACACATCAATAATGAATAATTTTCGGAGCATCGAGTATTTCTACTATTTAGGTATTGAAGGAATCAACACAAAGGTCTGAGAGCTTCAAACTCCCAGCTCTAGTCCGATCTGTTTCGATTAAATTTGACAAGGAACTAAATTGTCCGATTAAATTTGATACAAGGAAAATAATGGCATTGATCACGCTTCCTACACATCTACGTCCGAGCAAAGGTCTTAAAACAAGCTCGAGTAAACACTTGAAATAATAATTCTTATTTGTCTTAGTTGTGATTCTTTCTATGTAAAGGAGTGTGTTCCTATTCTCTATGAGTTGTTTAGATTTAGTTGATTCCTAGATTGGTGTGTTGTTGAGATATTTTCTCAACCAATTGAATGTGTATCCAAAAACAGCTTTCCCTATCTTAAGATAACACTTCATGTATATATGTAATATTATTTGATCAATATAATTCAATGCTTCAGATCATTTAATTTTAAGTTAAAACAAAGTTTGTGTACACCAAAGCTTGTTGAGTATGAAGTCGCCTCGTGGGTTGGACTTCTGCTACAAGTTTCCCACTACGTGAAGTTCTTTTCCCCGTGTTGCCAACCTTCTCATTTCACTCCAATCACAATGCTATAATGACACTTCCATTAGAGAAATTATATGTTTATAATGTCATGATATGAATGATGCTACCACAACTTGTACTAGTGCTAGTATTGTTACTGTCGTTAGCGGTGAAATTCTCGATCATCTTGAGAAATGGAGATGAAGTGCAAGGGCTTCGATGCAGCTTTGGGTTATTATCAACAATAAAGCCTTCATTTTATCTATGACGAGGGGAGAAATAATGAGTTGGATTTAAAAATAAAAAAAACACTCCAACAACTACATAATCTCAAACACACAATTTACTCTCTTTTTTTCTAAATTTTGTGTAAGTGAAGTGCGCTAGGCCTAAATTGGATTTCGATAGTGGGGAATCTTCATATGGCTAGGATCGTTGGCCAGAGTGATTCACAAATTCTAAATTATTACAGAAAAACCTAGATGGTACATACCAAATAATTGTTTTTTAAATATACTAAATTGGTGTAGTATAATGACTCATGCACAAACATACATTTTGTTCACAAAATCTTTCTTCTTTGATAGAACATAATTTCTTTTGATCCTAAAGTTATATGAAGAGCATGAAATATGAAATTATATCACTGCCTAAAATTTAGTGCTTTGCTTCCTATTTTACACTATACTTTGGCATTCATTTCCAGAAAATTGAAGAGGTAGTTTGTTGGGAAAATGCATCTAGGTCCAAGTTGGGTGAGGAAAAAAAGGAATTAAATATGAAGTTTTTTCCGCAAATATGAAGTTCTATTTCCTAATCGCTCCACCCTATCATATTTCCATCACATGTATCCACTAAGACCAAAATAATGTTTTTTCTCTAATAAAAGGAAGCAAAGCCAACATATGTTCTTTGAAGGCAGCATTCTTGAAGAAGTAAATGAATACAAGTACCTAGATCACATATCAACAGACAAGCTTAATTGTGAGAATTGCAAAAAGAAAAGAATTTTAGGGAGGGTGGAAAGCATTATATGCACTTAAAAAGCAGAGATGCAGAGAGACAAAGTTATGAGATTGGAACACAATTAAAGAGCTTTTTGGACTCTTATTTTGTCCAATGTTATTGCATATGGGTGTGAATTGTGGGCTAGCAACATCCCTATTTCAAAATGGAAACAAATTGAGAAAATCCAAAAACGCTCGATCATGAGCAAGTTCAAAATAAAAATTTTGATTCCATATGAGATAATGTTGAGTGAAACGGGAGCAGCCTCTCATCAAAGCAATTTCTATGGTGCGTCTCATAAGGTATCTAAAAAGAATTGAGAAAATGGGAGGAGGTAGATGGCCAAAATTTATCTTCAATGGAGGCATGAGAGTGAAAGAAAGAAATCATGGATGTGACATCTACATGAATGGATGCAAAAATGGAATATTTACCTCATTGTCAGTGTCCCAAAAATAGCAAGGAGTTGTAAGCATTTTGTTATGGAGAAGTTCCATAAGTGTATATGGGGAAAAGAGTTGGGTAGAAAGAAGAAGAAGAAGTACTATGTCTGTGAATTCAACTCCACTTATGATCTCCAACAAAATGAGTACATTTAGTAGCTAGCATTATGTGGAGAGCAGCGATTCTTATTGCTCAACTTAGAACTAACTCACATCAACTTCGATGTGAAACAAGACGGTGGAAGAGACCTAAAGAAGCTTGGGAAGAACGAGTATGTACTTTTTACACTTCTATGGTAGTGGAATTGAAAAAGAATTTCATTTTTGGAATGCGATTCTTTTAGAGACATCAGAGATAGTGATGGCAGATATGTTAGCATCAATTCTCGTGGCATTGTCTTTTCAATGAGGGAATTGTTAGAAGATTAGGGTTAGCTCATCATCAATTTAAGTAAGAAATGAATTGAATTGCGTGAGAAGACAAAAAAACAAAGAAAATTGATAATCCTATAGACTATTTTTATCATTCACTCATCCCTCTCTACTACAATATAAACTAACTTTGCATTCATTCAACGAACTTGTAAATTTATATTTATAAAAAATAAATTATTATAAATGTTAGTTTTTAATTTATTTTTAAAATTAACTCAATTTAAAACTAAAACATATAATTTGTATTTACTAAACCAAATTAACTTATTTTATGTGAAATATCATATTACGAATATTTATATACTAATAGAAGGCAGAGTAAAACATAATACATATATTAAAAAAATTCAAACTATCATTAATATATATAATAAAAAAACCTCAAGGTTCAATCCGATTATAGTAACATCTAAAACTTTGACAGATTGCTAAATGCTATTGAGATGTAGATATGTAGTTGTTAACTTTTCTCTGAAGAATGGATATTTATTTTTTTTATATTTTATAGTTTTTAAAACCATTTTATTTTAAGTTGTAATTTTTGAAATGGAAACAATTTGATTATAATTAATTAAAGTGCATTGTTTATGGATCCATGTCTATCTTTGGATGATATAAACAAGCCAAAGGAAATGTGATTTAATTTCTACTACACTATGGAGAATACATATTAATCTTACTTTTCCCTTAACAATTAAGGAAAAAGGGTTTTGTCTTAGATGCTTTTACACCATGAAGAATATATATTAATTCTATTTGCTTGTGCAAATTAAGAGAAAAATAATAGTGGGATTTTTGCCACATTATAGAGAACATATAAATTGTATTTTTTCTAAAATGATTAAGATTATTTAAATTTCAACTAAAGATGGAAGCATATAGAATTAGTAAATTTGTTTTGATTTATGTTAGTCGTGTCTATTTTGAAATAGGGCTTCCAATATTTTAATTTAAGTATAAATAATTATTAAGTATATGGTAAAGATTTAGCCTTTATAAAATATTCTAAAATATTTTTGTATTCACAAATAAAAGATTGATATTTCTCTTAAAAGTAGTTATGTTGTTTCTACCCTTTTAATTAAATTGATTAATTAAAAAATATTATATGAACAAATATCATATGAAATGAGTTATGGTTATTTTGGCATGTGGTATTAATAAGCCCATGATATTGTAACAAAGTCTATTTCTCAGTTAAGAATCTCCATAGTAAAGTGGGAGTGAATCTCCATGGTTAAAAATCTTGTTACATGTTTTCTTCAATATTTGTGTATTTAAATAATATATTAATTCTTTTAATAATAATAATAATAATAATAATGTAAAGAAGTGAAAAAAATACATTATTCTTTGTCCCAATGAAAAGATAAAATTAATCCCTGTTTTATTCTAAGGATTCAAAATAACAAATTAATAGGAAATTCAAAATTTAACCATCTTAAAAGACTCCCAAATTCTCCTCCCATATGATATGCATCTCAACGCTATCTTAAAAAATAATAAGACTCGTACCAAGGATTGGAAAATATAAACTATACCACATTCTCAAGTAGCACAATCAATTAGTTGATTCATTGGTCAATGAAGGAGTATGGTTGCCTCTTAGAACATTAAGAATGCCACATTCCACCAAACATATCCACAATTCCATGAACTATGAATTTAGAATTAATGGGATTTACCCCAAATGGGGGAGGACCAAATCTACTTTCCTCATCATCAACTTGCACATGAAATTAATAAATTGAAATCCAGGTTTGGAGCTTGCTCCTCCCCTCACTTCCTCAAGCACACAGAATTGATAATTGGCATGGGATGAAGGTCCTCCTCCATGATGTTGTCTCACGACATGGCGAGGTCATGGAACCTACATTGAGCGCACTCAGATTTGGAATATTGTTGCATATTATCATCTCATAAGCGGGAAGCTCATTTGGTGCATTATGGTAATTATTTAGGGCATCAATAAATCTTCCAAAGGAAAGCATACATTACCTAGGATGTCAAGGAATATTTGGCTCTCGTTTCACTCCATAGGTGTAGAGATTCGGTTGGGTCTGTGAGTAGAATTTATCATTCAGAAGGCTATCTTGTGTTTTTGAGACTCCATCCTCTACAAGGTAACCTCAGTCCCAACCATTCTAATTGAAATAATGGCTCAAACAGCATTCCTCTTAATGGTAATTTTGGAACTATATACTTAATTTACAGTTATTTTGGGCAGGTTGTTGGACGTAACAGGGAATAGGTAGATCGGTTTAAGCTCAAGGTTGTACATGAGCAGGGGAATTTGACTTTGTTATATTTTTGGCATAGTTTTAGGAGTATTAAGACAAGGAATAATTCTTATAATAGTAAATAATGTAAAGGTAAAATCAGTTTGTTGAAATTTTTTTGGTTTTAGGTGAGTAATATACGAATTGTTTTGAGTGAATCTATTTACTATGTTTGCTTCTTTAATGTCTAATTTGATATCAAAGCCTCTTTTGGCCTAATTGCCTTATGGGAAGGCCAGGAAAATGACTGAGTATTGATTTTTATGACCATGTACATATGTTAACATAGAGGATGTGTAAATATTAGTTTCCTGTGTTTTCTGTGAGTTGTGTGTTTTCTGTGAGTTTTAAACTTGCCACTGTCTATGTTGAATACATTGCCACCAATATGGCTTAAGTTGTCATCGAGGAGATAGGGCTTCTTTGATTCAATTGGAGTAATGTATGCTTGCAATTTTTTTCATTAGACTTTCTTTGAACCAGGATACCGAAGACAATGGTTGCTATCAAAATAAGTCGGGTTCGAAAGGTGGTGTGGAGGTGGATTGGATTTCATGCATGCCCATGTTCCCATGTTCCCATGTACGATGAGTGTTCAAATTGAATAGTTGTCTCACAGCACGCAATGGAACCCATCATGCATTGTTTCAAACATCAATTCGTTATGCACTTTGGTTGTAATCTTACCCAAGATTTTCAAATCAATTTAAAAATGGTGGCAACGTTCATTGGAGGTGTTTTTGGTCTGTCGTTGCTAGGGCCAGTGTAGAAGAATTTTTCCTATTGGCCGAATCCATTCGTGAGAAGGGGATCTGTTGTATAATTGACCAAGTGCAGTTACAACCTTCAAAGATAAAATCTGTGGTAGTTTCAGTAGGTTTTAGGTTTGCTCTAGATCATCGTCTCTTCGTGGCTTACGACAATAGTTTCAGTGCCATCCAATTGGTCCATCAACAAGCTGCCTGAGTCCGGAAAGTGCAAGCTCAAACCCCTGGCAAACTGGAGGAATCGTGGTTGAGATAATATTTTGATTTTCACGATGTCTTGTTTTGGTTAATGATAGTGTGGGGGTAACATTGATCATCATGTTCCATTGTGTGAAACTAAAGTGAATGTGAAACCTCTATATATACGAAAGAGAAGATGAAAAATTCACTCGTTGAAGCTTTGAAAGTGTGTTTTATGGGCTTTATCAAATCTGCACACTTGGCATTCTCTTCCCGTGTTGGTTATTTCTTGAGTTTTGTTCAGATTTATTGTGCAAAATATTATTTTCATGGTCATGTGTAGAAGATTGGTTTCATTATTTTTGGTGTGTAAAATTTATGTGTTGATACGTGAGTCTATAAAAAGTGCAGAACCAATTAATGTACAATGTTGCATAATTCAAATGAGTGGTTCTTGGCACTCGAAACCCTAGAACACATCACTAATTTGATTGTGTGAATATGTTATATGCTAATGACTCTTGTTATGCTTCGGACTTCAATAACATTAGTTACAAGTTATGTTATGAGATCCATGTGTGTCTTACACAGTATTTTATCGCATTCCCTGTTCCATATCCTAAGTAGCGTCTTTTGTGCCATTCATGCCTAAAAAATTTGAAGTGTATTGTAGAATTCAGAGTATTTTTTATGATTTTGCGAAAATTTAGTTAGCTACACTTAGAATGGGGGTACAACCTTGATCTGGTAGGAGGGTAAAACTCAATCAGATTTAAAGCATAAAGGTAAAATCATCTTCTCATGGTCTAATTTTATTAAAGCTCTTAGAAATAAATTCTATCCTTTAGGATATACGCAACATGTTGTAATGGATTGGTAGCATTTAAGGCAAGGTAAAGGGAAATGTGTGCAAGATTTTATAGAGGAATTTGGGAAGAAGGCATTAGCAGTTAATATTCCATTAAACACAAGGGAAACTTTGTTAAGATATATTGGAAATTTTCATTCTTATTTGAACATACATTTATTATATTTAATCCAACTAACTTTGATGAAGTATGTGTGCAAGCCATTCATATTGAAACAGGGGGCAAACCATTTCTGTCAAAATTTTCAAAGAAACCATTCAAGCATTCAGAGAACAAGGATTCCAAAGGAGACAAGGGTAGGAAATCAGCAACAACTAAGCACGAAGGAGAAAGGCCTAAATGTACTCATTGTCAGAGGGTTTGACATGATGAATCCAAGTGTTGGAATCTTCAGCTGGAACTCAAGCCAAAGAATTTCCTTAAGAAGAAGGTTGAAATGAAGGCGAATGCAACATTCCAACAAGATTTGGGATCTGACTCCGGTGACGAAAAGAAGATAACTGCTATGGGTCTGACAAGTAATCCTTCTAAAGCTAGTTCTAGTTCTACTTGTTATGCATCTTCTTCAAAATCTAATAATATGGTTGAAGATAAGAATATGATTGAATTGTTTAACATAAGGATAATCTCCAAGCACACTAAAATTGACACATTATTTGACAGTGGATCACAAGCAAACTTAATATCTGATAAATTAGTAAGGAAATTGGAATTGGAAACCAGGAATCATCTAAAACCTTACCCTTTAGGATGGTTAAAAGAAAACACTCAGATTCATGTCACAAAACAATGGCGATTAAAGTTTGCAATCACAACTAATTTTTTTGATGAATTTGATTTAGATGTGGTTCCTTTGGACATATGTGGCATTGTGTTGGGTAGTCCTTATCTTTATGATCGAGATGCCATATTATATAGAAAGGAGCATAAGTATCATCTCTTTAAAGAAGGAATTGAATAAATTGTCAGGGCACACAGAAGTAAGACAAACTTGGATTTAATCAATGTTGGACAAATGAAAAGAATCATAAGTTCAAATAAGAAGTATTTTCTCATGTTTGTTAAGAAAAAAAACTAATGATAAGTATGCGTCTTTTAAAAGATTTGATTCTCAGTTTAAGGACAAATTGGTGGAAATAGTATATTCTCATGAAGAATTGTTTAAAGAACCAAAAAGTCTACTTCCAAAATGAGAAATACAACATGAGATTCACATCGTATATGTTGCACCTCTTCTGAATATTGGCATGTATCGTATTTCGGTCATTAAACTAGATTTAATAAATGGTTATCATTAGATGTGTATTGCAGAGAATGATGCTTGGAAAATTGCATGTAAGACTAGAGAGGGGATTTATGAATGGTTGGTTACGTCATCTGGTTTATGTGATGCTCTGTCAACTTTAATGAGAGTGATGAATGATGTGTTTTGTTCTTTTCTTAATAAGTCTGGCATAGACTATCTATATGATATTCTTATTTTCATTTCAATTTGGGAAGTTAGAATTTTCGTGGGTGCAGATGAGTAGTGGAGGAAGTTTTTTTTTTCATTTCCCTTTTATTGCATCACCACTTCATGCTTTAGAAATTTTAAAGCCTCCTTTTAGTGGGGAGGAAAAAAAATTAAAACATGTGATACTTTGAATCAGAAAATTTTAACAACTCCACCAGACCTTCCACAACCGTTTGAGATAGAAACTGATGCTAGTAGGTATGAAAAATAAATAGTGATTCATACTAATCCACATCCACTTCAATACCTTCAAACTCAAACTAAGTTGCAGCAATCTTGACATTATATATAGATGGGTTTTTTGCAGCAGTTCCACTTTGTAATAAAGTATAATAAAGGTACAACAAACAAAGTATCTAATATGTTGTCAAGATCTTCTTTGAATGTTTCAGTTATTTTACAAAATAGTTCTTTAGCACACAAAAGTTACAATGAACAATATGCTACAGATATTGTTTTCAAAGAATTTTATGAATCACTAACTCATAGTGCTCAGGTGGAAGAAGAGAATTACCATGTTTATGATAGGTTATTGTACCATCTTGGAAAGTTGTGCATACCACGGGGATAAAGAATGCATGTGATCAGGGAAACACTTTCTTCTCGTGTTTCAGGTCATGTTGGTGTAGGCAAGATAGTGGCACAGCCACAAAGGATTTTTTATTTGCCTCAGATATATGAAACAGTTCAAAGGTTCAAAATGTGTCATGATAAGCATCAGAAGGGTCATCACTTTTAGGTTAGTGATCAAGTATGGCTTTACATCAACAGAGTATGGATGAAAGGTGAAGGTAAGTAGAAGGTCTGAACTTCCATGCATGGAGATGTCAAGTATTGTCAAGTGAGATTAAAGGGAATGAATCCAAGAAAATCAGGGTGTATGGGTATCGAAAGGGTGACAAAGTTGTACTTTCACCTCAAGTCTGCTTAAAACAAAACTTTTGGTGGTCCAAAAGCTTCTAGTGGAGAGGAATGATCCAGTAGGATCCTCTAGTTGATTGAAGCTCAAATGTCTCGGTTTTTCTCATAAATAATTCCAATAAGTAGAGCCTGTCATTCTGGATCCGACAATACTTTTGGTTTCTCATTTGGTCTCCGGATGATGGAGAAATCGTCCGTCAAATTTTATGATGGACATGTGCAAAAGGGGCCTTTTTGGCCATGTGGCATTCCCACTGCTTGGCGTATGGCAATGGTCTAGTCAATGCATTCAAAAGGTTTAAAGTTCATTCCAGGTGAAATTCTTCAGGTTACATGGTGAGATTTTGAGTTTGATTAGTTAAAGGTTCCTATTTCAAATCATGGGTGCATTAATGTGTTTATGGTGTTCATCATTTTTAAAATTTCAAAACTACAGGGTGTCCCTAAATCAAAACTACATGGTGGGCACAAAAGACATATGGTCAAACACCTATGGAGCAAAGACATTATATAGTGGGCGCAAAAAGATATGATTTTAAAAACCATATAATATGGTGGAGTAGAACTATATTATCAAAACCATATGTTAACAGATAGATTATGGTGAAATTTTGAGCAATTAAACCATTGTTAATGTCAAAGGTTGGTTAGTATTAATTATATGGAGGAGGTTGTAATAAAGACCAAGTTTGAAAGACCCATGAGAAGAGTTTTCATAAAGTTTTAAACATGGTTGAAAAACCATATATCATGATGTATCAACGTCACGAATCACATTGGAATTGGTGAAGTGGTATGACATGGCTCATAATCAATGGCGTTGTAGTAGAACAGTGCAAAGTTGCAAAATAACGCACCGGAGGTGTATTGAGTGAGGAGTGCCACAGGTTGCAAAGGTATTACACCTCCATTCCAATGAACCGTCGGGGAGTCAACAAGCCTCAGGGTTATAAACTATTTGACCGTTGATACCTGCAAAACCTTCAGCCAATTCACATGCAACGGTTTCACGTCACCTTCGGGGTTAATGGTTAGCGCCAAGTTCAACATCTAACTAATTGCCAAGGATTCAGATCCCAATTAATTTACATTTGTAACTATTTCGAAATGATATGTATTAAACCATATATTATGCGCCAAAGCCAAAGTTAATGCGCCATGTATTAAATGATATGCGCCAAAAATATGTAAAGGTATTAATACATGCACCAAAGTTTGGATAGGGTGGTTTTATGTTGAACTCGCTAAGCTAAGTTTTAGCATGGTGTTGAAACATCATTGCACCGAGAGCTAAGTTATGTACCTAATCAAAACCACCATCTATGAATAGCCTAGGAGTTTTGACCCTGGAACCTTCCCGAGGCCTTATAAAATGTTGAAGTTTGCAACAAGAAACAGTGAAAGTGGCATCCGGAAACAACATTCCTTGATCCTAGTGAAAAATCAACACCTACACTAGGTGGGGCCCACACAGGCTATTTTTAGGTGTATGTCTATTTTTAGAATGGTAGGCATATTCTAAATTAGCATGATATTGATTCTAGATGGTAGAGAAAATTATGTCTTTATATGAATTTCTATTTTTAGAAGATGGGCGAAGTCTATTTATAGATTGCAAATCTAAAAATAGAATGCATGTCGATTATTATTAGCCCTTAATAATAATCAGACAATAAATAGTAACTTATTCTCTTGGATTACTTTATTTCAGTGAACAGATGTGGCACATCAGTGGGCTAAAGTAATTACACAATTCCTAGGGTGGTTGGTGACTCATGCATGGAGTACTTCGTTATAACTGATTGTGGCAAGTTGTAAGAGAGTTGGAAGAGTAGTTATGTGAGTTTTTATTTAGTTTGACTCGGTTCAGTGAGTTAAACTCAGTTGTGCTAGTTGTAACTGAACATACACTAGTGAAAGATGAGTGAATTAATTAGTTAATTAATTCACAAGTAGTTCCTTACTTGCAACTAAAGAAATACAACAGTTAACTACTTGCATGTCAGATCCAGTGGAGAACCAGTGGAGACATAGGTGAAAGGGTGATATGGACTATCAATTGTGACTATAGTGATGCATTCAATGCATCTACACACACATTGGAGATGCTTATGAGGATTGCACAGTCAAGGCAAGGTAAGGTGGAGTTCATTCAGGGTTCTTCTCCAATAGGGATTGCGCAGTGGAGGCAAGTTTTCAAGAGGCAAGAAATCGGTGCATAGATATGAAAATTTCTGCATGACAATGTGTCATGATTGTATACTATATTGAGAGCTCTATGAGCTGAGATTTGTATGATACTGTTACATGTTCCATTGATATACATAATATATGATATTTGGGGTTTTTAGCTTTAAGCTTTCCCGATAAAACATCTTGTTATGTGCAATTGATTCTGCTTCATATGTGTTTTGCAATTGGCGATTTAATTTCCACAAAGAATGAAGTGGAAGGATTTTGTATTTGACATAAGATTAATTTGTTAGATTAGTAGAATTTGGAAATACATTATTATGTTTATAAATCTCTACATGGTATCAGAGCAATGTTAATCACTGGATATTGTAATATTGAAGCGGTGCTGAGTTTTGTGCTGGTGGAACAATTCGAAATTACTGCAATAATTTCTTGGTGCGACAGTTGAGTATACATTGAAATGAATTTCAATGGGTTGCGTTTGGAGTACACACTCGATGGAAGCTCGAACTAAATAGTCTGGAAGGATATGATGGAGGCGGTTCTTGAAGATAATGGCTTGAAGGAGTTCCTCAATAGCGATGTTCCTAAGCCCACTTCGGCGGATGCTGCAATACTTGATGCATGGAAAAAGAAAGTAGAAAGGGAGAGGAGGATTCTATTGGAAGGTGTGAAAGACCATATTGGGTCAAACCTTGATAGGAAATTCACTCCATCTTCTATGTGGAAGGTTTTGACAGATCTTTTCCAAAGCAGCAGCGACCATAGGAAATTGTCGTTGAAGGATAAACTCAGAAAAATCAAGATGGAGAAGAACGACACTATTCCAGTATACTTGACAAAGTTTTTCCAATGCAGGGATGAGCTTGGGAGTGTAGGAGTAAGTGTTTCGGATGATGACTTGGTGAGCTTAGCTCTCCTTGGGCTTCCGAAGAGTTGGCACAGTTATCAAGACTCTTTCAATGGACGGGATAAACCGTTAGATTGGGAGCGACTGTGGTCGGATCTAGTGCAGGAGGAGATAAGGCAGACCACCAGGGATGGCTCTTCATCACTTCTTGATGATGAAGAGGATTGTGCTTTTGTTGCCAAGGCGAAGAAGGGGAAGGGGAAGAAATTCCACTCTAAATCTGAGGCCAGTGAAGAAGGCAAGGAGCACAACATGTTCAAAGTGAAGTGTTTTCACTGTCACGAGTTTGGATATATTGCCACAACTTGTCCACATAAGAAGAAGAGCAAGATGGTTGCTGGAGCTGCAGCTGGTGAGGCCCTTGCCTCGGAATTTGAGCTTGACTTCTCATTGATCGCATGCATGGTGTCTAGTGCATTGGGATCGGGGTGGTACTTTGATAGTGGTGCTTCCTTTCACATGACGGGAGATGAAAAATTGTTCAATGACTTAGTGGAGAAAGATCTCCAAATGCATGTTGAGTTGGGTGACAATGGACGATATAGTGCGGTCGGCATTGGTACCATTACCTTTCAGAGGGAATCAAATAAACTCTTTCATTTAAAATATGTTGTGCATGTTCCAGGTTTAAAGAAGAATTTAATCTTAGTTGCAATGTTAGAGGATAGAGGCTATGATGTTGTCTTTAGTGAAGGAAATTTTTTCTAGCAACACAAAGCAACAGGGAAAGCCAAGAAGGTTGGGATTCAAGTTAAGAATCTCTACAAACTTGAAGTGGATGGGATTTCTACGGAGCTTCCTATTGTTGGGAAGTGCGAGGAAGACATGTAATTGAAGCTTGAGAGGGAGCAGGATTTTCATGCAAGTAAGAGTGAACCTCAGGATGTGAAGCAGCCACAAGATGAGGATCATGGAGTGGGAACAGCCACTCATGCAGAGAAATTTCGTGCGAGATGGATAGAGGGAGTGCATGCAGCTATAACACCAAGTAAGAGGTGGGGCGACATGCATGAGTAATCCCAAGAAGATATTTATGGGCAGGATTCATTGAGATGGTGTGGATCTCATGAATCGAACCTGGCTACGAGGTGCCCATAGAGCAGCAGTAGCGTGATCAGTTGGATTGATGCAGTTAGATCAAAGTGACAGTGTCGGATAGTGGAGCGTGGATCAGAGTTGACAGCAAGTGTAGAGTGCATGGTTGCAGAGTTCAACAGCGCAATGGTTCCTGAAGACATGTGTAGTAGCTAAGAAAAAGTCAAAAGACTTTGATGACAGATGCATTATACTGTTTTAGTATTTGGAGGTTATTCAGTTTCGGAAGTGTTGCATGCAAGTATTGCAGGGCGGATGCATGGAGTTGCAGGGCACATGCAAAGACAAACCTTTCTTGTTGAGAGGGAGTGTTGAATTTTACAACAAGAAACAATGAAAGTGGCATCCGAAAACATCATTCCCTGATCCTAGTGAAAAATCAGCACCTACACTAGGTGGGGCCCACACGGGCTATTTTTAGGTGTATGTCTATTTTTAGAATGGTGAGCATATTCTAAAATTAGCAGTATGTTGATTCTAGATGGTTGAGAAAATTCTATCTTTGGATTAATTTCTATTTTTAAAAGATGGGCGAAGTCTATTTATAGATCACAAATCTAAAAATAGAATGCATGTTGATTATTATTAGCCCTTAATAATAATCATACAATAAATAGTAACTTATTCTCTTGGAGCACTTTATTTCAGTGAATAGATGTGGCACATCATTGGGCTGAAGGAATTACCCAATTCCTAGGGTGGTTGGTGACTCATGCATGGAGTACTTCATTATAAATGATTGTGGCAAGTTGTAACAGAGTTGGAAGAGTAGTTATGTGAGTTGTTATTTAGTTTAACTGAGTTTAGTGAGTTCAACTCTGTTGTGCTAGTTGTAACTGAACATACACTAGTGAAAGATGAGTGAATTAATTAGTTAATTAATTCACAAGTAATGTCTTACTTCCAACTAAAGAAATACAACAGTTAACTACTTGCATGTCAGATCCAGTGGAGACCTAGTTAAGAGATAGGTGAAAGGGTGAGATGGACTATCAGTTGTGACTATAGTGATGCATTAAATGCATCTACACACACATTGGAGATGCTTATGAGGATTGTGCAGTCAAGGCAAGGTAAGGTGAAATTCATTCAGGGTTCTTCTTCAACAGGGATTGCGCAGTGGAGGCAGGCTGTCAGGAGGCAAGAAATTGGTGCATAGATATGCAAATTTCTGTATGACAGTGTGTGACAATTGTATATTGTAATGAGAGCTCTATGAGTTGAGCTTTGTATGATATTTTTACATGTTACATTGATATACATAATATATTATAGTTGGGGTTTTTAGCTTTAAGCTTTCCCGGTAAAACATCTTGTTATGTGCGATTGATTTTGCTTCATATGTGTTTTGCAGATGGCAATTTAATTTCCGCAAAGAATTAAGTGGAAGGATTATGTATTTAACATAATATTAATTTGTCAGGTCAGGAGAATCTGGAAATACATTATTGTGTTTATAAATTTCTACATAAAAAACACAGTCAATTGCACCAGTGAGTCAAGAGTGGAACAATGAGTTGCAAGCACATAGTTTCGTATATGCCAGTAATACTCTTTTGAGCATATCAAAACCTTCCTTGGGCCTTTTTGAGAACGGATACAGGTGTTGGAAAGATGAGACAGAGGGATTCCATTCTACACTAAACAACATTGCCTGGGTGCACATATCAGTTGGTAAATTTTAATGTAAAGAACCTTTTTGGAGCATTCCTAATATAACGGATGCCCATTGGAATCGGAATGGAGATGTAGTCCAGGAGGGATGAATTCCATTATCAAAGTTTGTTGTGTTTGTGTATTTTATTACTGGTGTTTATTATTCATTTCAGTTCTAAAAGTTTGATATTTAAGGCATGAAAATAACTCAGTTCCCTTCATTCATTCACATAAACACAACCTTAGTTAAATGTGCACATAATTAATCATGTAGATTTCAGACCATCACCTCTATTATCGCTCCTGAGAGTCTTCACTTTCTTTCCAGTTTCTTTCTGAACAAGTTCTTTAAATTCAACAACATTGGAGAATTTTTGGTATTTCTTCTGCATGATGAAAAGCAAGGACTTGTGTGAAAAATCATCTAAAAATATAACATAATACATGTGCTTCGAAGTGGAGGTTGTCGAGAAAGGTCCACACACATTGGAGTGAATACTTTCAAGGACAGTTTGCACTTTATTGTCTTGATCATTGAAGGTGGCTTTTATGTACTTCCCCAATATACACCCTTTGCATGTATATCACTACTCAAGTGCTCCTTTGGGGAGGTATGTAGAAATATGTTGCATGATATTAAAAGCTCCATGATGAAAATGGCCAAGTCTTCTATGACATAATTCACAGATATCTCATCTTTGCACCTTCGCTTCTTTTGTGCTCAATATTGCACATTATTCCGCATTTAATTTGTAGAGGTTCTTTACTCAAACCTCGATCTGATTCACTTGTTACGTGGTGATATGTCTCGGGAAATACTTCCCTTTGTTGAATATCACATTTTAGCCACGATCTTCCAACACAACTACGAAAACTAGATTCTTCTTCAGACATGGTACAAACATCAAATCCTTGAGCCTGAGAGGAGAGCCAGATTCCCTCTTAAAAGTAATTGTACCAATACTGGTCACATTTTACCTTCCGTCGTCTTCCATCTCGATGTACAGTTGGCTCTCCTCCAAGTCACTGAAAATTTATTTCTTCCCCGTCATGTGGAATGAGGCACCACTATCCAGATACCACACACTACCCATCATTTTGCTTTCCATGCATGCAATGAGGGTGAAGTCCAAATAGAATTGTGAAACCAAAGCTTCACCTTCCACTCCTCATGGGGGCTTCTTTCCCGCCTTCTTGTGTGTACACTTCATGGCATAATGTCTTATTTCATGACAGTGAAAGCACTTGATTTTGGAAAATTATTTCTTCTTACCCCCTTAACTAGAAACTCTTTCGAATTGGGATTTCTTCCCTTTCCCCTTGTATTCCTTTCCATATAAGGAAAACTTCTCCTCATAATCACACTTGGATGAGGTTGTGTCTCTGGTGTTTTGTCTTATTTCTTCTGTCACCAAATTAGATCATATGTGTTCCCAATTTGATAGCTTCTCCCTCCCATTTATAGAATCCTGGTAATTGTGTCATCTCTTGGGAAGACCTAGAAGTGGTAGGCTTAGCATATCATCTTCTACATATGTAACACAAACACTCCCAATTTCATCACAACATTGTGTGAACCTACTCAGGTATTGTGGTATTGTGTCGTCCTTTTGCATCTTGATATTTTGAATCTTTTCCTTGAGATCGAACTTCCTATGGTTACTATTGTTTTGGAACAAATCTATCAAGGATTTCCACATTGCATATGGATTGCATATGGATTATCTTTCCCATGTAGGTAGATACAATATGATATCACACTCCCTGTAATATGATCCTCCTCGCCTTTACTACACACTTATTCCAATATGCTAGATTATGCGAATCAATTGCTCCTGGTTTCTGGATATCATTATCTATGAATTCCTTCAACCCATAATCTTCCAGCATTGCCTCCATGCAGTCTTTCCAAGCATCATAATTCAAGATTCCCTCAAGTGAATAATCAAGTCTTATTCCATAAAAGGCCATCTTGCTAGCTCTAAAGAATTAATCTTGCAAATTCGATCCTCCCGCAAAGAAAACTTCAAATTCTCTTCTCTATTGTGATTCTTGCTTGCATACCATGTAAAAATTCTATTTAGATTCAGAGCTCCTCATGTGATTTTCTAAAAAATAAGACTCAAATCTACTATAATCATCTACAGAAAGAAATTAACGATCAAGAACACAAATCATAAACATGCATCAAGATTCAACACACATACACATAGATTTATCTATGGGAATGCGTCTTCTCAAAACCCTTTCCTATCTGTATTTCATTAATAAAATAATAGAGATGAATCCATATGCTTTCTCAAGCATCAACACAGCCTGCACCTATATAGTCTATATCTCTACTTCACTAACTGATTCTGACCAATACTTAGTCAATTTATCAGCCTGACAAACTCCTATTTCCTTACCCTGTTCCTTGAGGAATTAGGCCCCTATTAATTAGGAAATTCCTCAATATTGATTGCACAACTACTTTAGGTTGGTCTCTGACAGCATGCACCACATGTACAACAACTCATAATACACTTGCCTTGAACTCGAATCTCAACTAAGTAACTCGAATTATCTGCATGCATCAATTATTTTGGGTTGATTGATGAGTTAACGGGTTGATCACTAGAGTGAGTTGAAGTTACACTTCCACTCTTAGAACTTCCACTAGTTCATCTTACACTTAGAACTATTTTAACTCACAATAACTCAATTTAACTGAAATATATTTCTAGAAATTAGCAATCAATCATACTGAACTCAACTAAAGTGTCTCAAACTCAAATTAAATGATTTAACTAAGTGACAAGTGCCATGTCACCTTAGTTAGCTACCTCCAAGTATTCTAATGAAATTTAAATTTAAATTATAATCTCGTATGACCAAGGTAAGGTCAAAACTAGATTTTCTTGCTACATTTCCAACAAGGTTTATGTAAAGTTGGTTTTATAGTGTCCCTCTAGGATCCTCAGCATATTTGATGGAAGTAGGTGAAAAATATGTATACAAGTGTTGTCTAATGTAATACCACTTGAAGAAGCGCCAATAGAGGTTACAAGGCTATCCAACTAGGTGACTCCACTTATGTTTAATAATATATTTACCTACTAAATGATAGATTTCCATGTGATTTAAATATGTTAGAACACACACACACACACGAGATATATTCTAATTCATTTTTATTGATTGTTAATTTACATGTTGCCCTAAATAAGAAAACACAAAAGACAATGAAATGAATCTTGAAAATTATACCCTTGTATTACAATTCTAGAATATGTAAACCAATTTTAAAACCTATTCAATGGGGTGACCTCCTTGATTAGATATCAAAGATAAACAACTTAATAAACATCCCCATATCCCTCTAGATTTTATAAATAGCTTATTAATAGTAATAACCATAAATTCTTGCGGTCAAATAATTAATGGGTATGAACCACCTAATGGACCTTATTTTTATAAAGGCGGCCCATTTTATAGTAGGTAACTACTCACTAGCTATATAATGGAACTCATATATTAATAGAATAGCTATTAAGTACCCAAAATAGGGAGATAAGGGTAGGATTTTTAACACGTGACCATACATAACTAATACTTGAAAACGAGGTAAGAGATGGAGATTAGGAAATGGATGTTGGGCGCAAGATGATCAACATAGGATTGGTTGTACAAGTAGCTAAGGTCTCATTCAGGTGTAGGAAAGGTAGGAGAAAATTAAGGCCCTAAACAACACACTTGCAATATCAATACTTCCCATGATCCACCAAATGTTTGAATAAAGGAAGGGGTTGATATAGGAAGTCAAGTTCCTGATTAGTGAAAACCTTATTCTCAAAGCCAAAAACATATCCCTCACTAAGAATTTTGTCTCTCTAAAATATACAAAATTGTATGCCCAATAACTAACAACCTGCCTAGATGGAGCCAAGGAAGATATTAAGCTTCCAAAATTTAGGGTATTTTGGGCATAAGTCATAAGAACACTCCCTAATACAATCATAGTATAAGAGGTGGGAGATTTCAACGCATCAAAGATGCAACAAAGGATTGATGGGCTGCTCAAATAATGGAGGATTGGAAATTGCATTGACAAGATAACATAGAGGAGGAAAGAAGCTTACATTTCCTCGTCAATAAAAGAAATGAAGACTTAGCAAGCAAGATAAAATTTAGATGACACTAAGAAGAAAGTATTAAAGGTGTGAGTTAATATAATTGTGGAGATAAAAGAGAAATATGCATGGAAAACCAAGAATGAGGAGATATTAGAGGAGGGGCTAAGATGTGTGAAAAACTCAAGGAAATCAAGAGCATGATGTTGGGTTATGTTATGGAGGATGCCACAAAAGTCTTAGAACTTGTTCAATTCTACTTAGAAATTAATTATCTCCATAACTAGTTGGTGATGAAATATTTGATGATGCTCAAAGAGATGTGGAACTAAATGCATGGATGGCTCATGAAGTCAATGAAATCATAAATAATATTCCCACTCACAAACTAGATTTTTTATGGATGAATGATGGAACTTTTGTTTGAACGGATGTAAGCACCTACACTAGAAGACTAAGTGATTGGAATAGTTGGCAATGGGAAAGTCACAATGGCATATTTCAATATCAAAGGTTGCATGGATGACATGGCATGGATGGTGTCCAATGGCCTCCCCTGCACATTAGATGTTGAAATAGCTTTTGCATAAATCCAATATATAAGAAAAGATCTTAAAAATTGTGAGAGTCAACTTCTCAGTTATGGTAGGAAAAGATACCATGTCCACATTTATAAATATGGAAAAGCTACTCCAACCGTCTATGAGAAGATGGGCCCTAATTAAATCTATTGGTCACTCCTTTGCTCATATACACCATCTTGAAAAAATAGGGTCGGATAAATTTTTCAAAATTTTAGGGGTAGAGCGAACATTAAATGAGGGGGAATAGTGATAATTGAGAATTATATATGAATACACCACATATGCCCCACATTAAGAAACACCCTAGAATGTTCATCCTTTGGCTCAAGTGTTGCTCAAACATCTCATCACGCCTAAGGCACTAATGCAACACACACAATAGATAGAGTTCATTGCCAATTGGGCCTCCTTTCTAATTGTCAAAGGGAAAGTCTTCAGAAGGGACAAATTGGTTAAAAGAACAAGTAATTTGTTTTTGGTTACTCTTAGCATAGTGCTTCCTGATTTTGTGGTACAAAGGAAAGTATTCCTCCTAAAAAATCAACTAATCTCTAAGAAATGAAGGATTAGTTAGTACCAACTAATATATCAATTGATTTTATAAGAAGAGTGCTTCATATAAGGATAAAGGATTAAGAATTTTCATAATATTATGTTGCAAAAAATTAGAGAGGGAGTTAAACCCTTTTGTTATGATAATGTGTTCTAACTCCATGTAAAAAGTTAAAAGTATTAATGGTATTAAGGCATTCTTCTCGTTGGCTCACTTCCTTTTTCTTTTTTTTTGTAAACATGATTGTAAGCAACATATTATGGGGAGGAAGTCAATTAGAGGCCCATGACTTAAATTTTATACTCAGTTTGGTGTCGTCATTGGTTCTCTCATTGTATCTAATGAAATGTCGATTTTTTTTCATAGTTATAACTAAGGTGCATTATGATTGATAATTTAATAAAAGTCGTGCAAGTTGTGTATTTCTTGGAAATGGATTTATATTTACATGCTTACCCATTTAATTATGTGTCTCCTAAATATGTTTGATACAAGAACTATGTTAAACATGTTATAATTTATATTGATGCTTTTTATTTTTGGAGTATGTTAACTATTGTACTATTAAAAACATGATTATGGCTCTTTTGAAATTAATTGATAAAGAAAAAAATCATTACTAGATAATCAATATTCCATTTATAGAGATTGATTGATTATGCCATAAACGTTATTGTGAAATGTGAAAGTTGTTTGAATAGAGAATAAAACATCAATTTATGTTATAGAAATAGATAATCAATATTCCATCTATAGAGATTGATTCATTATGTTATAAACTTAATTGTGAAATGTGAAAATTGTTTGAATAGAGAATAAAACATCAATTTATGTTATAGAGATTGAGTCATTATGTTATAAACTTTATTGTGAAATGTGAAATTTTTTTGAATTGAGAATAAAACTTCAATTTGTGTGAAAGCTAAGATGTAGAGTATAAAACTTTAGTTTCTTTTGTCCAAACGAAGTTAGAGCTGGTCCCAATGTTGAATAAAATAATGATTTTCCTCTATCACTAAAATTGTCCAAATTTGAATTAAACGTACCGCTTAATAGTCACTAACCCATACAATAAACTGATTTACGCACCCGGTCACTCCTCATCACCGCTCATGCATCGGATAAAACATTAATTTATGAGAAAAATAAGAGAATGAAATGGGAATAGAATAAAGTTACGTCAATTATAATAAATGCAACGACGATGTAATGTTAAATGTTCTCGAGGGGGCCAACTTTAAAGCGGAGCTCATGCGTACATGTTGCAAGGGAAACAAACACTCGTACGAGGTGGGGTACTCATATATTCCAAATAAGAAAGCTAAACTGTCCGCCTAAAATTAAATTGAAATTGAAGATTTCTTTGTAGGAAATTGTTTTGCGGGGGACTCATATTCCAAATAGGAAAGTTAAAGTGTATGCTTAAAATTGAATTGAAATTGAAGATTTCTTTGTAGGAAATTGTTTTGCGGGGGACTCATATTCCAAATAGGAAAGTTAAAGTGTATGCTTAAAATTGAATTGAAGTTGAAGATTTCTCTGTAGGAAATTGTTTTGTGGGGCACTCATATATATTCGAAATAGGAAAGCTAAAGTGTATGCTTAAAATTGACTTGAAGTTGAGGATTTCTCTGTAGGATATTGTTTTCCTGATAAATATCACCATCATTGATTGCAGATAGACAACTTAAGGAACGGTTGGATTGACGATAGTTGGAGTGGGAAACTAAGATACTGGTGGCTGCAGGAGAAGACAGAGTATGTTCATGGTGACCATTACTAGTAACAAGCTTCTGCTGCTGCTTTGCTTATTCGCTCTTTTGCCATTGGCGATGGATATGATGCCGCTGCCAGCACAATCCGCGGGGACAATTTGTGGAGCAGTCATAGCTCTCGTTTATATGGTTTCTGAAAATTACTTCCTCCTCCCATTTTATTGTAAAATGTCAGTATTTAAAAACGGGCAGAAAATCCGGCACATGATGCAGTTTGGATTTATTATAAAATTAGTTTGCTGCTTGGGTTGGCTGTGTGGACTTGCCTTTGGACAGGCTGAATTAAGTGATGCCTTAACGGGTTCTGTTACATTTCCTGCATTAGGAATCACTTGTCTAGGAAATCTGGCAGTTTTCTATAGATGTATTTTGGGCCACTTTGATGTGCAATACATCCAAGGCATCCTGATGACCTCATGCCTCGCCTGTACAATTTTCTGATTATACATTTGATAGTATACTTCCCTTTAACTCCAATCTCAACTGGGTCTCTCTTAGAACTAAAATGCAACAAATATTTATAGATAATTATCAATTATCTGAGTGATCACTGCATGTGAATTAAATCAGATTCAATTCACTAGACCCATCACTAGCTCAACACTCAGTTAGAACTAATTAAAATGATTTTAACTCAAATAGTTGAGTTAACTAATTACAACTTAAAATAAACTGAAATTGGACCCCCTAAAACTTAGAGTGAACTCTAGATGCCTCCAATTTGACCCTCAAATCGAATTGACTGAGCTAACTAAGTCTTCCTGACCCAGTTAACTCGTACAAGTTGTCATGTGATGTGGAATTACAATTTCCTTCAAATTTAAATAAGGGAAAATTAAACTAGAATCCTCCTAGGTGCCATTTTCAATATTTATTGTTGTCATTTCAACACTCCCTCTTAAGAAGAAAGGAATTCAACTATATCCCAATCTGATACCTTTGGAAAGTTCTGCATGCAACACTTCTCTTTATTGTTGTTTCTACTGCAACTTCTGAAACTGAAAAGCATCCAACCTGAATCAATATGATGCATTTGTCACCAAAGTCTTTGACTAATACTAGTTACTACATTGTCTACTGAAAAACTTTGTGTTTTTGCTAACTATGCATTTGTGCCATCCACACTACTGCTAACTCTACTCTGCGCTCCAATATCTGTCTACTACTAATCTCTACATATGTCACTTTGACATCTGACTGCATGAACCACCACTGATCCATCCTGTTACTGTGTAATGTGGGCTCTCGTAGCAAGGTAATGATCCATGAGACAAAACATCTCAAGGGACCCTGCCCAAATTTCTACACTCTTGGGACTATTGCTTCACATCACTCCACCTCTCACCTGGAGGTATGGCTACATGTACTCCTTCTGCCCACTTGGCTCGAAATTTCCACCTACTCAAGGTCTCTGCTTGAGTGGATACCTCCACTCGGTATCCTCTTCGCTTCTCTAATTGTGGCTACTCCACAACTTTCTAATGCTTCTTCTGAGGCTACATGTTGAGAGGTAATTGATGCTCCCTCTCAACCACCAAGTCTCTAACCTTTTATTTGCTCCTCAAAGTTTTACATGCATCTTCTACCTCAAGAGAATACACGTTCTTGACTCGCACATCAATCCATTTCACTTGTCTCGTGGCAGTGTGTCTAAGGAAAACCTTTCCTTTTCTAAATATCACATCATATCCATGCCCTTCCAATATCGCTATGGAAATAAGATTCTACTTTAGTCCCGGGACAAACAAGACATTTATGAGGTTAAGAGGGGAGCCAGACTCCCTCTTAAAGGTAATTGTACCTAAGGCAGTTATGTTATACCTCCTGTCATCTCCAAACTCTATATTCTTCTTGATATATTTCTCCTTGAAGTCACTGAAGAGCTCTCTATTCCCTATCATATGGAACGAGGCACCACTGTCGAGATACCAGATGCATCCCATTGTAGTGCTGGCCATGTGTGCAATGAGAGTAAAATAAATCTCGATTTGTGAAGCTATAGCTTCACTTGCTGTTGCAACTACATGCTCCTTGCTTTCCTTCTTCTATGGACATTTCGTGGCATAGTGTCTGAACTCGTGATAGTGAAAACTCTTGATGTTGGACAAGTCTTGCTTCTTTACCTCTGCGCCTTGGGACTTCTTTCCCTTGGATTTATTTCCTTTTTTGACTAATGAAAAATATTCTTATTTGTCCTTGCAAGAGGATTTGTCTCTGGTGTTCCACCTTATCTCTTCTTGTACCAACTCGAACCACAATCACACCCACTCTTATACCTTCTCCCTCCCATTTATCGAATCTTAGTAGTTGTGCCAGCTCTTGGGAAGGCCTAGAAGTGCTAGGCTTACTAAATCATCCTCGAGAATCGTAACACCAACACTTCCAAGCTCATCTTGACATTGAGTTAACTTTGTCAAGTATTTTGATATTGTGATATGCATATTATGTTTTTTTAATAAAAAAATAGTTTGTAATTTTTTAATAAAAACAATATAACAGTTTGTTTTTTTTTTCAAGTGATTTGTGTTTAACTTGTGGGGCATCTAAGCCGTCAAAATCACCCAAGGATCATACCCGGCCTAGGCCACACTAACCCTATGCTAACTGTATTTTAGCATGTCTCCTCCCCCTAGCACAGGCGCAACAACCTCCATGAGGTTTTATAGTGGGTGGCCTTACTAAGAAGGGCCATCCTTAATCGTTTGTACTAGGGGGACTGACAACAATATAACAATTTGAATCAAATGGATTTATTATTTCTATTTTTTTTAATTGATGCAACAATTAAATATTTCAACATTTCCCTCATATTGGGTTGTAGTAACAATAAATTGAAATGAATTGATATATTCCTTTTATTACCTTTTTAATTGAGCCAACATTTAAATGCTAACATTCATTTACAACACTACGACATCTTCCTCATATTGGGTTGTAGAGCACCTCTCAGCATAAAAATATTAATTTATAGATGTTTTTGATCATTAAGAATTAATTTATGAAAATTCCTTTGTAGGATATATATTTTTTAAGATAGGCATCTAAATGTATGTCTCAAATATTATGTGTTGCATATATATACATCCATATAAATATATGTATAGTTTTTATGTTGAGTCTAATAAAATATTTTAGTTATTTAGAATAAATTATATATTATTAATATTATAAAATTCTATAAACATATTTTAGTTATCTAGAATAAATTATATATTATTAATATTATAAAATTCTATAAACATAAATTTACATTAGGAAGTATGATTTGAATTTGTTTCACTCTTTTTTGGGTCCACTACAACCTAACTTACTATGAGGGACATGTGTAATTCCTTTAATGTTCAACCTTGAATTGATACATGTCCATTTTAAAATAAAAGTAAAATATTGGAACAAAAAGAACTTGGGCTACAATATAACTTAACTAGTTGTTAATATTACAACCCAATGTGAATGAGACATCCTAAACATATTTATCTCACTCTAATCCATAACTAGAATATTTTAATGATGTAAGTTTAGAGATAGATAAGGTTATTACTAAGTCATAAATTCCTAGCCTTACTCATTATTGGATATTCTTTTGGTGTTATAGTGGAAACTGTTATGTTTGATTTTGAACCTCACTCATCACCATAACGAGTTATTCTTGGATAAATGTTTTTCGGATTAATCACATCAATTTTCAGCGACTAATTTCGGGCAATGATGCATCCACACTATTTATTCAATAAGATCGGCTGTCTTTTTCACCTTGTGAGCCATTTTCGTAAGTTATTTATATTTATTTGTTCAAGCAATTATTATATAATGATAAAGTATATTTGTTTTCCTACAAATGTACTACCTATGGATTTCTCTCAAAAAGGGAAAGGACAATGCACTCGCATATGCTATGTAACCCTCTTATATCAATAGAAGGTTCGATTTTTTCGTGGAAAAAAAAATAATGATAAAGTATATTTTTAAATATAATATATATTGACAACAGGGATTTGGTTCAACGGTGAAGAGTGTGTTGTTAAGACAATCACGATGAAAAGGTCACCAGTTCCAATCTCCCGAAGGCAAAAACAAATCCAACCATGATCAGGGCTGGTGATGCACCTATATGTATAGGGTGTGTGCTATGTGTTGATTCTATTATTTAAATAAATTGATTTTTTTCTATGTGTTTTAGGCATACTATATAAGTTGTATATATACATGTATGTATATATAGTGTGTGTTAAGAGTTGATTTTATTATTCAAATAAATTTATTTTTTTCTAGCTAAAAATAAATAATAAAGGTGGGTATCAAGAGAACTGAACTCTTGAGACTTCTCAATAGAAAAGGTGCTTTAACAATGGGAACTTGACCAATTGAGCCAACACTGAAGGATAAAATGTTATAAACACACACATAACTATAACATGTCCTGCTCTTAGTAAACTGGGTCACAACTAGGAGGATTTGAATCTTGGATTTGTTAGTTTTCTCAAAAATTGCATTACTTTGATCACCAATTGAACTTCATCCTAGACATAAACTATACATTTTTAAATATATTTAAAATAATTAATAAAATATTTGGTATATAATAGTTATATTGTAAAATTATAAAAGCATAAACTAAGATTGGAAAGTATGATTTGAAGTTGTTTGACTCTCTTTTGGGTCTAGTACAACCTAACTTAATATGAGGGAGATTTGTAATTCCTTTAGTGCTCAACCTCCAATTGGAAAAAACTAGATTTGATCTTGGATCTCTCCCATCACTACACTGATATATATATATATATATATATATATATATATATATATATCTTATTATTATTATTATCATCCAATTTTAAGGTCACCAAATTGGTGTATGAGACCCCCTTGTTTGTGGGACAAGGGACCCGCCTCCACTCAACGATTTGACTGGTAAGTCTATGAAGGCATACATACTCTACCCCCCTCTGGTTTTGAACCTATGATCTCTTAGCAGGAAACACTTGCTCTAAACCATTATGCCCACTCAAGTTGTATGTATGCCTTCATAGACTTAACATATATGTGTGTGTGTGTGTGTGTGTGCTTTTCAATATGTATAAATAAAAATATTTACGCCCTAAAACAACTCTCCCAGCTTCCACTCTCACACATCTATGTAAAATCAGATTGATTCAAGTTTGACACTTATATAAATATTTGCATTCTGATTAATTTAATCCCTCTATATACTTAATAAATATAAAATTAAAATAAATATTTATTAAAAAAAAAATCTATCACATTAATATATATATATATATATATATATATATATATATATATATATATATAATCAGAATTATAATATTAACTAACACTTAAAAACTAGAGAATCATTTATAAATTAAATAGTTGGTGAACATCAATAGATATCAACCCATAATAAGTATTAAAATTCTTACTACATGATGTATTTCACATTACAAAAAAAAATAAAAAATAAAAAATAAACTCACCAAATCATAACTTTTATTATTATTATTATTATAAAAAATGAATATATAACTTAAACATATATACATTTAAAAAGACACGGAACAATATTTTTGGCTATGGAGATTTACCCCCACTTTATCATGGAGATTCTTAATGATAGGAAACAAGATTTTTAACTATGGATATTTACCCCCACTTTACCATGGAGATCCATAACATAATGTGTAAAGCTTAGACTAATACCTTGAATTATGAATACCATGTTCCAAAAAAAACAATAATTCACATGAGAAGACACTTGTTCCTATGACAATTTTTTTTAATTAATCATTTTAATTGAATGGGAAAAAAAGAACATAACTACTTTGTAGATAAATCTCAACCTTTGATTTGTGTATACTATTATGAATATTCTATAATAATCCCTACATATTAAATCTCTATCATTAACTTAATACTTATTGATAATTAAATTAAATTATAAATATTTTATTCAAAAATACACACTCATATCAACATAACTAAAAAAAAAATATAAACTCCACTAATTATGTATGTTTTATATGCACATATCTCCAACATAATTAAAACAAAAAATTCAAACTCCACTAATTACGTAGTAAGGCATTCCTCTTTGAAAACAACTCTTCCAACTTCCACTATGTACATCCATGCAACATGAGATTGAATGTTAGACGATTGAAAATTTGTGTGCCGTCAGATTAGTAGTTAGAAAAAATAGTTAACGAGAATTAACAGTTTGGGCAAAAACTACATATAACCCTTCCTGTCAGAGCTAGAAACCCTTGAAACTAACTTTCCTCCTTGAGCAGCTGAAACTGGACTGTAAATTACTGTAAATTTGGTCAGTTGGGGTTCCACCCCAGAATATTCATAGACCCCAAAATATTCACAAAGCATGCACCTACCTAGTCCCATGTAATTCACTTAAAATATAATCCATTCACAGAAAGTCATTTCGATCAATGCACACACAAAGAAGTCATTCACATTCTCCACTAACAGAACATAGACTCCATACAGAGGCAGTAACAATTATGTTCTTGTATAATATACGTAATTATACAATACTAGTCTCTTATGCAACATGTGGAGTTCATTGACCTAACTTCTTATGATTAATAACATTAAGGAAGAAGTAGAATTTCCCCTATCGACACCGAACTAGATAGAGTTCAACCTTTCCACATCAACAACATACTAAACAGTTCATTCAACACCCTTCTCCCTACTATTATATGACGGTAACGCTGGAAAGCATAAATCCTATTTGTTGGAATGGCCAGAGAGGTCCCATCAATCCGAGGATAGGAAGGTCCCCAGACGCTCATCCATGAACATCTCAAGAGATGAACCTATCTCTTGCAATTCTTGCTTGGATCACTAGGAAGATGTAGATGTCGTTGATTTTTGTGGTGTTTTGGACATGAAGAAGAGTGTTATGTCCACAATGTTATTTTTGTATTGTTCTCCCATAGATGCATCTTTACTATTTATTTTTACACCTTTATACCTATGGGTAGGTGTACTTATTTATTTCCATTGGTACATGGGTATGGGATCGAGGTTGCATCCATAATGTTATTTTGTATTGTTTTCCCAATAGATGCATCTTTATTATTTATTTTTACACCTTTATACCTATGGGTAGGTCTACTTATTTATTTCCATTGGTACATGGGTATGGGATCAGGGTTATCAATACCAGGGGCCGACAGGAAATATAGGGTTGGGCCTCATTAATCCATCCAACAACATGGGTATTTCTTGAGTCATAGCACTTCCAATCCTTACCCAACTGACTAACCCTCCACGGGTACATCTGCATTAGTCTTGTCTCATCTGATTGAGTCACATGCAAACCATATAATTGGCATGCCCCATATATTATTCATTCCTCGCATATTATTCTTTAATTAGTGTCTTATATAAGAAAAGGGTAAAAGTGGTCATATTTACTTCTCCCTCGGGTCCTTCTTGATCATTCAAAATCCTTCTTGATCATTCAAAACTTGGATTTCAAGTCCCTTGACTTTGAAAATCCCCTCTTCAACACTTATAAAAAAAAAGTCCCACATAGAATAATACAGTCTGATGAGCAGAACAACCATCGATATCTATGTGGTGATCGGTCGCACGAAAATCTTTAGTGATTTCCAACCAAAAAAACAAAGTCCAAGGACCTGCTCCCTTCAACTTGATTTCTTAAACCAAATGGAGAACAAATATAAGGCTTTCAAATTAAATTTACAAAACAATCTTAGAGTAGAACTACTACGGAATTTTAGATTTGTAATTACAAGTGTATTAAACAATGTTACCGATGAAATAGGTAACCTCAATGTTACCTACTTTTTCAAATATCAAGAAAAACACCTGATTTTGAAAAGGTGGCGATGCAGAATCACGAAAAAAAATTTTGAGCATGTTTTTGGCACCATAATTTTTTTTCATCTTGTTTTTTTTTTTTAATAAATTTTTTTTTTTTAAAGTGGTGTTTTTTATGTCGATTTTGAATAGTGGTGGTGTATCATCACCAATGTTTTTTTTATAGCATTGATTTTGACACTATAATTTTTTAATGTCTTCTTCTTCTGTGAGATGTTTATTTTTAAGTGCATTTATGTACTTGTGTTTTAAAAATAAAAAAATATTTTTTTTTAAAATAAAAACTTGTAATGATATCTTCACTTTTTCACATACATAAAAGATAGAAAAAAGGTCAATATTCTAAAGTTTATATTTTCCACATGTTTATGTATTGTTAGATAATTTTTCAATGCACATCAAAAAAATTATCACTAAAAAACCAATATTTTGAACCATATGACAAAAAAATACAATTTTTTAATATAAATACAATGCAAAAAATACACTTTTACAAAGTTTTTGTTGAAAAAAACATATTAAATAAACTAATTTTTTGGGAGAATTTTAGTAAAAAAACTTAAGAAAACAACATTTTTATTCAATTTTATGTCAAAAAATAATAGCAATCACATGTTTTTTGCAAAAAAAAGGGGTTGTTCTCATAAAATATCAAAGTTTAAACATTACAAGTAAAGCTGATTAGTAGTTCTGAAAAATAAGCTTTGTTTGCAAGCATAACTTAAACATCATCAACAATATCAACTAATACATCTTCATCATCATCTAGAACAGCATTGATGGCTTCTTCTGCAGCATTTGCTTCTTCATTTTCATCATCGCCGTCTTCTAATGGATCTTTCATGTCAGCAAATCTTCCAAAGTGTCCCTTTCCAATCATTCCATATAATGTTGGTTGAGGTTCCTTTGCTTTTTTTGCCACACGTGATTCATTAAAATCTCCTTTCCTCAAACCAACTTCTTGCTTCGCATCTGGAAGGAATTTAAGAGCGTTAATTTTTTGTTGAATAAATTTGCATTGAACTGGATCTTTCTCAATGGCAATGCAATTTCTTCCTTTTTGTACGCAACATGCTAGTGTTGTACCTAATCATCAAGCACAAAAAAAATTAGTAAGAAAATTACTATGGAGACATAAAAAGTAAAAAAGACAATATTTAAATTTAAATTTGTATATTAAAACTTACCTGAACCTGAGAATAAATCCAAAACTCATTCTCCTTCATTTGAACATAGATCTATAAGATAGTTAATCAATGCTTGTGGCTTTTGATAAATGTTAACTATATCTCCTTTTGCATCTTTTTCCTCATATGTTAGTTTTCTTACCACTGCATCATAAACCAATACTTGACTATGACTCTTCCCATCTACTCGATTCATAATAATGTGCTTATAGCTGTCCTCTTTTGTCCAACATTCAACATGGATGAAATCACAATCATTTATAATAGGTTGATCTTCGGAAGAAACAATATTTGACTTTTGCCTGTTACATAACATAGTAAAAGTTCAATTAAATTTTACATGAATAATTTTTTTTAGGAAGAATCAAACATACAATTTCAAAATCTTACCATGTAAGTTACATCCTTGAGTTTGCTTTACCCTTGAAGCTTGTTAATAACATTGGAAAATGTGTGTCTGAATGAAATGTCACAAATCGCCAAAGTGGTGATGTTGTCACTTCTTGAAAACCCGTAACCACTTTATTAAAAGCTTGATAAGTATATGGTTCTCTATCATACTCAATGTCTGGGAAATTGAAACCATGAGGAATATCTGCAATAACTAGGCCATACTCCCTTTTAGGTATTAGTGTTGCAATGTCTTCACAGTCACCTTGTATTATTTGATATTGGACACTGTCGAGCCCATTCCAAATGTAATGATTAAGAGTAGGATCTAGTTCAACATTCAAAAGACGCTTCCTTCTCATGTTCTCCATCTTAATTTTTTCAATAAAGCTTTTGAAAGTATCTGGTACTCCATTTCCATCCTTCTTCGACATCTTTCATGACATAAATATATATATATATAGATATGTATAAGTAATAAAATAAAAATAGTTAAAATATGAATAAAATAAATTTATAAATCAACATACCTTATTGAATGCAATATAAAACTCTTTTAGTGTTGATGTAGAACTTGCTTCTAGGTAGTTGCGTACAACATCATCCCAACTGTCTTCATTCAACATTTTTACCATGTGTTCTTGTATTTTCATATAAATTTTCTGACTGAATAAATCAAGTTAAAAACGTTAATATATTGACATGTATAACAAATTCTACCAACATCATTACGTTTTATTTAAAATAAAATTATAATGAAAGAAATAATTCAAGAAACTTACTTTTGAAATTCTGCACACATTTCTTCCATTGATAATTCACCCGACTTCACACGGGCTAATACTGATTTGATTAATTTATCATCCTTCACACCTTGCATTGTTCTCCAAGGTGTAATAGTCATATCCTCTGGAAGCTGCTTCATTTAAGGACCCCCCTTACTGTTGGTACATATTATGGGTTTACTCTTTTTAACTTTCTGATTTTTTATGGAAATATTCTCCCATCGATCAAAAATGTCATCAATCAAATCCCATACCTCCCCAGTTCTAAATGCCAACTGAAAAATGTTATCTGTACCTCTGAAGAAATTTGTATTCAATTTTCCATCTTTTGCTTTTTTTTCATCAATTTGATAACCTGTTTCCATTAAACATTCCTTTCGAAATGCTACACTAACTTCTGCCTTATCCCCACGACATTTTTCTATGAATTCATTATGAATAAATCTGACCCTTTGGATGAAAGTCATTTTCATTCTGTACTCATTATCTGCATTATGATCCCATGCCAATAACTTTGATTCCATTTCTGTTAAGCCAGCGTAAATGATGCATTTCACTGTTTGAAAAAGATAGTTATTGGGGTATTCTGCAATCAATTGTCTTTTAGCCTCTATTGAATGGTTTCCTCCAATTACATAATATTTATAATCAAAACATTTTGCCTTGTCAAATGCTTGTTTGTTGGGAACCTGACATGGATCGACAAGAACCACATAATCCACCACATGCGCATATGGATTGAACCTGAACAATGTTTTCAGATTATGTACATGTAGGTGATGGGCCTTTCTAATTTGATATTGAGATTGCCCTTCATCCGAGCCATAAAATTGGTTAACATTAAGTTCAAATGTTTGGCCACCAAGAATTAATTTATTCTTCCTCAACTCTTGTCGAATAGCATTTTGTTTTGTTTTAATAATTCCATCCTCTAACTCAGCACCTGGTGTTATGATTTCCTTGCTTCCGTAAGAGCTTTCAATTTGTTCTTCACTGCTGCTCACGACCTTTACAGGTTCACCAATATTTGATTTCCTAGCCTTATTGGATAACATATCAGTTTCTTTATAAACAAGCTCTCCTCTATGAGGTACAAGAGAGAGATCTTTGGCAATTTTTCTTTTTGGTGTCTGATCCGTTTTCTTCTTTTGCACAATAGTTCTCATCTCCTCCTCACTAATTCTATCATAACTTTCTGTTTCATGATCGACACCTTCAAAAGAAACATGTTTAAGTTTATTAGATTGACCCACCTTAGTGACACTTGGTTGATCCCCTCTTTGTACGGTTGCAGTGTCACGAGCTATTGCTCTTTGCTTCAATCTCCTATCCTCTGCGTTGTCTTTATGGAAAGTTTTGATCACATCCATAACATTTGGCACCAACATATAAATACCATCAAACATGTTTGAAAGACTCGGAACAAAATCCCGTGAAACAAAATAAAACATGTCAATGATCAATAATTTATAAAAAATTGAATCATCCTTACAATAATGCATAGAGGAAATAAACATAAGCATACTTACAATGTTATTTGCAATGTTGTTTGCTATTTCTTCAGAAAATTTTGAACTTGTTTCATCTGTGTCGTACTTGACGATTGATACACGATATCTAACTTTCTCACGTTTCTGAGCCTCCCTTACAAGAACATAAATAGTGTTTGTATCTGGGACCTTACATATGTCTCGTACTCTGCCCCTCACCTCATATTTCTCATTTAAGTCAATCATACCACAAATCAGATAGATGTGTATATCAACCTCCGTTTCAGTGTCTTCAAGATACCATGAGAAATTGGTATTATCTATTTCCTTGGCGTTTTTCCAATCAGAAATAACCTTTAATGAACCTGGTGCCCCACTTGCTTGAATTTTATTAGTGTGTGCAACAATATCCTTATTGCGTCCAATAGTGTCCATAGTGCGTTCAGCTGCAACTTTAGATTTCGGAGTTGTATCCATAGTGCGTCGAGCTGTAGCTGTAGATTTGGGAGCTGTTGCCGTAGATTTGGGAGCTGCTACCCTAGGTGCAGAAACATTCACAGAAATCTTTTTTGATGCCATTTTCCTGATAAAAAAATATATATATATATATATATATATATATATATATATATATATTAGTTAATGGAAAAATATTGCGAATAAAATAAATTTAATAAACAAAATGTATTTGTAAAACTAAATAGTTTGAAATTAAAGCATTAAAATTAAACTTAAAAAATAAACTGGTATTTTGAAACTTCAGTTTGTGTTTAATATTAAAAAAAAAAACAAAAAAGTTATTAACTATTTATAACAAATATTATAATGTTATATAATTTTTTATTTTTTTAATTGTATTGTTATATATATATTTTTAATTAATTTATATTGTTATATTAAAACAAATGTTTTTTTTTTAATTTATTATATTGTATTTTTTTTTGATATATATATATATATATTTGTTATATTTTGAAATTTTTAACAATTATTATTTAATAATGTTTTTATTATATTATATAACAGTTTTTTTTTTATATTTATATATAACAATGTTTCTATGATTGTTTTATTAAAACAAATTATTTAAAAAAAAAAAATTTAAGAACAAAATAAAATTAAAAAAAATCAAAATTATAAAATGTTTTCTTAAAACAAATTATTAAAAAAAACAAAAAAATTAAAAATCAAAATTATTAAAAAAAAAAACAAAATTAAAAACAAAATTGTTAACACAAATTAAAAATTTTAAAAATTTAAAAAAAAATAAAAAAAAAACAATTAAAAAAACAAAATTACAGAATTAAAAAAATAAATAAAAATAAAAAATAAAAAACATTATAATTGTTTGCCGGGTCGGCCGGGCGGCGCCACGAGGGCGGCCCAGACAGCCTCCCGGCGCCCCCCCATGGCCGAGGGCCGATTCTGGGAATCGGCCCTCGGCCAAGGCGGGGGCTGGGAGGAGACTGGGCCGCCCCCGTGGCGCCGGCCGGCCGGCCGGCACCATAAAAATAAAAAATTTAATATTTTTTTTTTAAATTTTTTTTTTATTTTTTTAATTCTACAATTTAAAAAAAATATTACTAATAAAAAAAAAAAAAAAAAAAAATTTATTAAATCAAAATAATGTTTGATTTTTAAAGAACATATAATTAAAAAAAAAAACAATATAATAAATTATAAAAAAGAAACATTTGTTTTAATATATATATATATATATATATATATATATATCGCAATACAATATATATATATATATATATAACAAAACAATAAAGAAAAAAAAATTAAAGATTTAAAATTAAAAAAATAAAACAAAGATCTAAAATTAAAAAAATAAAATAAAATATAAAATAAAAAAATTCTCAAATAAAAAAAAATTTAAATAACGAAATCACTGATATATTTATGATAAAAAAAATACAAATAAAAAATGTTATAATATTACTTTTTTTTTATGTGCATGGTCGTTTTATGGATTTTTATGTGTAAATGAACCTATAAGTCTTAAAAAAGAAAAAAAATCTAAATTTTTGTTCTTAAAACCCTAAAAAATTCAGTTTTTTTTGCATTTTCTTCACTAAAAAAATATTAAAAAATCAAGGTTTTTGAACCTAAAAACCTTAAAAAAGTAGTTTTTGAACACAAAAAAACTATAGAAAAACAGATTTTTCCCAAAATCATCTCTAAATTGGCATAATAGAAGGAAAACTAACCTTTGAAATGCAAGAAGTTGCTGTCACCAATGCCAACACAACGCCTCCACACAATTACGAATAGCAACACAATGCCTCCAATGCCAATGCAATGCCTTCACGAAGATAACAATGCCAATGCAACACCTCCACAAAATTACCAATAGCGACACAAAGCTTCCAATGCCAATGCAATGCCTCCACGAAGTTACCAATGCCAACGCAACACCTCCAAAAATGTGCTCTAACAAATACCAGAAAACTTGATGTGATGTGATGAATAGAAACAATCATTCCTTTTAAATATCGTATATTGTCTGATTGATTTACTGTTTAATGAATGTGGGATTAAAATTTCAAATTTAAAATATTTATATTTAATTTATTATAGTTCATACTATAGTTAAACTATTTATTATTTGCATGTGGTTATCATAATTAATATTTACATGCACTGAATGTTACATTTAATTTATTTAGTTCATACTATAGTTAAACTACTTATTATTTGCATGTAGTCATCATAATTAATATTTACATGTACTGAATGTTGAATAATTCAAATATAATCTCAGATTAAAAATTAAAATATGAAATACTTACATGTAGTTAATTAAATTTAATATTATTGATAAAATAGTTAATATTTGTATTTAGTTATCATAGTTAATATTTATATGTAATCAGTGTTTAAAATCATGCGTTTAAATTTTAAAATCTAAAATATGTACATGTAGTTAATTATAGTTTAAATAGTTAATATTTACATCATGTTATTTTTGTAAATATTTACATGTAGTTAATATTAAACTATTAAAATAAGAAAATTATTTTAGTTTCGAAGACATGCATGAAATGAATATTTTTAAAAAAAAATTGAAATATATTTTAGATGAATATAACGTAAGTTTAAAATAAAAAATTTAAAATATTTACATGTAGTCATTATAGTTAAAATAGTTAAAGTTTTTCGTGAATTTTTTTGGAGGGAATTTTTGGAGGGAAATTTTTTCGCGAATTTTTTTGGAGGGAAAATTTGGAGGGAAAATTTGGAGGGAAATTTTCAGTCTTTAAGCTATATATTGTAAGTGGGAGAGGAATTTGTATCATTCAACCTATTCTTGTTGGAAGCCATGGTTTCTTCTGATAATGAAGTTTTTCTTTCTAGAACATCAACATCTTCGTCACGCAACAATTCTATTCAGAGTGATGAATATAACGGGAGTTCATTCACCATGAATAGAGAGTCAAAAAATCGAGCGCCAGTCATACCACTTACTCTCAATCCTAAGGATTATGAAAGCAACAGTGATGAAGGGCATGATGAAGAAATTGTAGAGTCAAAAGTTTCACTTCGTCCTAATCCCAAGGATTATGAGGACACCATTGATGAAGAGGAAGATGAAGAATATCCACTTCAGCTTAATCCTAAGGATTATATGAGAACAACAAATGAAGAGGAGAATGAAGAATCTGTAGAGTCAAAATATCCACTCTGTCGTAATCCTAAGGAGTATGCCAGCAGCACTGATGAAAAGGGGGATGTAAAATTTCCAGAGTCAAAATATCAAATTCGTCCTAATCGTAAGGATTGTGCGAGCACCACTGATGAAGAGGGGAATGATAATGTTTCAGAGTCAAAACATCCACTTCATCCCAATCCTAAGGATTATGCCAACACCACTGATGAAGAAGGAAATGAAAAATTTACAGCGTCAAAATTTCCACTCCGTCTTAATCCTAAGGATTATGCAAGCACCACTGATGAAGAGGGGGACGAAAAAATTCCAGAGTCAGAATTTCCACTTCGTCTAAATCCTAAGGATTATGTCAGCACCACAGATGAAGAGGGGAATGAAGAATTTGCAAAGTCAAAATATGCACTTCGTCCTAATCCTAAGGATTATGTCAGCACCACTGAGGAAGAGGGGAATGAAAAATTTGCAGCGTCAAAATATCCACTTCGTCCTAATCCTAAGGATTATGCCAGCACCACTGATGAAGATGGGGATGAATTTCCAAAGCTAAAATTTTCACTTCATCCTAATCATAACGATTATAATTTAACCACTGATGAAGGGGAGGATGAAGAATTTACAATAAATATAGATTCAAGGCATTCACTTATTCCCAATCCTAAGGACTATGAGAGCTTTAGTGAGGAAGGGGAGGGGCAGGGTGAAGAAATTCTAGTGAATACAAATTCAAAGCTTCCACTTATGCCTAATTCCAAGGATTATGAGAACACCACTGAGGAAGGGGAGGATGAAGAGTTTCTTGCAAATGATAATTTCAATGACACAGATCTGAATATTGCATTTTCTCCAAGTGACCATTTCAAAGACAATCATGGTGATGAAGAATTGAATCCTCCCAGGGAA
The DNA here is from genome assembly GCA_034641835.2 of Pinus albicaulis. Classification (NCBI taxonomy): domain Eukaryota; kingdom Viridiplantae; phylum Streptophyta; class Pinopsida; order Pinales; family Pinaceae; genus Pinus; species Pinus albicaulis. The sequence goes on from JAXQQM020078036.1 coordinate 86,207, forward strand.
GAATTTGAAAGCATAGGTCAAGATGGTGAAGAATTTCTTTTGAGTCAGGGTTACAAAACTGTCGATGATTCTTGTGAAATGTTTTCTTCAACTGATGATGGTAAAGAAAATTTTCCATGCAATGATGTTGATGAATTTCTTAACTATGTTGAGGATGATGATAGTGGGGATAATATTCCTTCTAATGGTGATGAAACTACTTTTACAAAGGATGATGGAATGATGAGGCCGTTGCAAGCAAATATTGCAACTAGGAGTAGGAGTAGACCTTTTCATATCAATCAAAGGCATTCCAATTATACAAGGGCGAGGACAAAATATCTCACGACAAAAAGTTCTGTCGTTGATTTGATTTCAAGTGCATGTTGTCGAAGGGATTGCTTGAAAAATATGGATTTCAACTTTGCTTTGCAGAAAAGGAAAACATATATGTCAATGAATAAAAGCATGCAAAATTCATATTTAGTGGGTTGCATGCAATCTACACTAGCAAGTTATGATTATCATATTGGGAATGTATTGATTTGCAGAAAGGCGTTCAAAATGTTATATTCAATTGGTAATTGTCGTTTGTCAAGAATCCAGGATAGATTGGAAAAGGATCCCACATATTATTCAGAAGCACGTCATAAACGGGAGGTGGGGCCGTTTGCAAATACTGCTAAGACATGGATGAAAGAATTCTTTTCAAATCATGGAGAGTGTATGCCAAATAAAGACACAATACATATTCCAGATAATTTCTCGAGACGAGAAATATTCATGTTATACAAAGATTATGCACAAGCTGTTGAAGGAATTGGTAATTTTATTACATATTCTTATTTTACAAGGATATGGAAAACTGAATTCAACAATGTTCATATTCCTAAGAAGACAAGGATGGGGATTTGCAGCACATGTGCTTCTCTTAAAGAAAAAAGAGATAAATGTCAAGGGGCAGAAAGAGGTATGTGTTCAAAACATTGTTTTTCAAAATTTGATACTTATCAACTATGAAAATATATTTATTCATATGTTTCTTTTATTTTATGTACAGATTCCGTTGTCAAAGAACTTCAAGACTATCGCAATCAGCAAACAAGTGAAAGACAAAAGTTGTATAAACATCGAAAGAAGTGTTATGATCATCCAAATAAATATCTGGGAATGATAATTGATGGTATGGACCAAAAGAAAACACTTCTTCCACATTTTGTCCGCATGCCAAAAAAATTACAGGAGGAAAATTTCATTCAGTTTCACTTGGTTGGTTGTATGGTATTTAATGAGAAGATGCTTCCAAGAGTTTTCTTCACAAGTCCAAATATTCACAATGATGCAAATTTGACCATAACTATAATCCATGATGTGGTTACTCATTGGTCTGGGATTCTTCCTGAAGTTTTGTATTTACAATTAGACAACACAAGTCGTGAGAACAAAAATCAAGTTCTTTTTGGGTATCTAAACATGCTTGTTGAATTGGGGATTTTAAAAAAGATAAAGGTTGGTTTCCTTCTTGTTGGGCATACTCATGATCATATTGATCAAATGTTCAGTCGTTTTTCAGTAACATTGAGGAGGAAAGGTGTTGGGAGCCCGCCATCATTAATTGAATGTATTAAGAAATCGTACATTCCAGAGCCTGTTTTTCATGTGTTGGAAGAAACTATTGACATGCGAAGGTTTATTTTTGGATCGCATGGTGAGGAGAAATGCATTGAAAAACTTAACGAGATTAGCTTCCAGCATCAATTTCGTATCAAAAAAATTGATGGGATAACACTTATATGGGGCAAGAAGTATTCAACTATTGAAGAATGGGGACCATCATCAGGTTTAGCATTTTTGAAGTTCATTCCAGAGCGTCCAATGTTTTCATCAAAGATATTGTTATTACGGTCAGTTTCCGAACTCCATAATGCACGAAGGCAGAAGAGAGAGATAAATTATTTTGAATGTCTAGAGGAAATTAAAAGATGTATTAGAGATACATATGAATACTTCGATGTTGCCGATTCAGTTTGGTGGGAGTATTTTTTCAGTAATCAAAGTGATATGATTTCAAGATCAGTAAATGAGGATACGCTTTTGAAGACTCCTTTTTTTTGGCCACAAAATATGCCAAATGAACATGAACATCAAGAAACACACAATGTTGAACAACAACAGCCTCAAGATATTATTAATTTCCCACAGGTAGAGGAAAGAGAAATCTATATTGGTTCTAGAATATCACGTGCACAACGTGAAGCCATGGAAGACCTTTACAGGGGTTCTGTGCAGGATCTTAAGGAGGGTTGCATGATAGCAGTGTTAGCAGATGAAGATCCACTTGGCTATCCATTCTGGATTGCCAAGGTTATAAAGGTCATTAATGAAAATGAAGAGATTACAACTGTTGATGTACATTGGTATGCCACAAGTACCCACCCTTTCAATGGTGTGTACAAGCCAGAGATGGTAGTGGAAAAAAGAATTAGCAGAAAGAGAAAAAGAAAGGGCGCAAATATAAATCGTCGCCGCACAGATGTCTTAAAATTGGAGGATGTTGACATACTTGTGTATGACTTCAATTTGACAAAGAGAGGAACTCTTCGGTTGCGGACCATAAATATTTTGAAGAAATTGCTACCAGAACAATTACTGTTGAAATGGGACTCTGCAGAATGTAGACGTAGATCTACAAGACTTTTGAACTCTAAAATGGTGGGCATGCATGTTGACTCAGATGGAGCACTAGTTGATGAAAGAGAAGAATATGGATCATCTTCATCTGCATCGAGCCATTCATCTGAAGATGTAGATTATGATGGTGTGCCAGAACCTATGGCTGATTTTGAATAACTATCTAAGACACTTTTCCGTAATTGATGTTTGCATGGTAACTTGAAATAAAAATTTTGACTTCCATCTCATTTTTCATGAAGTTCTGAGACATTTCTATGTTTGTTGAATTATACGTTTTAATTATGAAGAATTCATTTTTTTAGAATATCGACAATGTAACAATGAATTACAAAAATAATTTATGTTATATTCAATGCACCAATGTTGATATTTTAATTATAAGTAAAATAGAAAATAGAAACTAATGTTGAATTTTTAGATTATGCAGTGATATTACCATGATATTATGTATTGTTACCATTTGGTATAAGATACTTTTAAAAGTTTTAATAATTATATGCGTCATTGAAACATAACACTTTGATTTGATGCTTGATTTTTAGGTTTTGGTTGAAATTATATTTAAATTTGTCTTATTCTAAGATTTGAAAAAAGATAAGTTTTTATTCTTTAAAATTAAAATTATGCTTACTTGTTTCTGTTTTAAATTGTTAAGTCTTATATTTTCTCCATAATTTCATTGTTCAAGTATGTTGAACACTTAAGATTGAAAAACTTTAGATTTACCTTTATTTTTAAGGTTATGGTTGAAAATAATTACAAATTTGGGGTTGTTTAAAGTCAAGATATTTTATGTTTAACAACATGGATGAAAATTGTTCAAAATTATAAGCCCTCCAGACATGTATTTGTTTATCTTTAACATCATCTATAAAAAATGTTAGGAATTTACGATTTTAAAAAATGTCCTAATATGTTGTTTTTAATTCCATTGTCACAAGTGTCAAAATTATGACACAATTTTTTTTTTTGTTATTCCAGCATCAACTGGTTTTGTTTTGAGGGTGTTTTTTCAATATTTTTGCAACAAACAATTTTGTTTTTAGCATAATTTTAGAAAATGTTGAAATTTGACCTTAAAAAAAAACAAGTGCGTTCTGGAAGACACACTTTTTTTTTTTTGGGTGTTTTTTCAATCCTTTTTTCAACAAACAATTTTGTTTTTAGCATAATTTTAGAAAATGTTGAAAATTGACCTTCGAAAAAAAACAAGTGCGTTCTGGAAGACACATTTTTTTTTTTGGGGGGTGTTTTTTCATGTTTTTTGAGCGTTTTTGGGCTAGAGTTCCCGTTTTGAGGTCAGGTTACCTATTTCATCGGTAACATTGTTATTAGTAGAGCTAATATTATGTTATATGAAATTTTAGACATTTAATTACAAATGTATTATAATAATTATTAAGGGATGATACAAATTTAATTTCCTCAAATATGTACTTCTTACTACTAAATATAATTTCCTTAAATATGTACTTCTTACTACTAAATAAAGAATATTATTCCCTCAAATATATTCCTATATTTCACACACTGGAATATCCACACGAGCAAAAAACCTTGAGTCACTCGCTCCATTATTCTGGGTTGGGTTGGCCACCATGGGAATTCATGGTTGTGCTCGGATGTATTGGATTCCACACCCAAGACTTTTTTCTTAATGTAGTATGAAGCCGATTGCACGCGAAGCCAACAACTGTATCGTCGACGTTAATATCCAAAACTGAATAATATATCCAACCAAAAATATGTAAATGCAAAGGGTTTTGGAGTGTTCAATAAAGCGATGAATATAGAATAAAAACATGTTATTATTAGAAATATGTTATCACTAGATTGTAAGGAATTTAATATATATATATATATATATATATATATATATATATATATATATATATAAGAAATTATATAGTTTGTTACCTTGAGGGTTAGCTCAATTATTCGAGTCCATGATCAATGGGAGGTTATGGGTCAGTTCTCCTCTAGAGCCTGAAGGTTAGGTTATGATAGTTTGCTTCTGATCCCTTTGAATCTACTTTTTTTTTCTTCCTAGGAAAAAAAATTATAATAACTTAATTAAAATTAAATTTTTATTATAAAATAAAAATATTTTTTTATTATAATAAAAATATATATTTTGATAGGTCTAGCCAAGTCCATGATAGACATGGACCTCATGCAAAATTGCTCACAAATAGAACCAATAGATGTAGATAACATCGTTAAGCAGTGTGGTGAGAAAAGAAGATGATATGGGGAAGCAAAGAGAGTTTATGTTTAAGAAAATTCAGATTCTGATAAAGAGTATCCCTCGGAGGTGACAAAATGGATAGAAAAAAAAAAAAAAACTGATTTTTATATCACTTAATCTTCTTCATCTCTATATATATATATATATATATATATATATATATATATATTTTAGGCATTCTTAAATCATAACACTACACATGCTAAATGATTTTAACATTGCACATGCTAAATGCTTTTAGCATCTCAAATGAAATTTTATTTCTTTTTTTTTAAATTAAAGTGAAATTATAGTTTTTCTCACCAAAAACACATTAATTTAAAAAAAAAAAGATGAGCGGAAGAATAATATCCAATAAAATTATGGTTATTTAAATAATAATAGAAAAACACAAAAACATATATAAATGAAAAAGAAAAAAAATGAAGTATAATATCCCATAAGACTATAGCTAATAACAAAAACAAAACATTAAGCGTACGAAAATTCGCTAATACGATTTGAATACATATAGTTCGACAAAAATCGATCCAGTTCGCAGCATAAGTCGTTAACATAGTGGATGTGATGAAGGAATAATCTCATGAATCGTTCATTGGCTAGCAGCTCAGTGCAGTATGTGCATATTCAGAAATAGATAACAAATAGAAGAAAAGGAGAAAATTCATCTTTAAACAAAGTTAAGTGGTGGACAAAATGCATGCTACTATTGATAAGGCAGAGTTGCGAGCATTGGTGCGAAGACTGAATCATGTTCTCATTCTCATCGATTCTTTTCTGGATGACTCAAATAGGGTGAAGCATAATATAGAGTACATGAAGAAATGGAAATGCAAGTAATTGTAAAATTGGAGTAATTTTGGTTTTTCCTAAGTTTACTCTTGTGAAAATATTTGAAAAGCGCCCAACAGAAAGAGAAAGTGAGCATTTGTGAAAACGCCATATTCTTATGAAAATTGATTGATTTTTCCATTCAAATGGATTTTAGATAAAAATGAGTTTGAAATGTTTATAAATTTGCATTATTTATTAAGAAAAAATTAAATATAAATAAGCTTAAAAAAATATTACATAAATAAATTAAGAAAAAAAAATTGAAATTATGAAAAGATTTTAGATTTAATCTTTGAATAGAATATAAGTTTAGGAGGGAAGAGGAGAGTGTCTATTTGAGAATTAGATCTAGAAGATTTTTTTATTATTCAAAACTAGAAATATTTTAAAATTCAAAATAAATTAGAAAGAAAATGAAGTAAAGGCATAGTTGTTGTATAGAGGAAATTGTTTAAGATCTGTATTATAAAAAAAAAATATTTAAGATATATATTATCTAATTTTTTTCAAATTTTTTTTTTTTCATTATTAGTTTTATAGTATCTAATTCGAATTTGAACTTGGTAATTATTGTTGGAATATGTAATTCCTACTTGTATTCGGTTGTGACTTTCTATGGATAGAGTCTGTTCCTATTAAATAGGAGTTAGCTAAACCTAAGTTCCTAGTTTGGTGTGAGATTGAGATATTCTCTCAACCAACTTATTGTGCGTCCAAGATAGCTTCCCTATCTTGAGACAATACTTGATGTATATATGTAACTCCATTTGATTAATACAATATAGTGTGTATGTGAGATTTTATCTTGGTATCAGAGCCCGTTTGGGCCTGACCTTGGCCCCTCCTGGGCTGAGGGAAATAAAAGTTGTGCAAATGTTTGTTTATCACCCTTTGTCCATTGGGTGGGGAAGCAGTGTAGTCGTTGGTGTTTTGAGTAATCTGTTTGCTGAAGCTTGTTTGCTAAGAGATCCGGTCATGGATCGAGCTGGAGAGTTAATCCGCATGGGACAATTTGACCTCTGCTCAGGCCTGGTGTGTGTGAACTTATATTGCTTGTTTCCCGTAGATCTGTTGGTGGGCGCTGATAACTGTTCGAGTCAAATATTGCTAAAAACCAAGGGAGTCGCTGCATAGTGAGATGAGGCCGACTATGTGAGCGTGGAGGAGGCTGCAACTCAATTTGCAGCGTTGAAGGTGATTCGACCTGTGCATTATTGCGTGCTCTGCAGAAGAGCCTGATCCGAGATCGAGGGCATGCTCTGTATTGCAGATGTACATTTTATGTGATTTGGAGTATTGTGCATGAGGAACGTTGGCAAAGAAGGTGAGGAGCAACCAACTTATGTGAGAAGCCGAGACCATGAGAGGTTATTCATGAGAGGTTATTCGGCTTACTGATATTGCATTACCACTGTCCGAGAATACAGTTTCCACAGCCTGTCGAGGTATGTTGGGCTTGTAGTTTTCACCAGAATCAGATCGGTGGTTGGCATGATGTTGCATTTGTGGATAGAGATGCTAGTGTTCATGTTATGATCCGCAGATCTATCTGTGCATCGTCTGGACTAATAAATCTTTTGAAATGAGTGATGAAGGCCTTGAAAATCGAATTGTTGTAGAACCATGGTGTCAGAAGGAAATTACACACTTAAAGGTTATAAATAATGTTGTAAATATATGGATGGAGTTAATGTTGTGTTGCGTTCGATTCTCAACAACTTCGCCCTGAAGCTTCTTCTTTTTTGGTTTATGGTTTATCTTCTTGAAGATCTCATTTGCCAGCATGAATTCGCTGCCATGAGAGTATTATGGGATTATACCAAGAGAATTAAAAACATTTGGACAGTAGTAGAAACTCATGGTTGTCATTGCCTCTGCTGCTGGAACCTCCACCTCGAGCCAAACCTGGGTTTTGGAGTGGCCTTTCCATCCATCAAAGGAAATGATTCCTCATCCATAGCTTCCATATGGATACATAAGTGTTGTAAAACAACTCCCACAATTTGCATGTGCAACCTAATTTGCTTCCATTGCAAGATTAACTGTGCTGCAACAAGAGTACTGAACACTAGTTGCTCTATGAACATACATTAGCAATGTACGACAACATCCACAGATTAGCTGAGCAATTTCTATCCCATGAGGTGGAACATGAGTGACTGTGTTGCATACTGCACAACAAACATTTGGTGCACCTTGTGAATGGACAGACCGTGACTCGAAACCGTGACGGCAGGCATGGCTTCCACTGTAGTTTTAGTAGTCGGCGGCGTGCCGCACCTGGTCCGGTGATCCTGCGTGTAGAGCCACTGGATGGGTAAATCAATCCCCGGTCCTATGAAATGTCCCCCCATGTCCCCTCTTCCTCCTGCAATGTACGGGGGCGAGAAAGGATTAGCGCCCACAATGCGGCCGAAAACCTGTGAGGGCCAAACCCATATGACCATTGACCTCTCGCCTTCCTCACCCATAATTGGATAATTCAGATGCTCGATCAATTGTTCTTTTCCCTGCTGCACACGAATCTTAGTTTACCTTGCAAATTCAAATTTTGAACATAAATTTGCAGGCTCTCCTCTAACAGACTCGACACTGCAACAACTTAGCGTTCAATTCTTGAACATTGTAGGCTTCAACGATAGCCCTAAAATTGGATCCCATCGATCGATTTCTCACTCTGGCATATAATTTCCCCGAGCACAATGGCCTCCCGCTGAGGATTTCGACCAAGACAATCCCAAAATTGTAGACATCGTTGCCCTTGAACTCATTGTAGGGCCTCATAGTCCCTATTCTCACTCCATTATTCACCAAATACCTTCACATTACTTCCATATTACCTTCATGTCACCTTCATTCCACCTCCACATCATTACATTTATCTCATCATTGGGTTATAACTATGCTTTTCCAAAGTTTATTAATTCTTAACATTTTTAAGTGGATTTGTGGTTAAAATTTAGAAAATAATATGCTTATACTTATACCTAACAATTATAATGAGTTTGTTGACATGTGTAGGTACAAAAGAAGCTTCCTAGGCACCCTTATGTGGCACTCTATGTTCAAATTCGAATTTGAGGAGATCATGGACCTCATGGAGGAGATCATGGACCTCATGGAGAAGATCATGGAGGATAGGGTTATGTGTCACCATTGGTTGAGAAATATGTGGGTCAAAGGAGGGAATAGTGGATTTACATTTATGAGTTTGTTATCATAGCTTTTGTATAAATAGGAGTGTTATCTCCTTCATTTGTAATCAATCTTAGTATCTTATAGGTTGGTGGTGAGAAGTTAGATTTGAGAATCATTGTAATGGTTGCAATTGAAATTTGCAATTGATGATGAATAAGATGGAGCTTCTTTGATCCTCTACATTTGAATTTTATTTTTGTGTGCTTGTGAATCCTTGGAAGGATCCCCATTGCCTAGCAAGTACATTTTATTTTAGTAAGATTTTATTTTATGTTGTTTGTGAATGTCATTAGATTAAATTATTAGGTTCATATGTTTGGAATATTAATGAATGACCTTTCGTAAGGAATTATTAATGTTTCCTTCAATTAATCTAATTTGTTATTTAATTTTTGATTTCATTAGTTTAAGTTTCTAATTTATATGCTTGAGATATAAATGAATAGTCTCTTGTAAGAGAGCTTTAACATTTCATGCAATCAATCAGAATTAGATTTAATTGCTTTAATTTCATTAGTTTAAATAGTTTGTTGATTAATATGATTAGAAATATTAATGAACAGTCTCCTGTAAGGGAGCCTTAATATTTCTTACACTTATCACAATGTCTTTAGATTTCATTTTGATTAAATAACTAAATAGGTGTTGGAGATCCTAATGAACAACCTCCTGTAAGGGAGCTTTGGCATTTCTTCACCTAGCCTAGTTTAGTTTGTCTCTAATTCCATATATATTGGATGATCCTTGAAGTTTACTTACCCAGATTGATAGTAAATGAAACTCTAATTTTCATCCGCATTTTAGACCAAACATTTTGGTGCCATTGATAGGGAGGATGATTTAGAGATAGACTTAGGAAGACATTTTTATTGCAATTTCTTTTTATGGACTAACTTGTGAAACCTGGTGGCAGCAGGATCTTATTAAATGAGTTTAATTTGAGCTTTTTGATTTTTCTTTTAATACTTAGATAGTTTCAAATTCAGTTTTAAACCCCCCATTTCTTACTAACTCATCTACAGATGAGGAATTTGAATATGTTAAACAGGTACTTTTTGGAGAAAAAGAATAATCTTGAAGACTAGTTCCAAAAGAACCTTGCGCAAACTCCAAAAATAAGACAGGTTACTCACATTCTTGCAAATCATAAGGTAAAAATTTTAAATCTTGATGTGAGCATTTTCAAATTCTTAGTCCGTAGGTGGCTTCATTGGAAGCATTCTTTTACCTAGGAAATAAAAAATCTTTCAAGCAAGTTAGATAGAATAAATTAGGAAAATAAAACGAGCTCGTTAAATTTTTTAGTCTTATTTTCAAAAATAAAAAATAAAAAATCATCATGAATAAATGAATAAATTCAGTGGCACAATAAGAGATGCTTCATCATCACATTTCTATATCTTGTTTCTATATCACGAGTAAGCCAGGAGCTTGATTATCGGAAAGCTTTGTCTTCTGAGAATATAAACGCCCCCGCGACATTGCAGAAAGAGTATAGACAATGCGAGGTTTTGTCACAAATCTTGATTGTGTTTATTATCCATCCACGCTAACCTGCATAAATAAAAACAAATCAAGAGATTAGTATGCTCTCTTCCTACGCTTCGTGTGATCAGGAAGATAAGAAAATCTATCGATTTATTTCAAATAAAAATACTCTCGCTGAAAAATTGATTTGCGCATTCTATCGATTATAAGAAATTTGCAAGCTTCCAATATCGATCTGTTGCAACAATTTATTTATTTATTTATTTTTAATCTGTTCAAACTAAATTCGCAGCATATTGAAATAAATCAATGGCATTATTAATGCACATATGATTGTTTGATTTTGCAATATGTTTATCACATTCTCCAGTTCTGGCTTCTTGATTTAAATCTATTGTTCATGTGCCATAATTTTCTCTTGTATCGAGATAACCATTACACCCAGAAAGTTAAAAACAAAAAAAAAAAACTTGAACTGTGTGAATTGAAGAATCTGTATTTCGATCTTATTTGAATTGGCCACTATAAGATAGAATCTATTGAATTTGAAATTCTTACATTAGGGACAATGCAGCCTACACTACAAGGCATCAAAGTCTTTGACATTCAAGAGAATGAGATAATCATTGAACCTATTCTTAAATTGTCTAGAAACCTTAATATCATTATAGCCGTAAAATCATTTGGTATAAGGGCAATTGTACAATTAATGGATTTGCACATTTTCACTGTTCCACGGGTTATTTTGAAGCCTTTTGTGCATGCTTTGGTAAGATTTTAGTGTCCCTTATGAAGAAGCCATACGTTGACTTTGGACTACAACTAGGAGAACTGGTTTGGCTTCATGCCAGTGCATTGCATTTCTTTAAAAAGTTAGAAAGCTTCACTGTCAAACCCATGGTGCATATACCCTGTAATCATGGCCGTCCATAAAACTACATCTCTTTCAAGCATTTCATCAAAAATTTGGCATGCATTAGAAATCTGTCCAACTTGAGGATTGTGAGCTGGAAAATATTAGCAGCAATATATTACTAAAATGAGTAATGCAAATCTCAGATGCTCAAGTGAATCCAACCATGCATCAAAGTCATCCTTTGAAACATTTGGGACATTCATATGTGATGACATACTTGATCTGGGAGGTAATAAACCTACAACTACAGATTTGCATCATGAATATTCTTCACATTAACCTCCTTCAGCCAATATTAACTATTTCACCGAGAAAGCCACCATAGTTTTCTCTGGCATCTGTTCAAAGAACGAGAGATGAACCCATCATTATCGATTTATTTTGATAGATGAACCCAACAAAAATTGGTCAAAAGGCTATCACTACAGATGTGGGATCTCACTCATTTGATGCGGAAAATGCTATTCTTGTTAAATGTTGTGTCAGACATTGACGAAATGACATTTATTTGGAGATTATGAGTTTGATTTTGTGCTAATTTTATATATTTAATTATTCAACCATTATCCAAATATGAAATCTAGTTGTGAGATCCAATTATTAAGCCTTATTTGGAACGATTTGATGATTATGATGGAAATTCAAACGTGAATATGAGTGGCTGGTTTTTATGCATTCTGCAATAGTCGGTGGAGAAGGTTGAAGTAGAACTCATGATATATCGCAATCCCAATCTCACCCTGCACTCTAGTGATTAATGCTATGTTACAACACAGGTATCACTATGGCGAATACCACCTCAATATCCATCTTGAGATTTTCCAGTTTAATTCACGAGGAGGAGGAAATCAGCCAACTAATGCAGCGTCAGCCATTTTACCAGCGCGCCCTATATTCTCCTATTCTATTGAGTATGGTCTATGCCCATATAGATTCATGCTAATTCTTCCTATTTAAACTAGTGCGTGAATCTTCAGATTCTATTTACACGGCTGATCATATTTTTGCAGACTAGAGATCTTCATTTGTTAAACTGGTGTTTATTCAACTTCAACTGCTTTTATTCAACTTCAACATATGCTTTCTTTGTTGTTTCTTCAACGAATGGATCTTTCTATAAGCAAGGTGCTGGTGGATCTGTCTCTGTTGCAGGTGCAGGTGGGACTACTGCAAGCTAAGAAGCAAAAGGATCTGGCCTTACTATGGTGTTGCGACGACTGGATCATCAGCGGGTGGATATACTGTTTAAGAAACTGAATCCTGCTCTCCGTGCAGGTGTCCCGGATCCAGTTGAAGAATATGTTAATTAAGCCATTTACGCAGAAGTTGTAGGATAGGAGGGGGAATCTACATCGAAATTAATTTTCTTCATGTAATTGCAAACATAAGTCCCTTTTGGCATTTCATGAAGTGCTGGGTGGAAAGTAGCAGAAGGCTCCTAGCGTGGGAACTATTTATCATTGCTAACGCTTCCACCGGTCCCTCTACCCTAGCTCCGGTTCATCCGGTCTCGACTCTTGCGTGCTGACACTACCCAAGTCCTTAGTAGCGTATTTTCTAGCGAGCTTGCTGCTCGTTCTTCCCTTTGGTTGCGATTGTGGCATGCGATTCTTGTGGTTCTAATCTGGGTCAACCGCAGTATTAAAAACCCAGCTAGTCCATACCTCCTATACGAAATCAAATATGAAATCGACGGTGGATGCTGATTCCAAAAATTTGTCAAATGAATGATAGTTAAATGGTATGGGATGTGTGATGACCGTTGATGGGACAACAAAGACATCAATGATTTCCTCTGTCTCAGTCCAATTTATTGAAAAAAATTAGAAGATGAGAAGAAATTCGGGAATGACCCTATGCGGGGATAAGGTGGGTCGTGGGTCGTGCCCCTTTTGAAATGGAAAATTTTGGCCTAAACCGCAAACAGGAATCAGAAATAGCGGTCATTTCAAAGGTATTAAGCATGGTTGGACGGATAAAAGACATTTAATAGTGTATATGTATGTGTGCAACAACTGCTTGTCCTGGAAGACCATTAAAAAATTGTTTGCAATGATACACAAATCCTACAGCATAAAGTTTTAAAATGAGATACCTGGTTTTGTACAATTTAAATGCCCATAATGACATAGTTTGAAGCATTTTTATTTGTCCATTTTTGAAAGCTGAGTATGGAGGTTTAAGAGCTTTTGTAACCGCCTTAAAGGCCACTTTGGGCCTTGAGGCATGTGTGCTCTCATTGGAAGAATATTTTGGGGCTGTGTGCCTAATTTACAGGGTTTCAGTGCAGCAGGTTGTAGGACTAATGGAAGAAGTCATGCTATCAAAGGGACTTTTGAGGCTGGGATTTTGACAAACAATACTTCATTCGTGGAAAAGGGTCATGTTTGAGGGAAATTTTTTTAAAAACAAACACTTCAGCATTTTTGAAAATCATTCACTATTGTCATTCTCAAAATGCCCTTTCATTGTTAATCTCTTTACTCCTTCACTTGAAGGATACTTCGAAGTCTTCCTAGGAAATCTTACACAGATTTGATATTTCATTGATTTGAAAACATATAATGGAACATTTGGAAGATTAATTTAAAGAAAATTTGGTGGATTATTTAAATGTTGATTAACTTGCTTAGAGTTGGAAACTTCATATTGTTGTATGCTTTTATAACATACTAATCTGCAAGACACAACAAATCTATAATGCCAAGCTTTTCGCCATGCACAAAAGTAAGCTGACAAAAACAGGGAGTAAATTTACTTTTCATGGTTATTTATTTAAGAATGGATTGATACTAATATCATGAATTGAGCTAATTTCAACACTTTGATTTTTCTTAATCTGTTTTATTTGGTACGAAATTTTTGCGTAAGAATCATGAAGGAAATGGCCATTTCTTCTTGAACACACTTATATTTTCTTTCTTCCAAGTTTTTTTTTGAAGGTTACAGGATAATCAACTGATCATTAAGGAGATTAAATTGTGATGACAATTGGTCTTCCCAAGACTAATTTCATGAGAAATTTTAAAGAACCAGTCCATGATCATAAACGAAATTTCCAGAAAATTACAAGTTCTTGTAACTTCATGTAATAGCTTAATGGTTTGACATGTTGCATGACAGATTAGCAAAATTCAAAGAGCTGGGGTTTGTTCCTAAATGTACAAGGATGGTGAAATACCTATCCACACTTGAATTCGACGTCTACAGGTGGCTGTTTAACGCTGGTCAAACTCAGCTATTTTAGCAGGCAGTCCATAATTAAGGAACATATTTGCTATATTTTAGAGTTTGCATGCCATAATCATTTTTTTTTTCCAGTAAGAGTCATTATCCATTTTCCATTACCACATACACTTCATTACATTTTATTCAATCCTAACCCACCAATAAAACCAACAAATCTCATCTACAAGCTTTTTGGTCCACTTTACATATTCATTGTCAGTTTCCTTTTTCCTACACTTGCAAATAAAGCCTTGCTTCCATACACCATTGAGTCCATAATTCTTGAGTCTAAATATTTTTCTAAAAACACCTTGAAGCTTGCATGCCTTAAGGGCAAGCTATCATGCCAATAAACAAAGGGAATACATCAATGTCCCTTGTTCATCGGATCTTATGAGTATTCGACAACAACAAAATCATTCATACTTAGAAAGATGTGTTCGGGGCATCTTGACTCTCATCCACATTAAAAATGGGAGCTCTCGTGTTGACTAGTGGCATCCATCAATGGCCACTAAGTTAACAATTTCTTGTTATGTTCGACATAGAAACATTTATTCACATGACAAGAATTGTGCCAATGAGCATTGAAGACTTGAATACCAATCATTTTGTAGCAAAGGATGCAGAATTACTTTCATTACTTTTCAGTTTTTGATGTAAATGACTTGAGGACAAGTCAATAAATAAGGCTAAGGGGGAAGTGTAAATTCTGAATTTTGTATACCTTCCAAGCCTTATACATTTTTAGCCACATTCAGCAGCAGATTCTGAACATTCAGCAGAAGATCCAGCAACAGATTTAGCAGCAGATGCAGCAACAATAAAAGATTCACTTTTTCGATTTCATCCACCATTTTCACAACCAAGTAAAGAAGACTATGAACAGAATTTTGCAGCCACATGTGCACAACTCTCATCCATTTTTGAAAGGGTAAGTTAAGGTATGATATTTTCTAACTTTTAACCATTTAATTCCTTGAAAAGTTAGAATGATAATTTTTGGAAAAACTTCACTTCCTTTCGTCATTTTGTCAAATTTACAAAACCATCAATTGAGGGAGGAAATACATTCAGATTCATATGTTGCCACATTCATATAACATTCAAAACATTCATATCACATTCAAAGCCCACATACTTTCAAAATATATTTACTATTACATCATCATGAGCATATAAATGGCTTTTCAAAAATTACTTAAAAGATAATTGGATGCCAACACAATCATGGTTGTCACACAAGAACCAACCATGATGCATTCCAACAAAAATACTCTGCAATAAAAATCACATTATCAATATGCAAAGATCATACATTAAAATTGAATGCAACAAACAAAATATGGTTGAAACACAAGAACCAACCAAGTTGCAGTTCATCAAAAACACTTTGCAAAAGTTAAGTAAATGATATCATGCAGAGTTTAAGCCAAAGCTCAAGTATCAAAAAGTAATGTAATAGATTGCATGAGGACATGCAATACCTTTAGTTTGGGGGTATGTTGGGCCTCAAAATAGTCCCTATTCTCACTCCATTATTCACCAATACCTTCACATTACTTCCATATTACCTTCATGTCACCTTCATTCTACCTCCACATCATTACATTTACCTCATCATTGGGTTATAACTATGCTTTTCCAAAGTTTATTGATTCTTAACATTTTTAAGTGGATTTGTGGTTAAACTTTAGAAAATAATATGCTTATACTTATACCTAACAATTAGAATGAGTTTGTTGACATGTGTAGGTACAAAGGAAGCTTCCAAGGCATCTTTATGTGGCACTCTATGATCAAATTCGAATTTGAGGAGATCATGGACCTCATGGAGGAGATCATGGAGGATAGGGTTATGTGTCACCATTGGTTGAGAAATATGTGGGTCAGAGGAGGGAATAGTGGATTTACATTTCTGAGTTTGTTATTATAGATTTTGTACAAATAGGAGTGTCATCTCCTTCATTTGTAATCATCATTTGTAGTCTTAATCTTCATTTGTAATCTTAATCTTGATTTGTAATCTTAGTATCTTATAAGTTGGTAGTGAGAAGTTAGATTGGAGAATCAATGTAATGGTTGCAATTGCAATTTGAAATTGATGATGAATAAGACAGAGCTTCTTCGATCCTCTACATTTGACTTTTCTTTTTGTGTGCTTGTGAATCCTTGGAAGGATCCCCATTGCCTAGCAAGTACACTTTTATTTTAGTAAGCTTTTATTTTATGTTTGTTTGTGAATTTCATTAGATTAAATTATTAGGTTCATATGTTTGGAATATTAACGAATGACCTTTCGTAAGAAAGTAATAATATTTCCTTCAATGAATCTGATTTGTTATTTAATGTTTGATTTCATTAGTTTAAGTTTCTGATTTATATGCTTGAGATATAAATGAATAGTCTCTTGTAAGAGAGCTTTAACATTTCATGCAATCAATCATAATTAGGTTTAAGTGCTTTAATTTCATTAGTTTAAATAGTTTGTTGATTAAGATGATTAGAAATATTAATGAATAGTCTCCTGTAAGGGAACCTTAATATTTCTTACACTTGTCACAATGTCTTTAGATTTCATTTTGTTAAATGACTAAATAGGTGTTGGAGATCCTAATGAAAGACCTCCTGTAAGGGAACTTTGGAATTTCTTCATCTAGCTTAGTTTAGTTTGTCTCTCAGTCCATATATATTGGATGATCCTCGAAGTTTACTTACCCAGATTGATAGTAAATGAAACTCTAATTTGCATCCGCATTTTAGACCAAACACCTCGTCCAACTTGGCGTGGTTACATTGAGGATCCAGGTACTCAATGGTGCCAAAATTCTCACTTTGAGAAACCATAAATGAAAGGCCAAAGTTTGAAACTCTAGCTGACAAGTTCCAGTCCAACAAAATATTGGATGGCTTGATGTCTCCATGGATTATACATGGATGCCATCCCATGGACGAAGCAACTCGGCCAGCAATAACAATAAGCGTAAAAGTAAGGCAAAAAAAAAGAGTGCTACCTTACGCTGCCTGCTTACTTATCTGCACTGCCATTGTTGTTGGCATGTGAGGAGGAGTGTTGCCTGCCTACGTATATGCACTGCCACTGTTGCTGGCGTGTGAGGAGGAGCACTGCCTTGCGCTGCCTGCCTACTTATCTGCACTGCCATTTTTGCTAGCGTGTGAGGAGGAGCGCTACCTGCCTACTTATCTGCACTGTCACTGTTGCTGGCATGTGAGGAGGAGCACTACCTTGCGCTTCTTGCCTACTTATTTGCACTGCCATTGTTTCTGGCGTGTGAGGAGGAGTGTTACCTTGCTCTTCCTGCCTACTTATCTGCACTGCCACTGTTGCTGGTGTGTGAGGAGGGGTGCTACCTTGCGCTGCCTGCCCACCTACCTAGAGGAGAAATCTACGTTTCCTACCTGAGCGTTGCCGGAGCACTGAGTCATTGATCACTACCCTCTAAGTGGAGAGGAGCTCTACGTGGAGCGTGAATAGAAGGAGGAGTATTTGCATGAAGAGGAGAATTCTGACACGTGAAGCCAGAATTGAGACAGATTGTTGGTTGCGTGGATCACAGTGGATTGTCGATGGAGAGAATTTCCTGAAAGTTGATTGCATGGAGCATCTCAAAACAATGTGTTATGAATAGCTTGCTATGGAGTGTTGCAGTTTATTATGGTCTACTTCCATAATGCTTGGTGAATTGAATTGTTTTCTTGAATTATTTTTTGAAGCATGTTGAGCCTGATCAACTTAGCATGTAAATGCTATTTGTTAGAACTTATCACTCTAAAAATAGCGAATTAAAGATGGAAAGATTCAAGATGAAGATTCCAAGCTTGGATATGTTTTTAGAAGAAATTGATTGAAGCAGTGGAAGACAATTTCAAAAGATGGAGAAAAGTAGAAGCAACAATTAGTGCGATGGACAATAATCGAGGTTTTTTTTTTGTGATTTTGTGGAATATACTTATAATCATGGTAAAGTATGAGTCACACATTGTAATTGGGGAAAATCTACATGTCACATATTGTTAGTTGTGGTCTTTGAAATTTTTTATGTACATGTTGTAAGACCTAGAGAGGCATGCATACCCCTTTGTTATATGTTCCCTCTGTCAGAGAGTTTTAATACCCTAGAAGAGTGTGTCATGTGGGATGGATACACTTGGGTGGGCCGTATTGGTTGTAGACTCCATGAGGTGAAATTTTGTATCTAGGAGGAGTTCATCGAGAGGTTGGATGAACCATGTATATGAAGGACTTCCTAGTAGACTGACGGTTACAGCAGTTGGGAACCCATGCATTTCGGTAGATGGTTGTTCCTTTATATGGACATCAACAATAGAATGAACAAGATAAAAAGTGTAATTACCAAAAAGAACCAGTGTAATTACCAAAGAGGACCAGTTGTAGATTTTGTAGATGGATATTGAGACAAGTAGTCATTAAGGGGGAGTGTTGGAATATGCAATTCCTACTTGTCTTTGGTTGTGACTTTCTATGTATAGAGTCTATGCCTATTAAATAGGAGTTAGCTAAACCTAAGTTCCTAGTTTGGTGTGAGGTTGAGATATTCTCTCAACCAACTTATTGTGTGTCCAAGATAGCTTCCCTATCTTGATACAATACTTAATGTATATATGTAACTCCATTTGATTAATACAATATAATGTGTATATGAGATTTTATCTACTATGACTACGACTAGCTCTTGGATATTAATAGAAAATAGCATATGATATTTATATTTTTTCTTCGTGCATGAATTTAGGATGTACAGATACGTGACGGTCGCAGACAATGGCGTTGGGGTTTGTCTCAGAGAACATGATATAAACGAGTATGTACGTGTCGATAATTTCTATTGGATCATGTTGGATCTTAAGGATGAAAATAGTTCAGAAATTATATTTGAGAGAAGGAACTAGTAAGAAAATTTTTATTAAGATTTTTTTTTTTTTTTTGACCAAATAGACATTGTTTTCAAAAAGAGTTAACTTATATGTAAATTTCCAAACCTATTCTTTCTCCTTTTTCAAGTACTTCCTTTACATTGAACTTTTATATTTTAATTTCATTGTATATATACAAATATTTATTACAACATCCTCTTCATCCTTCACATTTATTTTATTATAGTGTTTTTTTAGCTCTCAATGAGATTAAGATATTCTTCAACAAATTCAATTGTATCATTTTTCCATATTGAAGTTAAAATAATCTATCATTTTTTCTAGGTGATAAAAGTCTAGGTTGGTGAGAAATTTTTTCCACACCTATTAGTGTTTGTAGGTTTAATAATTTGTCCAAGCCTTTGTTTCCTCTTAAATATTTCTGTGTCAATCATTTCCTTATGAAGGGAGAAGATGTCACCATTGTTTTCTAGATAATTGATGCTCCACTATAACATTTCACTTTTATTTCAATACTTTCCCAATTAGTACTTGAACTATTCATGAAGTCATTGAGAGGTGGTTGATATAAGGTGATATAAGATGAGATAGAAGTTGTGATAATATCTTAGAGTTGACCTTCATCACAAGATTCATTGGAGTTGTAGCATTGAGAAATGATTAATAAAGGATGGAAAGCTTTTTTGGTCTTGACATTAACTATAAATAAGTGCTACATAGTAGCTTAGTCCCTACCACCTAAGTTATAAATTATGCTCTTAGAAAGATTGCATATAAGATGGTTGTGACCAAACTAACTTAGAATCATTTCATGGATCAAGAATAATTTGGGAGGGAAAGTGAGCTTGAGCTGTAAATGGTATAAATTTGGCAGTGTTAGGGAAAATGGATATTAGAGGAAGACTAGAATTTTTTCACTTGAGTTTTAAATTATTTCCTCAATAAAAGTGCATATAAGATGGTTGTATCTAAATTAACATAAGATTATTTAATAGGTACGCAAGCTTGAGTTGTAACTTGTAGGAATTTTGTACAGTCAAGGGAAATAGATATCATAAAATAATTCAAATATGAAATGGGTACATTTTGAGTTAAGGGAAATAGATATCATAAAAGAATTCAAATATGAAATGGGTACATTTTGAATTTATGTGCAGGTAAATGATAAAATTATATGCAGGTAGAATGTAAAAGACTATAATATTTTGATCAAGTGAGAGTTAAATATTTAAAATTGGTCAAAAATGACTATGAGAGGAGAAAGAAATATGCACCAAACATATGTGGAAGGAAACAATCTCAACATCAAATGTACACTTCACTGCCTTTTCCCACTTTTTCAGAATAGGTTTGTTGTCTAAAGCGTAAAAAGAATTTTGCATTTATTTATAGGCCCCTTCCTCGTCAAATACATAGTCAAGTCTCGTAGAATATCATGTTGAATAAAGGAAATATTGTGGATGATACCATAAGAGTTAACCATGGTATCTATTAAAATTAAATTTGTTATGTTAGCTAAAATAACTATTTAATCAATGCTCGACAAAAGATCCACTTCTCTCCTATCAAAATATGTAAAGTTTCTATGTCATTGACTAACTTTATTGATATATCTATTTCATAGATCTCCTTTAAACTAGTTCATCCAATGGCAAATTTTGAATTTTCATTTTCCAAAAAAAAAAAAACTATGAATATAAACTACCTCTATCACAAACCAGTCTAAATTCCCCAAAGTAGTTCATCCAATGGTAAATTTTGAATTTGTCATTTCCGGAATATCAAAAAAAAAAAACAACAACCAACAACAACTTTGAATATAAACCTCCTCTATCACAGACCAGTTCAAATGCCTAAAAGAAGTTAAGCAAGGACAAGAAAAGGAAAATCCAATCACCTTAAGAGTGAGTTGTAGAAGACTATAAGATTTTGATCAAGGGAGATGGTTCAATATTGAAAAAAAACACATTTTTTATTAAATATTTGCTATTGGAACTTGAAAGAGCATCTTTGAATATTGAGAGGAAATCTATGTTGGAAAGGTTATAGAATATGTAAATTTGGCATAATTTAAGTGATTTCTCTTTATATTCTAATTTTTAATGACATTTTGTTTACTAATTTTTATATTCAATGATCTTATATATCTCACGATTTAATTTATGCCTTAACATGTTTCCTTTGCAACATTTGGTGCAATTGCTAGTTTAATATTTTAAGAAATAATTGAAAGTTAAAATATTCAGTTACTCTCTAATAAGAGGAGGGGAATGTGAAATTCATTCAATTCTTAGTAGAAAATTGACATTTGTCATTTTAAAAAATTGATGTGTATGTAAAATTATATTAATAAGTAAAAAACCATTTTAATATGGACAATGCAAGTCATCAATAAAATATTTCAATGCTCAATATATATATATATATATATATATATATATATATATATCAAATACTCTTATTATTTTACATTTTGGTTCTTTTTTAGATATATGTTTTGGTTTGTCTCAAATCTAGCAAATGTTTATTAGAATTTTAAGTTTTGCCTATATTATATTTATACATCCAAGTGTTATGTATATATGAAACTACTATACATCCATTCTAACCATGGAGTTATCAAATACCGAAGGGGTGCATCTGCTAATGTGTAATCCATTTTCCAAGTATTTCACTCTAAAATAGGTTTACACATCAAAGGGCTTGATCCTTCTTAAATTAGCTCTTACTACATCCATGCTTAAGATGGATCTATACTGGTAGGAAGAAAAGTCTCAACTATTTTGTGTTGTTGTCAAGGCTTATATTGACACTTCTTTTTTGAACTTATCTCTATGATTATGGGCATTTTCATTTCAATATGATTGGAATATTTTAGAAGAAAATTATCATGAAAAAAGGATTTGTGGAGCTAACCTCATAGGTATATACAAATTGTTGGGAAAAATACTAAGAGACAGGGGTGAATCAATATTTAAATGATCCAAGTGGCTCCAGACACCCTCTGGAGACCAAGAGAGCTCAGAAATGGTCAATATTCAAAGTGGTATTATTTTTCTCGAACCAAAGTGCTCTTCGCCCTGATTCCAATGGTGCGAACAGATCTCCAATCCGAGCTCGTATGGAGAAGTTAGAGCAAGTCAAAGTTGCGGGGAAGTGGGCCAAGTTTAAATATCCCACAATTTCATCGTCAACCGGAAAGAAACCCAACACCCAAGAGTGGGCGAAAATATGGCCTCTTTAAATTTCCCAAGAACCCTTATTTGGGAAAATTAAAAAATAACCAATTCCTTTTAAAAATAAAAATAATAATTTTTTTAAAAAAAAATGAGGTGGCGGACCACCAACCCTGCCACTCCATAACTATAATACATATTATAAATGGTTGGGGGGCGGGTTGTCAACCCTATCACCCCGAAACTTCCGCAACAAGACCATATATCATAACGGTGCACCACCCACACCATCGCATTACGACCGGAGCCGGCATAGAGAACGGGACCAGCGGGGGTCGAACCCACCTGACCCATGTGGTCGGCCCCCAAGTGAGTGGTCCCAAAACAAAACGTTACCAACCATATACACGGAGATGGGATGCGGTTGGGTCGAACCACACGGAGCGGACCCGCACACCACCCACATAACATTATAATGAACTTCCAAAATTTGAGGGGTGGGATTTGATCCCCCGACCCCTCCTCAACCAAATTCTATTTTAACCAATGCGCCGGAGGAGGTACTCTGTACACTCCGTGTAATATCCCCAATTTTCTATGCTTTTAGTTGACATTTGAACAAGTCCAAAAGGGTACAGTGGACCCCAATGGAAAACATTTATGTGAATTTATTTTATTATTTTAAATTAATAAAATAAAATGGAAAAATTATGTGCAATGACTAGAATGAGATTCGAGATCTGAGAACCCAATCCATGAGGATGGATAAGGTGTAAGACTTTCCCATACTTCCAGAAATCCTTGGTAGGAATAAAGTAAAATACT
This sequence comes from Pinus albicaulis, assembly GCA_034641835.2. Lineage (NCBI taxonomy): Eukaryota > Viridiplantae > Streptophyta > Pinopsida > Pinales > Pinaceae > Pinus > Pinus albicaulis. The sequence goes on from JAXQQM020078036.1 coordinate 109,710, forward strand.
AAAATTAGATTTGGAGATAAATATCTAATTACCCCAATAAAGAGGAAATTATTGGGAAGAGGTGGAATAAAGTTGGAAAAGAGGAAGAGCTAGCTTTAAAAGTTCCTTTGTGGAAGAAACAGAGGGAAAGCCTAGGCCAATAGGAATACAACATCCTGAATTAACTGGATGCAGTTAAGAGAAACAGGCTAGGGGAAAGCAAAGCTTAAATAAGTTGTTTTAGGATAGACAAAGGGTTGTCTATCACTGGAGGAAAAGGTCTCTGCTCGGGTGCGAACTATAGAGAAAGAGCTCTAAGTTTGGGAGGCAAATAGTCAAACCTAATTGGTACGCACAGTTAATTTGTAAAGACATTTGAATTAAATTATGTTGTTGTGATGATTTATGAAAGTGGCAAAATAGCCATGTTAAAATGCAAAGAAATTTTGAGTTTAATTATGTGTTAGAAACTTAAAAAATTATAAGTATTGTTATCTGTTACTGGTCTGTATTTAACAGATACTTACTATAGAAGCAATAGTAAAATATATATTGTTGTACAGACATGCTCTGTGAAGGCCAACTCTTAGAATATCTAAACCCAACGACGGGTCTAGATCTGAGGTTAGGTACCTCATAGGAAACTGACATGGCTATAGATTTAGTTGTTTTATTATGCTGGTAGAAAAATATGTAGTTATTGGAAAACAAATTCTAAATAGCAAGTTATATATATAGAAAATGAAACAGATATATTTACATATTCTTATATCTAAAAATATATGATATTGTACAGTTAAATATCCCTGTATTAGCAAGAGAAAGAAAAAGATAGAATTTGTAAATTTCTGGAGACATGCATAAATATGCACTGTAGAATTATTTAAAATAAGAATAAATGTACATGCATGATCAACTCAGACACTGTACCCTAAATTAGTTACTGTATCATATACTAGATGAATTTATGCATATCATAAAGTAAGGAGATGAATAACCTGTGTGAACAGAGAATATGTGTATATAAAAATGTTGACTATCTCAAATTTATCGTACTGTCTAATAAAAATATTAAACTATACCTACATAATGGTATGTTGGCCTATATAATCGTATATAACATGACTATATCCGTATAACATTAACTTATAGAACATATGTAATTCTGGTATTTAAATATAATTGGATATTTCAAGTTTTATACGTAATACCAATTATACCATACTATCTTATTGAGAAGTGGACTTCTGAATTTTGCATTGTACATAGAGTTGTGATTAGTTATAGGTACAATCTGCAAATAGAACATACATACATACATACATATATATATATAGTCTGAAATAGAACCTAATAATACACAGAAAAGCAACCAGTATTGACAATTCTACTACGAAGAATTACATTCAACAGAAATCACTCCAGTACTTAATACATATATAAACATTGTTCTATTTATATATAAACTGTACTTTATGAGCCTCTAAATATATTTCATAAAATGAAAAATGTTCATAAATAGGAGTAGAAGTTTATGAATTGTCCGGTAAATAATTACACGACGAAACTATGAAAATTATACATGAGGGAATTTAACCCTTTCCTATCAAACAAAAAAGAATCTGGAGAAGTGTACTCGTAGGAGCACACAAGAAACTTATCATTTCGAAAATCCGACCTGTGCAGAAGCAGAGTCACAAATTAAAGACTATAGACCAAAAGATCGAAGTGGGAATGAGATTGCAGCATCTGAGGTGTCATTCTACTTACCTGCATATAAACAAATCCACCGTTACATATATTTAAACATTTTCTAAATATATCACTAATGGAAAACTAGAATAGTTATTACAAATAAAGTTAATTTCCATTACCTTTTGGATTAAGATCCATAAAAAACATGTAATTCCAGAAACCAACAAGGAAAATGGGTTAGTATTAAACATGGAAGTAATAAGCATATAGTACAAAGTGAGTTAAGAGAGGACCATTAATCGAAACAAATTACAGAAAAAAGTATACATGTAACGAAAAACAAATTGTAGATTATGGAAATATTGCTCGAAATTAAAGGACAGCAAGAGTATTCAGTGACCGAGAAGATCGTAATTATCGATATCCTACCCAAAGGCGATGTCCAGTACGAACATGGTGGCCAAATAGTCGGGACGTTGCAGCATTGGAATGCGTCATACAATCATGGTATTCCTAAATCTACCGGTCTCAATTAAGAAAAAATGAGAAATTAGCGTTTGCCAAAAAAGGAATTGAAAAACATGTGGTATAGTTTGAAAAAGAAAACGATAGTTGAAAGGATTCATTAAATAGTTGATGCTAAGAAGTAATAGCAGATTTTTCAGAAGAAATAGAATCGTAAAAACAAGGTTACAATCAGTGAATTAGACCATTCCACAAATAATATTCGCAATTTAAATAAGATCATGGAAGGTAAGAGTGATAGAAGAACTCTGCGCTATGGAAAAGTGTGGGCTTCCCACAAGTTAACTATTATACCAGTTAACCCTCCGACTTGAAATTCTATCAGAGAGTTGAATAACATGATGAGGCAAACCCAAACGTATGGCCCATTAAACGGGTCTGGAGGATATTCAATAAATGAATATAGTTTCTAAATGAACAAAAAAGCAAAGACTTACTTGTCAGCTCTCTGTGGAAAGCTTGAGGCCGCTGTTGATGTTGAACGTAGGCAAATTCAAAATAGAAATTAGTATTTGGTAAATTGAAATCGTAAAACCAGAAGTCGAAATGAAGAAAACCAAAAGGATAATATAATTATCGTGAGTTACCTTATAAATTGAACCATGAGCAAAAAGCTATATGTGGATCTGGGTGGCAGAAAAAATACACTAGATTCAAATGCTCCATTGATGGATATGTTGCATCGAATGCAAAGAGAAATGGAGTAACTGAAAAACCACAATGAAAGGCTATTTTTAGCAAGTGAAGAGCAAGATAGATTAATAAGAGAATTGAGATCCCGAAATAGTCAAGAAGGTGAAGATTCCAGAAGGAAGAGAAAGGGAAGGGTAAATCACTCAGAATATTCTAAGGAAGATGATGCCTCTAGACAACAGTCTAGGAGGAACAAGGAATTGCAAGGTGAATTCCGAAAAATCAAACCTCCCTCCTATGAGGGAGAGAAGGAAGAAGATGTTGAAGTGTGGTTTCTGAGTATGATAAAGTAATTTCAGGTTTACGAATATGAAAATAATTTGAGAGCCAAGTTGGCTATCTATCAATTGCAAGGTAAGGCCACCTTGTAGTGGGAAGAAACAAAAATGCATGTCATTGATGAGAAAACTGTTACTTGGGAGGATTTCCAAGTCAAGTTCAAAAATCGATACCTCAATTAATGTTATTATGATGATAAAGCCAAATAATTTCACGAACTCAGATTGGGACAACTTACAATTGATGAGTTCGTAACCAAATTCACCAATTTGTTATGCTATGTACCCTATATAAGGGAGGAGAAAGCAAAGGTACAGTGGTTCTTAAACTGTCTACCTACTATATACAAGGAAAATTTAGAGTTTGATAACCCCAAGACCTTGGATGAGGTGGTGCGCAAAGCAAGGCTGTGTTACCAACAATTCAAGGGCGAAAGTGAACAAGCAAAGAATTGGAAAAACAAAGAGAAGGGTGACTCCAGTGGAAAGAAAAAAAACTAGAATATCTGAAGAAATTTGGGAGAAACCACCAAAGAAAGAATTTCAACAAAATGGGAGAAAATAAAACTACTCAATCACAAACAGGGTCCAAACAGATGAATGGAAACAATAAAAGAGAGGGGACTGTTAAAATGAGAGCACCTTTAAAGTGCTGGGGTTGTGAAGAACCTCATTTATTGAGGGACTGTCCACATAGAAACATTCAGACCATACAAGTACTAAGAGAAGAAATGACTGTAAATGATGTGGAAAGAAACATCCCCAAAATCAATGCTACTCTGGAATATCGTCAAGCGGAACATCAGTCCACTATGGTTGAAGTAGAAGGTATGATTGTTGACCAATCTGTTTCTATTTTAATAGATCTAGGTGCATATTTAAGTTACATCAATCCTCAAATGGTAGAAAAATGTAACTTAAAGTCAGAAAAATTTTAGCAGTCATGGTTAGTTCAGATGGCCACTGGTACAAAACGGAAAGTGACTCATAAGTTATCCCAAATAGCGATAAATCTGAATGGATACCAAACAAAATTAAATCTAAATATTCTGCCTTTAGGGTATTATGATGTACTGGTAGGAATGGACTGGTTAGAAAAGCAGAAAGCCATGTTAAACTGCTTAGACAAGACAATACATTGCATAAATAGTGAGGGAAAACCTGTTGTAGTAAAAGTTAAACCCAAGCCTATATCAGTGAGACAGATTTCAGCTCTTCAATTGAAAAGGAATGCTAGGAAGGGTTACCAAGTGTACTCTGTCCATGTAGAATAATTAGGACAACAAGCAGAAGAAAATCTTTTAGAACATTACCTATTATCAGAGAATTCAAAGACGTGTTTCTGAATGAAATCCCTCATCTGCCCCCTAGGATAGAAATTGATTTTTCAATTGACTTAGTGTCGAGAGAAACTCCAGTTTCTAGAGCCCCATACAGAATGAGTACTCCAGAAGTGATGGATTTGAAAATGCAGATACAATATTTGTTGGACAGAGGTTACAGTAGACTAAGTGTATCCCCATGGGGAGCACCAGTGCTGTTTGTGAAAAATAAAGATGGTACCTTTAGAATGTGTATTAACTATCATCAATTGAACAAGCTGAAAATCAAAAACAGATATCCTTTACCTATGATAGATGACCTCTTTGACCAAGTTAGAGGGGCAACAGTCTTTTCGAAAATTGATCCAAGGACAGGTTACCATCAATTAAGAATTAAGGATGAAAATATAAGTAAAACTGCTTTTAGGACCAGGTATGGACACTATGAATTTGTGGTCCTACCGTTTAGGTTCACTAATGCCCCTGCTACTTTTATGTGTTTAAAGAACAGTGTCTTAAATAAATACTTAGACAAATTGAATTTGTGGTCCTATCATTTGGGTTGATGTGGAGACATTACTTTTTAGGGAAAAATTTTGTGGATACTAGTATTTATTGATGACATTTTGATTTACTCTAAGAATGAAGTTGAGCATCGAGAACACCTTAGAATTGTTTTACAGACACTCAGAGAAAACAAGTTATATGCTAAGTTCAGTGAATGTGAATTTTTCAGAGATAAAATTCAATATCTGGGTTATATAATTTCAAAAAAAGTATTAGCAGTAGACCCAAAGAAGATCAAAGCAATAAGAGAGTGGCTTGTACCTACTGATGTGTCTTTTGTAAGATCATTCATGGGAATGACAGGATATTATAGGAGGTTTGTGGAGATATTCTTAGCCTTAGCTTACCCTATTACATCCCTACAAAGGAAAGGAGTTAAGTTTGAATGGACTGAAAAATGTCAAAACAGTTTTGATCAGCTAAAACTGAAACTTACAACAGCACCTATTTTAAAGATTGCTGACCCAGATCGGGAATTTTTAGTGTGCACAGATGCGTGTGGAGAAAGATTAGGAGGAGCGCTCATAGAAGAAAATTATGTTATAGCCTATGAATCTAGAAAACTCAAGAAACATGAACAAAATTATAGCGTTTATGATTTAGAACTAGTTGCTGTAATACACGCTCTAAAGATGTGGAGACATTACTTTTTAGGGAAAAATTTTGTGCTAATGACAGATCATATCAGCCTAAAGTATTTCTTCACTCAAACAGATTTTAATGTTAGGCAAGCCAGGTGGCTATCCTTCCTTAGTGAGTTTGACATGGAGATCAAACATATTAAGAGTAAGAAAAACAAAATTGCAGATGCATTAAGCAGAAATGTTTGGCAAAGTGTGAGTAATGTTGGGAGTAGTGCCAACTTTGACCTAGAAGGACTAATACAAGAAGTGGTGATAAAAGACCAAAACTATGAAAAACTTCAGTCCCAAATGCTAAAAAAAGAAATGAAATGGTATACAGAGAACCAAAGAGGATTAATTTGTTATAGAGATAGATTATACATTCCTGAAGTGGACTCTTTAAAGAAAGAAATTCTGGATGAGTACCATAAAATACCCCATGCTGGTCATCCTAGATACCAGAAGTTACTTTCAACTTTAAGAAAGAATCTGTTCTGGCCTGGAATGAGAAAGGATGTGGAAAATTATTTGGCTAGATGTATAGAATGCCAATAGGTAAAGGTTGAACATCAGCATCCAGCTGGGATGTTGAATCCTTTACCCATCCCATAATGGAAGTGGGAGACTTTTTCCATGGATTTTATTACTGGTTTACCAAGGACCAAATACCAAAATGACTCTATCATGGTTGCAGTTGATACTTTGACTAAGGCTGCTCACTTTATACCTGTACAGTCTACATTTGGTACAGCTCAAGTAGCCAATGTCTTCATGAAGGAGATTGTAAAATTGCATGGTATTCCTAAGATGATCATTTCAGATAGAGATGAAAAGTTCACTGCAGCATTTTGGAGGAGTTTTTTTGGAGGTATGGGTACTAAATTAAATTTCAATACTTCCTAACACCCTCAAACTGATGGCCAAACAGAAAGAAAAAAACTAGATTTTAGAAGATATGTTAAGGATGTATGTCATTGATAGGCCAACAAAATGGGAAGACTACCTACATTTAGCTAAATTTGCCTATAACAATAGCTACCAAGCTTCCATAAAGATGAGTCCTTTTGAAGCACTGTATGGCAGAAAGTGCCATACCCCTCTAAGTTGGAGTCAACCTGAAGATAAATTAATACTTGGACCGAAAGCTTTGCAGGAAATGGAGAGAATTGCGAAGAAAATTCAATAAAACATCAAAACAGCACAAGACAGGCAAAAAAGTTTTGTAGACAAAAAGAGAATTTAGTGTGGGTGACCATGTGTATCTAAGGATTAAGCCTAAGAAGAGTACTTTGCACACTGGAAAATGTGCAAAACTAGCCCTACGTTACTGTGGACCTTTTGAAGTACTGGAAAGAGTTGGACTAGCTGTATATCAGTTGGCTTTACCCATTCACATTAAGGTTCATGATGTATTTTATGTTTCGTTATTAAAAAAATATGTGCATGATCCTAATCATGTTATTGATTGGAATGTGATACAGGTGGAACCAGAAGAGGAATTCCTTCCAGAGACACTTATAATCTTGGCGCGGGAAGAAATTGAGCTCCGGAACCGGACAGTGGCCAGGGTGAAAGTGCAGTGAAAGCACTTTGCACCCGAAGAGGCTACTTGGGAGCGAGAGGCTAATATGATGGAAAAATATCCATCCATGTTTAAACAGTGATTTTGTTATTTATTTTGTTAACACCGAAGACGATGTTTGTTTTTTAGAGGGGGAATATGTAATATCCCTAGTTTGTTATGCTTTTAGTTGACATTTGAACAAGTCCAAAAGGGTACAGTGGGCCCCAATGGAAAACATTTATGTGAATTTATTTTATTATTTTAAATTAATAAAATAAAATGGAAAAATTATGTGTAATGACCAGATTGAGATTTGAGATCTGAGAACCCAATCCATGAGGATGGATAAGGTGTAAGACTTTCCGAGACTTCCAAAAATCCTTGGAAGGAATAAAGTAATATATTAAAATTATATTTGGAGATAAATATCTAATTACCTCAATAAAGAGGAAATTATTGGGAAGAGGTGGAATAAAGCTGGAAAAGCGGAAAAGCTAGCTTTAAGAGTACCTTTGTGGAAAAAACAAAGGGAAATCCTAGGCCAACAGGAATACAACATCCTGAATTAATTGGACGCGGTTAAGGGAAACAACCTGGGTGATAAAGGGTTGTCTATCACTAGAGGAAAAGGTCTCTGCTTGGGGGTGAGCTGTAGAGAAAGAGCTCTAAGGTTGGGAGGCAACTAGTCAAAACTAATTGGTATGCACAGTTAATTTTTAAAGGCATTTGACTTAAATTATGTTGTTGTGATGATTTATGAAAGTGGGAAAATAGCCATGTTAAAATGCAAAGAAATTTTGTGTTTAATTATGTGTTAGAAACTTGAAAAATTATAAGTATTGTTATCTGTTATTGGTCTGTACATTTAACAAATACTTACTGTATAAGCAATAGTAAAATCTACATAGTTGTACAGATATGCTCTGTGAAGACCAACTCTCAGAATGCATAAACCCAACGATGGGTTTAGATCTGAGGTTAGGTACCTCATAGGAAACTGACATGGCTGTAGATTTAGTTGTTTTATTATGCTGGTAGAAAACTGTGTAGTTATAGGAAAACAAATTCTAAATAGAAAGTTATATATATAGAAAATGAAACAGATATATTTACATATTCTTGTATCTGAAAATATATGATGTTGTATAGTTAACTATTCCTGTATTAGCAAGAGAAAGAAAAAGATAGAATTTGTAAATTTATGGAGACATGCTTAAATCTGCACTATAGAATTATTTAAAAGAATAATGAATGTACATGCATGATCAACTCAGACATTGTACCCTAAATTAGTTACTGTATCATATACCAGATGAATTTATGCATATGATAAAGAAAGGAGATGAATAACCTGTGTGAACAGAGAATATGTGTATATAAAAATGTTGACTATCTCAAATTTATCATACTGTCTAATAAAAATATTAAACTGTACCTACATAATGGTATGTTGGCCTATATACTCGTATATAACATGATTTTATCTGTATAACATTAACTTATAGAACATATGTAATTCTGGTATTTAAATATAATTGAATATTTCAAGTTTTATACGTAATACCAATTATACCATACTATCTTATTGAGAAGTGGACTTCGTAATTTTTGTAGAAATTGTTGAATAAATCACTTATTCAATGGAGATTAACCCGATCACACATCAATTTCGAATTGCATGCATAACACATAATCTCTTCTACAATTAATTGTCACATGCGGAAAGAATAGAAGCGATAGCACATCAAATCATCACACACATTAACATAGTATGTATGGGGAAAGCTTATAGCTGAAAACCCCCAGCTATAGTATATTATAAATGGAGAGAACATGCAGCAAATACATAGTACAAACTCCTCACAAGTACTCAGTACTATCTCCCAAAGCTACACAAAAACTAGCTTGGTTTTGAACAAGTCACAGGTTCAAAACACACCCACTACTTCTCTGCCTCTATTGCGCAATCAAGGCTGGTCTAAATAGAGATTCAAGTTCGAATCTCACTGGCTCCAACTGCGCAATTTTCATTGGTAATTTCCTCCAAGTGTGGTGCAAATCTCATGCACAACTAATGTCACAACTGATAGCTAACTCAACCCTTTCATCTACCTCTTTCACTTGTCGCCACTAAACTGTCCATGCACTGAGTTAAACTGATGTGTTCTTTAGTTGAATAATGAGTTAATAATTTGTGAATTAAATAATATTTAATTCACACAACTCATCTCTAGTGTATTAGCTAGTTAAACTAAATACAACTAGTTCAACTAGTTAACCAGAACACCACCTCCATTAACTGTCGCATCAACTCCACCGAACTCCGCCACTTGAGCTCTAACTGAAGTCAACCATGCATTAGCTCAGCTAACTCATAGGAAAAGCGTAAATCCTTCTGGCAGCTGCATGCCCCACCTCTGAGGGTCAAACTGAAGTGCTCCAAGAGAGTAAACTGAAGTTTAGAGTCCAAATATTATTAAGGGTAAATAATATTTGACTTCCCTATTTTAAGGAGAGGCGGTCTAAAAATAGACTTCGACCTATAGGTCCAAAAAATAGATGTCCATCTATTTTTACCAACATGACCAATACTCCAAGAATAACATACTGCAATCCCTGGACCATGCTCCATATGTCTAAAAATAGACATAGTCTAAAAATAGACTTTTCGACAAAAATCACCTGTGTGGTCCCCCACCTAGTTTAGGTGATCACTTTCCAACTAGGATCAGGAAAGATGTTTCAGGAGGCCTCCTTCACTGTTTCTTGTTGCCATTTTCAACACTCCCTCTCAACAAGAAAGGACTGTCATTGCATGCGACATGCAACTCCATGCATTCACCCTGCAACCTCCACAACCGCCATGCAACTCCATGCATCTGCTCTGCAACTCCTCTGAAACTGAATAGGCTCCAAACAATTCAATCAGTCTTGATGCATCTAGCATCTATCATCAAAGTATTTGAATTCTACTTGGCCAACTGCACATGTCATCAGGAACCACTGCGTTGTTGAACTCTTGCACCCATGCACTCTTGCACTTGCTGTCAACTCTGATCTGCGCTCCAGTATCCGACACTGTCACTTTGATCTGCCTGCATCACTCCAACTGATCTTGCTACTACTACACTGTGGGCACCTCGTAGCCAGGTTCAACTCATGAGATCCACACCATCTCATGAATCTGCCCAGAAATCTCCTCATGGGATTAATTATGCATGTCGCCCCACCTCATACTTGGTGGTATAGCTGCATGCACTCCCTCTGCCCGTCTAGCACGAAATTTCTCTGCATGAGTGGTCTCTTCCACTCCATGATCCTCTTGTGGCCTGCTCCACATCCCGAGGTTCACTATCACCTGCATGCAAAACTTGCTCCCTCTCAAGCTTCAGTTGCATGTCTTCCTTCCGCTTCCCAACAGTAGGAATCTCTGTAGACATCCCATCTACTTCAAGTATGTAGAGATTCTTTTCCCGAATCCCAACCTTCTTGACTTGTCCCGTCGCCTTGTGCCGAAGGAAAACTTTTCCTTCTCTAAAGACAACCTCATATCCTTTATCCTCTAACATTGCGACTGAGATCAGATTCTTTGTTAGACCTGGTACATGTAATACATCTTGTAAAAGAATGAGTTTACCTGACTCCCTCTGAAAGGTTATGGTACCAATGCCGGTCGCATTGTATCGTCCACCGTCGCCCAACTCAACATGCATCTGGAGACCTTTCTCCACCAAGTCACTGAAAAGATTTTCATCTCCCGTCATGTGAAAGGAAGCGCCACTATCAATATACCACCCCGATCCCAATGCACTAGACAACATGCATGCGATCAATGAGAAGTCCAGCTCAAATTGCGAGGCAAAAGCCTCACCAGCTGCAGCTCCAGCAGCCTGCTTGTTCTTCTTCTTCTTTGGGCAATTCGTGGCGTAATGTCCATGATCGTGACAGTGAAAACACTTCACTTTGGACATGTCACACTCTTTACCATCTGCACCGGATTGAGAAGCCTTCTCCTTGACCTTCCCCTTCCTTGCTTTGGCAGCCAAAGCACAGTCTTCTTCATCAGTTACCTTTGATGAAGATCCGTCCTAGTAGTCCTCTTGATCTCCTCTTGCATGAGATCCGACCACAGTCGCTCCCATCCCGGCAACTTCTCCCGACCATTGACACTGTCCTGATAGGAATGCCAAGCCTTCGGAAGACCAAGGAGAGCCAGGTCCACCATGTCCTCATCTTCGACAGTCACCCCCACACTTCCCAGCTCATCTCTGCACTGAGTGAACTTTGTGAGGTATTTTGCGATGCTGTCGCCTTTCTCCATCTTGATGTTCCTGAGTCTATCTTTGAGCGCCAACTTCCTTTGGTCACTCTTGCTTTGGTATAGATCCATCAAAGCTTTCCACATCAAATATGGAGAAGCCTTTCCATGCAGGCTGGATACAATGTGATCCTTTACGCCCTCCAACAGGATCCTTCGACATTTTGCTTGTTTCTTTCGCCAGGCTTCCACAACAGCAGCATCATTAGAAGTAGGCTTTGGAATCTCTTTCTCCACAAATTCCAACAGCCCATTATCATCTAATATAGCCTCCATGCGGTCCTTCCATGCAACATAATTCGAACTTCCTTCCAAGGCATATTCGAGTCGCAAACCGTTGAAAGACATTTTCGTCGCGGCACCAAGAACACAAATCTGCAAATTCGAATTTCACCACCAGCTGATAACTCAATCGCTTCCGATCTACACTTGAGAACAAATTATTTCCAAATCAGAGATTGACTGCATGGGCTTTTACCAGACATTTCACTTTCTGAAGAAAGATGAATCCGGAGGCTATCTGGCCCGTATGCAGGCTCTGTCCGAGGAAATAAGTTTGCAATCACCGTAATAGATCTCAACAATTAATATATCTCTGATACCATGTAGAAATTTTCTGAATAAATCACTTATTCAATGGAGATTAACCTGATCACACATCAATTTCGAATTGCATGCATAACACATAATCTCTTCTACAATTAATTGTCACATGCGGAAAGAATAGAAGCGATAGCACATCAAATCATCACACACATTAACACAGTATGTATGGGGAAAGATTACAGCTGAAAACCCCTCAGCTATTCTGTATATTATAATGGAGAGAACATGCAGCAATACATAGCACAATACTCCTCACAAGTACTCAATACTATCTCCCAAAGCTACACAAAAACTAGCTTGGTTTTGAACAAGTCACAGGTTCAAAACACACCCACTAATTTCCCTGGCTCTATTGCGCAGTCAAGGCTGGTCTAAATAGAGATCCAAGTTCGAATCTCACTGGCTCCAACTGCGCAATTGTCATTGGTAATTTCCTCCAAGTATGGTGCAAATCTCATGCACAACTAATGTCGCAACTGATAGCTAACTCAACCCTTTCATCTACCTCTTTCACTTGTCGCCACTGAACTGTCCATGCACTGAGTTAAACTGATGTGGTCTTTAGTTGAATAATGAGTTAATAATTTGTGAATTAAATAATATTTAATTCACACAACTCATCTCTAGTGTATTAGCCAGTTAAACTAAATACAACTAGTTCAACTAGTTAACCAGAACACCACCTCCATTAACTGTCGCATCAACTCCACCGAACTCCACCACTTGAGCTCTAACTGAATTCAACCATGCATTAGCTCAAATAACCCATAGGAAAAGTGTATTTCCTTCTAGAAGCTACATTCCCCACCTCCAGGGGTCAAACTGAAGTGCTCCAAGAGAGTAAACTGAAGTTTAGAGTCCAAATATTATTAAGGGTAAATAATATTTGACTGTTCTATTTTTAGCCCGCCAGTCTAAAAATAGAATTCGACCTAAATGCTAAAAATAGAGGTCCATCTATTTTTACCAACATGACCAATCCTCCAAGAATAGCATACTGCAGCTCCCAGTCCATGATCCATATGTCTAAAAATAGACATAGTCTAAAAATAGACTTTTCGACAAAAAATCACATGTGTGGTCCCCACCTAGTTTAGGTGATCACTTTCCAACTAGGATCAGGAAAGATGTTTCAGGAGGCCTCCTTCACTGTTTCTTGTTGCCATTTTCAACACTCCCTCTCAACAAGAAAGGAATGTCATTGCATGCGACATGCAACTCCATGCATTCGCTCGGCAACCTTCACAAGCGCCATGCAACTCCATGCATCTGCTCTGCAATTCCTCTGAAACTGAATAGGCTCCAAACAAATCAATCAATCCTGATGCATCTAGAATATATCATCAAAGTCTTTGACTTCTGCTTGGCCAACTGCACATGTCATCAGGAACCACTATGCTATTGAACTCTTGCACCCATGCACTCTTGCACTTGCTGTCAACTCTGATCCACGCTCCAGTATCCGACACTGTCACTTTGATCTACCTGCATCACTCCAAATGATCTTGCTACTGCTGCACTGTGGGCACCTTGTAGCCAAGTTCAATTCATGAGATCCACACCAACTCATGAATCCTGCCCAGAAATATCCACTTGGGATTACTCATGCATGTCGCCCCACCTCTCACCTGGTGGTATAACTACATGCACTCCCTCTGCCCGTCTGGCATGAAGTTTCTCTGCATGAGTGGTCTCTCCCACTCCATGATCCTCTTGTGGCTGCTCCACATCCCGAGGTTCACTATCGCCTGCATGCAAACCCCGCTCCCTCTCAAGCTTCAATTGCATGTCTTTCTCACCTGCATGCAACACTTGCTCCCTCTCAAGCTTCAGTTGCATGTCTTTCTCCCGCTCCCCAACAATAGGAAGCTCCGTAGACATCCCATCTACTTCAACTCTGTAGAGATTCTTTGCTCGAATCCCAACCTTCTTGACTTGTCCCGTTGCCTTGTGCCGAAGGAAAATTTTTCCTTCTCTAAAGACAACTTCATACCCTTTATCCTCTAACATTGCGATTGAGATCAGATTCTTTGTTAGACCTAGTACATGAAATACATATTGTGAAAGAATGAGTTTACCTGACTCCCTCTGAAAGGTTATGGTACCAATGTTGGTCGCATTGTATCGTCCACCGTCGCCCAACTCAACATGCATCTGGAGACCTTTCTCCACCAAGTCACTAAAAATATTTTCATCTCCCATCATGTGAAAGGAGGCGCCACTATCAATATACCACCCCGATCCAAATGCACTAGAAAACATGCATGCGATCAATGAGAAGTCCAGCTCAAATTGCGAGGCAAGAGCCTCACCAGCTGCAGCTCCAGTAGCCTGCTTGTTCTTCTTCTTCTTTGGGCAATTCGTGGCGTAATGTCCATGATCGTGACAGTGAAAACACTTCACTTTGGACATGTCACGCTCTTTACCATCTGCACTGGATTGAGAATCCTTCTCCTTGCCCTTCCCCTTCCTTACTTTGGCAGTCAAAGCACAGTCTTCTTCATCAGATACCTTTGATGAAGATCCGTCCCTGGTAGTCCTCCTGATCTCCTCTTGCATGAGATCCGACCACAGTCGCTCCCATCCCGGCAACTTCTCCTGACCATTGACACTATCCTGATAGTAATTCCAAGCCTTCGGAAGACCAAGGAGAGCTAGTTCCACCATGTCCTCATCTTCGACAGTCACCCCCACACTTCCCAGCTCATCTCTGCACTGAGTGAACTTCGTGAGGTATTTTGCGATGCTGTCGCCTTTCTCCATCTTGATGTTTCTTAGTCTATCCTTGAGCGCCAGCTGCCTTTGGTCGCTCTTTCTTTGGTACAGATCTGTCAAGGCTTTCCACATCAAATATGGAGAAGCCTTTCCATGCAGGCTGGATACAATGTGATCCTTTACACCCTCCAACAGAATCCTTCGACATTTTTCTTGTTTCTTTCGCCAGGCTTCCACAACAGCAGCATCATTAGAAGTAGGCTTTGGAATCTCTTTCTCCACGAATTCCAACAGCCCATTATCATCTAATACAACCTCCATGCATTCCTTCCATGCAAAATAATTCGAACTTCCTTCCAAGGCATATTCGAGTCGCAAACCGTTGAAAGGCATTTTCGCCACGGCACCAAGAACACAAATCTGCAAATTCGAATTTCACCACCAGCTGATAACTCAATCACTTCCGATCTACACTTGAGAAAAAATTATTTCCAAATCAGAGATTTATTGCATGGGCTTTTACCAGACCTTTCACTTTCCAAAGAAAGATGAATCCGGAGGCTATCTGGCCTGTATCCAGGCTCTGTCCGAGGAAATAAGTTTGCAATCACCGTAATAGATCTCGAAAATTAATATTACTCCGATACCATGTAGAAATTTTCTGAATAAATCACTTATTCAATGGATATTAACCCGATCACACATCAATTTCGAATTGCATGCATAACACATAATCTCTTCTACAATTAATTGTCACATGCGGAAAGACTAGAAGCGATAGCACATCAAATCATCACACACATTAACACAGTATGTATAGGGAAAGCTTATAGCTGAAAACCCCTCAGCTATTCTATATATTATAATGGAGAGAACATGCAGCAATACATAGAACAATACTCCTCACAAGTACTCAGTACTATCTCCCAAAGCTACACAAAAACTAGCTTGGTTTTGAACAAGTCACAGGTTCAAAACACACCCACTAATTTCCCTGCCTCTATTGCGCAATCAAGGCTGGTCTAAATAGAGATCCAAGTTCGAATCTCACTGGCTCCAACTGCACAATTTCCATTGGTAATTTCCTCCAAGTGTGGTGCAAATCTCACGCACAACTAATGTCGCAACTGATAGCTAACTCAACCCTTTCATCTACCTCTTTCACTTGTCGCCACTGAACTGTCCATGCACTGAGTTAAACTGATGTGTTCTTTAGTTGAATAATGAGTTAATAATTTGTGAATTAAATAATATTTAATTCACACAACTCATTTCTAGTGTATTAGCCAGTTAAACTAAATACAACTAGTTAACCAGAACACCATCTCCATTAACTGTCGCATCAACTCCACCGAACTCCGCCACTTGAGCTCTAACTGAAGTCAACCATGCATTAGCTCAGCTCAACTAACCCATAGGAAAAGCGTAAATCCTTCTGGCAGCTGCATGCCCCACATCCGGGGGTCAAACTGAAGTGCTCCAAGAGAGTAAACTAAAGTTTAGAGTCCAAATATTATTAAGGGTAAATAATATTTGACTGTTCTATTTTTAGCCCGCCAGTCTAAAAATAGACTTCGACCTAAATGCTAAAAATAGAGATCCATCTATTTTTACCAACATGACCAATCCTCCAAGAATAGCATACTGCAGTTCCCGTTCCATGATCCATATGTCTAAAAATAGACAGAGTCTAAAAATAGACTTTTCGACAAAATCACATGTGTGGTCCCCACCTAGTTTAGGTGATCACTCTCCAACTAGGATCAGGAAAGATGTTTCAGGAGGCCTCCTTCACTGTTTCTTGTTGGCATTTTCAACACATATTGTAATACTTTAAAGTTTCATATAATATAATTTATGTGGCTGAAATTATTTATAATTTCACTTGATATTGTTTAGTATTGTAATTAACATATGCAACTTTACGTTTTCATTTAGATGAACATGCACATTATATGACATTTTTTAAATTTAGTTGCAAAATCATACTAATTAATTTATGATGATTAATAATTAACACATAAAATAAATATAAAACTACTAAGATTAATGATGAAAAAAATAAAATGAATATACGACTAAATTAGTTATTTATAATGATTATTAATGAAAATAAATGAAATGAATATAAAATACTAAATTAGTCGTTTATATAATGAATATGAAACTATCAAAAAAAGATAAATGACTACTGCAAATGATAAATTTGTGATTACAAATGACGACTAAATTTTTGTATATATATGACTATTAGTAGCTAATTTACAGTATCTTATAATACGACCAAATTTTGTTCATTAATTGGTTTCAAACGATGTCTAAAATTTGCATATATATCACTATTATTAGCTAATTTACAGTATCTTATAACATGACCAATATTTTGGCCATATTTCTTTGGTCATTAATTGGTTTTCTCAAGTGATCATATAGTAATATATTTTGTTGTATATTTGGTCATTAATTGTGGCAATTAATGGCTAAATCAATGACTAAATCAATGATCAAATTTATGACTAAATATACAACTAGATGATAAAATTGAGACAACCAATTAATAACTAAGCTAAAACCGACTAAAAGTTGGTCACATTATAAGATAATATAAATTAGATACTACTGGTCACTAACTGAAAAATGGACATTTATATGCAAAATTTAGTCCTTTTTTTAGTAACTAATTAGCCATTTTGTACTAGTGAATATTCCAGTTGAGGAAGTGTGTTACACAACATTTTGTCACCGTCCCTGCAATCCCCATCCCACACATTGGAGGACCATTTCTGTGACTTATATGTAGTGTCATGCCTTGCAAAAATTGTCATTGCATCCCTTGCCATGAGAAGAATATTTCATCTGTTGACTATTCCTGGAATAGACCATCAAAAACACATGATTTTGTGTTGGCGCTGGCAGGCAATTATGGCCTCACGCCGATAGAGAAATTAGCATTGGGCCCCACACCCATTGGCACTCTGTCTCAGTGGATTGCGTGCACCAAGCTGTTTATGGAAATTTTTTTAAAATAGAAGCGAAGTTTCCATTACCAACTATTTCATGAGCGGAGTCAGCATGAGTTGTTAGACTGAATAACGTCAGACATCTTCCTTTGGCTTCTTGTTTCCTACTTTTGAGCAACCTCCCAAAGGATAACGCCTCCCTTCCACCATTTGAGGGATCCCAACCTCCTCCTCCTCTCTTATAAATACATCTCTCTCACATAGATGCAGCTAGCTGAAATGGTTGAATAGCTTAAACACTATGAATAAGCTGGTGTGAGATAGAGCAGAGAGAGACCCCTTGTCGAGAGAGAGCCTAGGTTGATTGCCTCGCCAAGTCCAATTCCCCTACGAATGCTTGAGATGCGTTGGACTGAACCCTTCGAAGGAGGCTGCAACGTCAAGGCTCATTTGGTTGTAATCTCTTTCTTTCTATTAATTAATACATGACTGATTTTTTGGTTCCCGTCTTGCGTTTGATATGATTAGTCTTGTAAAATACGTTTAATTCTCCTTGACCAACTAGATAGTTATGGATGCAAATATTGTTTCATATGCTGCTATCATTCTCTGATCCTTGTGCAGGCACCTAAGTACCACTACTGAAGGACTGCGATGTGTTGGGACGCACATCGAGATCATACACAACTAATGCATAACCGCATCAACAAAGGTAGGACATTTATCTCGACTCAGTTTCATTAATTAACTAGGAATCGACGCATTAGCATGTCCTCTTGCTGCTAGACCCACCCTAGGGCTAGAGGGATCACCTCTATCCGCAGAGGGGATTTACATACACAAAAAAGTGGGCCGACAAATTGAAAAATTTACTTACATCCCTTAGAGACCAAAAACTAATCAGAAAGTTGCAAACCACAAAATGTGGTCAATCCTTGAGTTGGAACCCTTTTTACTAACCTAAAACCCCAACCGCACACACAACAAGGCAAGGATGCAGTTATAGGGCTCCAATTTCATGCATATACTTGCCTCCATGTGGTTATGACCTAAATTCCCCTATTATGTGCCAATGGTCCCAAGATCTGAGCCACATTTCCAGACTAGCCTCCACACCACTGCCTAGAACTTCTTGTAACTTTCCATAATCATATTTAACATGGTGGAAATGCTAAACATTCAAAATTGAAACTATAACTTGACATGGAATGCCTAGAACATGATAAATATCTCGTTAAAAATTTGGTAAACATGTAAGATATAGGTCATGAATGCATACCTTATCATAAATCTTTGAACTTCACATAAAAATCACTGGGAATGTCTAATTCCCTCTCAAGTAGTTACAAGAACACTTGTTATCCCATGCATTCATCAACCATCAATTACATAGTAAATCATGAAAAAGAGCCATAGCTAGAGCACATCATAGAACCATGCTTATAACCAGCATATAACTATAATATTAACCATGATAAAAAAAACCATTAAATCAACATAATAATAAGTAAAAGTGCTCATAAATCACAATAGGAAAATAACTCTTATTAACTTATGAAAAATCCAACCAATTCAGGAACCTCCACGTATCACCCGACCATAGATTAGGATGAACCAAATATTTCTTTAAGACAATCACCCTCGTGTCATATTCCAAGCATGAATGTGAGGTCTCATGGGATAAACTAATACATAATAAGCCAGGGAATCCAAAGGTTAAACCACCTCCACCCTCAAACTACCATGATCTCACCTAAACCAGTCCCGAGATCACAAAACCAAACTAATATTGGATGAATTTGAATTTCTTCACCATACCTTGAGGTTTTTTTTTGTCTCCACCCACTTGTCAAGGGCTTCCCAGAGAAAACCATCTCCAACCCAAACCCTTGGGAATTTTCTTGAGACCACCTCACCTGGTTCCAAAACCTTTCAGCAATCCAAAGCTCAACCAAGAATGAATCCCATCATACCATGGTTATCCAAGAAATGGAAAGGCGAGGATGAAACCATTGTCAAAACAGGTAAAACCCATGTCGATTACAACAAATGAACCAAATACACAAATGCATGTACCATGCATTCACACCTCAGCTAGGAAACCACACCTGCAATATGTTACCTACTAAATCCTGTTGTTGAATTTTCTGATCCAATCTTATCCTTGCTCTCATTTTCTCTCCTTTTACTTCCTTTTCTTGCGTGTTTTATTTCTTGCTTGATTTCTCTTCTTGGAGCTTTTTCTCTCTCTAACACTATTCTCAAGCCAAATCTGGCAAAAGACAAAACAACAAAAGCCGTGAACTGCTTCTCTGATGCCATTTTATTATTGATCTCTCCCTTTTTCCACTTTCCTCCATTTTCCTTTTAATTTCCTTACCATGAAAATCTATGTGTCTTCATCTCACCTTTCTCCTATTTTCCTTTATTTATCATAAATAAATTCCAATTATTGCCTCTTTTCCTTTGCCAAATTCCATAGCCATAAGTAAACCAAAAGAAATGCCCACTATAGTGTTTTTCCCAACATTCAGCTTGGAATATGTGTCCCATGACCTTAGTCTTATTGTTCCTTTATTATCCTTTATTAAATGAACTTTAACCCGATTGTTACACATTACCATTTAGATTTTACTAGTTGTGACCCAATCCACCATTTAGGATTTATTATGAAATAAATGGAAATGTAGTTAAATAAAATGCTAATGCAATTGTCAACATGTAAAATTAACAATAGAAAATGTAGATATAAGACAATAAAAATAAATACAATCTATAAAAATTAAATTATCTCATTGGAATAAATATTTTCTTTACTCTAATGTAACTAACATCTAATTTAGAGTAATTTTCATTTAGAAATGTAGGGTGCAATTCAATATCCATCTAACCTACTTTATAAAAAATAAGAAGGAATATAATGGATTGGAGTAAATACAAGATAATAACCCATAAATATTTCACAAAATATTCCTACATAAATCTCAAATTGTAAATAATAATTCAAGGGTAGCCTAGAAATATAGTTGAGAGTAATATTTCCGTACCCAAACCAGTAAGCATATTGATTAAGAAAGAGTAAGAAAAATTACTAATTGATAAGAGTATTCTATAGAAAAGAGCTGCTCTTTAGTATAACCTTCCAATGTACTAATGAATAGAAAGAAATAATCCATGTCAAATTCATAGCACAACATAAATTTCCAACAACAATTTTGACTGCTGATGGCTTATTTCATTACAAAATAAAATATTACAACAAAAAAGAAGAGCCATTAGTGGTTTCTCCTTAGAGTTAAATATATTCTCATTTCCAATGAGGTAAGAAACCATTCATTATCTTTCTCATCCTGTAAATACAAATTTGGAGGTACCAGAAATATTCCCAAAAAAATGAGTGTGTATTGAAGTCTCAACAAGTAGAAACCACGATGTAAATAAGGTAGAGGGTGGATGATTTATATGATCCAAGAGATATTCCCATTACCATGAACCACTATATCATTTTAACCAAGGAAAATGAATTTTGTGACATAAAAAAGATGAGGAATGGTCATATTTATAATTGTATCTACACCAACACCAAATATTAAAAAAAAAAAAACTATGACAATAAAAAAGACCTATGGCCTAAAAGTTGAGAGGATCACCCCCTAATTCCTCACGAGATCTCAATATGCACTTATTATCTTCCTTAAAAGAAGGATAAATTGAAGTTTCAACATTTAGACCCCTTGAAAACCTCAATTTACTGGAGGCTATATCTCTCATAGGATAATCTCACAAGATATGACCAACAACATGATAGAACATGCACCTAAACAAAATCCTTTCATAGTTGAAATATTGATATCATTTCCACTCTCCACATTATAGGTATGAATTATATAGTAAACATCCATTCAAGTCCAATAAAACTATGATATGAAGAACCCTGCCATATTTAGGGTTTCAAAGACATTGTTTGGAAAGAATCCAAGGAATCACTAATGCACTTTGTTACATAATACAATAGGATTTTCTGCATTCACATTTTTCATTAGAAAAGGTATGATCCATCACAACCTTTCACAAGTGTAAAATAATTATAGGATTACATCATGGAGATGGGGAAATTTCTATTTATGCACATATTTTCCCATCACTTCGATTTCTACACTTGTTAAGTGCATAAATCCACTCTTTGGATTCTCCCCTACCACCAAGCATTTTAAATCTATCTAATGAATATTTTATTCTTACTAGTTGGTTAGGATGTGAAATTGAGTATTATTTTGTCATTGATTATTTCATTTTATTCCTTCAAGAACTAATTTTATGCATTAATCAATGTATTTACCAAATAACAATAACTCTAACTCTAATACAAAATATTTTATTCCAATAGTTGCTTCCACATAATTTTTTGCAATAGAAGATATTATTGTGAAATATTTTACACAGAATCTAGTGCTATGGAAGTTGTTGTAGCTCCTAGAGATAGCCTTGAGTTGTAAAAGACCAGTGCATAGGACATATTAAAATCAGAGGTTATATGTAGACAATTTTAAGGGTGCCTCTAACAGAATATGGATTAAGAAGATAATGATTGTGGTGGTTTCGGAATGATGAATACTTTGGAGTTTGATTCATGTGAATTACACAATACTGCGAGAGGGCTCAAGAGGTTGTATGGCTCAGTGGCTTTTCAAATGGGCCAAGTATGAAACAATGAGCAGAGGCTTTCGCCATATGTAGAGGTGTTGAGAAGGAACGGAGGAGGAATCCACGAGAGACACACTTAAAAGTCTTAATAATCTGTCTCTCATGAACTCATAGGAAGCGGATGTAAGTGGAATGTGACCAAAAAGAGAGATACATGGAGTGCGAATTAAGGGGGCACAACAAGTTTAACACATGAGCGTTATTCATAAACGAATTCATGAATAAAAATGCATACCACCAGCAGTTACATTACACGAATCATCAAAGCAACAAAACATTGAAATATGATTATACATAAATAGGAGATTACTGATAAACAAGAGAACACTGATACATACTACTCATTGCTTCATCTGGAATCCAAATAAAAAATAATGTATATCATGTTATGTTCAAAACATCTCTCCCGAATATGTATCTCAGAGAAAAAAGAGCACAGTCATACATAACTACAGCAAAAATGCTCCAAAATTCAGAACCTTTCTTTCATCTCTGAACCCTCTACATATAGAGTTATCCTTGAGGGTTTACGATCGAATAAACATTCATGATCAACCCAGAAATTTCATAATCAAAATATCATAACCAAATCGTAGAGTGTGCATTAAGAAATCACTCCCATAATCAGAAAATTAAAATAGAATCAAGTGAAATCGAGATTTAAACAGTAAAACATCATAATAAAATAGTAAAAGAAACAACATAGTTGGCCACGGACGCCAAATCCTGGAATCTTCAAAATGGGTCGGTGAGGTGTAACCGTGAATAGGTGGGTAGTCTAGCTTCCATCGCATGATTGCACCTGCTGTCAAAATCCTCCACTCCCTTATTCTCATGATTTCCACTAACAATTAAGAAATGACCAATCGTGCTACGCATGCCTAGCTCTTTAGCGAGGAGGTCTTGGAAAGATTGAATGTACCATAGCTGTGTTTTTCATGCCAAAAAATGATGTTGTGTTTGACTTGCAAAACTGGAGACCAGATTTCGGAGGGGGGCCTGTCCGGTTTGTGGTATTGGATGGGGGGGGGTTGTGAAATCACTTCAGGCTGACATGTATTACCTGAGGCAGTTTCCAAAACTGACAATTTCGGACCCCCCCACCGCCATCGTTAACCTTCGGAAGGTGGGGGGGGGGGGGGGGTGGGGGGGCGGGGGCGAAATAGATCGTGAGCCATCGGATATATGATAGGGAGCAAAGAGGAGGGGAAGATGGCAAAAGTAAAGGTGGAATTAGTGGGAGAAATGGTGGTAACAAGAATGAAGCAATGCGATGTGCGATGTGCGATGAGAGGAGAGGTGACATGGCATGATGGAGGTGGGGTCGCCCACAAATCCCAGTCGGAATTTTTTTGTAATGAGAAGGGAAGGGTAAAATCTGTGACTTGCAATGTGTGATTTGCGATGGGCGGAGAGGAGACACGACATTACGAAGGTGGGGCCACCCGCAAATCGCAATCAGGAATTTTGTGAAGGGGTGCAATGGTAAAAGAATGAAACAACACGAAGTGTGATGTGCGATGAGAGGAGAGGTTGGCGATGAAAAAAGGTAAGAGATAAGTGCTCTTTCCTCTTTTGACTATGGGGTGTCCGCCCAACCCGTTCTTGAAGTGCTTGGCGTTCACTTTAGCTGCTCCCACTCCTCATTTGCTTAACTATGATGTTGCCTTAACCATTCAGAAGAACCACAAGCCAACATTGGCTCCATTGGGGATGACGCACTCGTTCGAGTGTGTCGAGAACTCGCAAACCACTTGATATTGTTCTTCTTGATATGCCCGGGATCATCGCTAAAAAAAAATTCAAGAAATTTTAATTAAAAAAAAAAACAAAAATTCATGTGAAATTAAAAAACGACATATATACAATTTGAGGATATGTACAATGGGTCGTCGTAACCCACTATCAGTACTGGAAGTAAGGCTTGAGAAATTTTCCATTGACAGGCATCTCGAGTATGTCTCCCAAATTCTCCAGTGCAAAGGTATTGTTGTCGTTGACCTCTGCCACCCTGAATGGACCAAACCAAAGGGGGTTGAACTTCCCATGTTTCCCTTTGTCTGAACACCTAACATCCCATCGCAACACCAAATCCCCTGCTTGGATTTCCTTGTCTTTGGCTCTTTGGTAAAATAAGCCTTTCATCTTTTCCTAGTACTCTGCTAGTTTGTGGCTTACCTATTCCCGCATTTCATTTAGTTTGACCAATTGGTTCATTCTTCTGATAAGGTTGTTTGGATCTTCCTCGCTCTCTTGTAAGAATCGAGCCACAGGTAATGCGAGATGAATAGGGAATATTGTTGCTCTGCCGTATACCAACTCATAAGGGGACTTCCTTGTGGATATTTTAGGGTGATGTGATTCACCCAGAGATCAAACTTGAGTTGGGAATCCCAGTTCTTTTGTTTTTCCTTGATGGTATTTTTCAAGATCCTCACCAGTGTCTTGTTAAATGACTCTACCAGCCCGTTCCCCTATGGGTAATATGTAGTGGAGTGCCCCAGACTGATATTATAATGTTTACATAACTTCATGAGGCTAACCGACTTAAAATCCTGGGCATTATCTGTTACGATTTTAGCAGGGCATTCAAACCTAGATATTATGTTTTCCTCCAAGAACTTGATCACCACCAAATCTGTGGCATTCCTTGCAGGCACGACCTAAACCCATTTAGTGAAGTAATATGTGGCGGTGAGGATCCATCGATGTTGGTTGCTAGAAGTTGGGTGAATCTCACCTATGAAGTCGATTCCCCATTGTTTAAATGACTTTTCAACGTGAAATGGGATCAAGGGGAGATGTGTGAACCTTTTCTTTTCGGCGAATGTCTAACACTTTTCGCAGGGCTGGATGTGAGCATGTATGTCACCAAATAGCTTGGGCAAAAAGAATCCTGCTCTCAGGATCTTGTGAGTAGTGGGTCATCAACTATAATTCCCACCACATATTCCTTCATGGAACTCTATCATCACTTCGTCAACCTCTTTCTCTGTTAAACATAGTAGTAAAATCCCAGCTGGGTCCTTCCAATACAATTGCCCGTTTTCCACATTATACTTTTGAGATCTTAACCTTAAAGTGAAATACTTGGTATTGTCATAGTTAGGGGGACACCTCAGGGTTAGAAGGTACTCCATTATATCTTTATACCAAAAGGATGAAAGGTACTTTATATGTGTCATTTGTGTGGAATATTCTATGCCCTCATGTGCACCGGTATCCTCTTGCACTTCTCCTCCTGTCAAAGACAAATTTATCCCTAGAGCTTGACAGTTGGATTCAGACATAATTTATTCCAGCCCTTTTCCTTTGATGAGTTTGGTAGGATTTATATCCATCTCGTACTCCTGAATCTTAACTATCCATTTGACCCTTTTTCCTTCGCTGTCGCCCTGCACCAGAATATCCTGCACTGCTGCAGTGGGTACGTAAGTTGTTATGACAGACTGTAACATGTACACCCAAAATGATTTAAGTGACTTTACCAGTGCATATGCTTGCTTTTACAGGATATTATATTTTAGTTCAGCATCTTGAAGGACTTGGCTGAAGATGCAATAGGTTGTTCATGCCCTTCATTGTTTTTTTGTAGCAACACCATAGCTATTGTATCAGGGGAGGAGAAAGAAATAATCATTAATGGCTTTCCATAATCTGGACCCGCCAGCACTGGAGCTTCCACAAAGGCCTCCTTGATCTTGTTGAAATAATCCCTTGATTTAGGGGTCCATTTCACTTCACTATTCTTCTTCAACATTTCAGTGATGTTTCAGATGATCTCGACATAGTTTGTTATGAACCTTCTGAGAAAATTTATTCTTCCCGGGAATACCTATACTTCCTTTTCGTTTCTTTGTAGGGAAATGTCGTTTATCACCTCCACCCACTTCGGGTCGATCTTTACCCCTTCTTTGGTTATTATATGCCCTACTATCTTTCCTTCTTCCAGAGAAAACATGGATTTTTGGGGGTTAAGATACAGAGCATACCTTCGACATTTGTCAAAAGTTCGTTGAAGATGCTCTATATGCTCAACGTTTCTCTTCGAGAAGAAAGTGATGTCATCCAGGTAAATTACCACAAACTTATCCTGGTCTCCTATGAAAGCGATGTTCAGAGAAAGAAACAACAGGAAGTGGACCATATAAATCACTATGCACAAGCTGCAAAGGGGCTGAAGCATGCCAAGAGGCACGTTTGTCAAAACTATCTCGATGATGTTTTCCCAGTACACATCCGGAGCAAACACCATCTTGGCAAGATACCATAGGAAGGCCCATCACCATATTTTCCTTACATATAGTTTGAAGAGAGCGATAGTTTAAGTGACCAAATCGCTCATGCCAAAGTTTGCTCACATCATCATTATGAGAAACAAAAACAGAGGGAAGACATGAAGACCCAAAGTTGTCAAACTTATACAACCTTGTGGAATCATCAACAATGCCAGTAGCTAAAATATGTTTAGGATCTTTGAGGTCCTTAATTACAACATCATGAGGTGAGAATTCTACTATTTTCCCTTGACTTGAATGAGTTATCTGATAAATAGATAGAAGGTTGCATGACAAGGTAGGAACACATAGTACATCATTAAACTGACCATTATCTAGATGAATGGTTCCAGATCCTACAACACAAAGAGATATATCATCACCAACATAAATATGTTTGGTGTTACAATCATTTAAAGAAGAAAACATGGATTTATTTTTAGCCATGTGGTAAGAAGCTCCAAAATCAATGAGCCACTCATGAGAAGGAGAAGAAGAAGATACATTTAATGCATAACTAGATCTTGATGCTTGACAACCACAAGTAGAAAGTGCCATGCCTGAAGATGAAGGTGAAGAGTGCTCCAAATTGATGTTGTGCTTCTTCATTGCTGCTTCTAAGGCTTCCATATTCTTAAAACATTTGGACTCTATATGGCCATCCCGATTGCAAAAGTTGCAATGTCTATCTGTCTTCTTCCCTTTGTTTTGATTTGCCTTATTATTTTGGTGATTTGATTTTTCAGTTTGCGGCTGAAATTGCTTAGGGCCCTTGTTTGGTTTAGGACCATATTTTTTAGGATACTGCTTCTTGGGATTCTTTTGATATGGTTTTTGTTGGGCTGTTAAGGCTTTCTTAGAAGCGTTTCCAGTAGTGATAAGACCAAGGTGTAAGAGTTTTTCTTGTTCTCTTATTAAAGAATCACAAAAGGCATCAAAAGAGGGATTCTTGTAGGTGGTTCCTGAAGAAATGATGACTTCTCTGGTGGAATGGAAGGCGAAAACAAAAACAAAGTATGTAGGGCCAAGCTTAGCAAGAATGCAATAGATGAGGCTACCATCGTCCTTTTTGATCTTATAACCTTCTAAAAGAATTCTGAGGGTCTTAAATTTGGACAAAAAATCTTCAATGAAGGAGAAATTATTGGGGTCCAAAGTAAGCAACTGATTTTCACGCTGGTAGGCCTTGATTTGATTTTGAATGCCAAAAACATTTTTTAGCTTTTCCAGGGCTTCATCAAGGGTGTCAATGTCAAGGATATGAAATCGAAGATCTTGAGCAATGGACATTCCTATCAACCCTCGTGCTTGATCTTATTTATTTTCCCATTTAGCAGCTTTATCATCATCAAAAGGTTCAGTTTATTTTCCTGTGGCTATTCTATAAAGCATGTGAGGTAGCCATTGGAAATAATTGGTGCTGTTAAGAATAACCGGGCATGCACTTTCCATATTTTAAAAAACATGAAGTTGAGAAAAGCTGAAACTAATTGCTCCAATGGAAAGATCTCAAAAAATTAGGCAGTTTAAAAAAAAACGGCTCCCGGATGAAGAAGTTATGCCTTTTGAAAAATCTGAGTTGTAGATGCCGAATAGTTACGGGAACGGGATGAAGTACGACTTTAAAAAAAAAAAAAAATCGCCCCTTTGAATGAAAACTTTTTAAAAAAGAAGCTTGAGAAGGAGACTTGAACCCAAGACCTCTATTCTCATAAACTAACCCCTCACCAAGTGAGATAGTAAAAGGATCACGTTATTGTATGAAAGGAGGAAGGGGGGGTTTACTCTTCGGTGTGCATGCCTTTTCCTGCACAAAAAAACACAAAAACGAGAAAAAATAATGAAATGAAAAGCCTTACGGCAGAATGTTAGATTCTTGGTTATCCTTACTGACAACTATCACTTTTTTCACTATTTTTGATTTCCCGAGATCGCACAACGATGCGGGGAAAGAGCATATGTAGCAAAAAAAATCACTTTTTCCTGTTTCTGATTTGCCGAGGTCGCACGCAGTGCACAGTAAAGAGCATACAAAGAGAAGAGGGTATAGATCCAGAAAATAAATAAAACCTTAAAACTAAAAATAAAAAGAGGGAACCGAAATAAGCAGAACTATTAACAAATATAACTGCAAAACAGATGCTTTATACCTCCAGATCTAAACTATCATAACTTGGGCAGCCGGAAACCTTTTCGCATGAAACAAAATGAATTCCTCACTATAACAGATGCTCTAGACAAAACCGAGTAGTTCTCCAAGCCCAAAAATGTTCAAAAATAGCATATCTACAAAATGGAATTCGCATATAGTCAAACCGGCTTTAGATTTTGATCAAAAATGAACGCGGCCCTCAAAATAGCTTTGATACCATGTAGGAATTTACAAGGTAAGTTCCTTAGATCAAGAAACAAAGGTCACTGCTCACAAATCAGTACACTAGTATAATCACGTGGTTAAAACCCTCAAAGAGGGAAACAATCCACAGCTTGAGCCAACGCGACCACTTCAGGCAATTTATTAATATAAAAAGAAAAGTTACATATGTTTCTCTCATAAACAGTTACCAGAAAAATGACCCTCCATGCTCTTTAAATAGAGATCATAGACCAATCAGGTGTTAAGCCACAGATTAAGTGTCATTAATATCGAGGTGAGAGATAACCGTCGGATCACTACAAATCGTGACCGTCGGATTATAAGTTACAAATACACATGGTAAAGAAACACACTTTACCTAACTCTACACTAGACTAAGTTATTCTTAACTATTTCCTATGTTGAAAATGCAGCAAGATGATGGAGCTTAGTGAAATGAAGTCTCCTTCACTAAGTGGGCCCGCAGGCAAATTCTGGCGCAAAATCTATTTTTAGACTATGTCTATTTTTAGACATATGGAGCATGGTTCGGGGATTCCAGTATGAGATTCTTGGAGCATTGGTCATGTTGGTAAAAATAGATGGGACTCTATTTTTGTGACCTATAGGTCGATAGGTCGATGTCTATTTTTAGACTACCTATCCTAAAAATAGGGAAGTCAAATATTATTTACCCTTAATAATATTTGGACTCTAAACAACAGTTTACTCTCTTGAAGCAATTTAGTTCGAGCTACAGAAGTGGCTCATGCATCTGAAAGAGGAATTACACTATTCCCTAGGGTTTGATGGCATCATGCATGGTTGAATTCAGTTAGGACTTCAGTGGCAGAAATTTGGTGGAGTTAATGAGACAGCTAGTGGAGTTGTGTTCTGTTTATTTTAGTTGAACTGGTTGAGATTAGTCTAAATAGCTAATCAATTAGTTATGAGTGGAGTGAATTAAATATTATTTAATTCATTAATTAGTAACTCATTATTCAACTCAAGAACACATCAGTTCACTACAGTGCATGATCAGTTCAGTGGAGACCAGTGAAAGAGGTAGATGAAAGGGTGGAGTTAGCTATCAGTGGCGACATCAGTTGTGCATGAGATTTGCACCACACTTGGAGGAATTTCCCATGAGAATTGTGTTTGGTCTCAATCTAGTCTCCTAAACTGAGCTCATTTAATTGTCAACCAGGATTTGTAAACTGCTGAAGTGAAGTGTACTGTATGTACCTAGGTGCTTGTTTCCTAATGCGTTGTGTGTAGTGTTTTGTGATGTTTTTGGTCTTTTTGGTGGTTTTATGTTTACAAGGGAAAATGCCTAGAAAGCTAATGGAAAGGAGCTGGTGATTAAAAAAATAGAGTTAAGCCTAATTGATGGATAATAAATGATAAATGCAATTGGAAACACTGAGGCAGGATCAAATCTAAACTATGACTAAGTAAAAGCAAAGCTTGATAATGAATTTTAAGCAAATGATTCAAAACACAAACTAAACTTGAGAAATGATCACTAAGTATGCAAATCCTCTAACTAATCAGTTAAACAACTAACTTATAATGATGCAACATTTTTGTCCTTGATTAGAGATTTGAAACATATTTAGAGGAAAACATTGTTATCATCATAAGATCTTCTATTCTAGAACTAGTTCCTATCTCTATTCTGCAATTCAATTGAATGTCACAAAACCTTTACTCAAAAGTTATTGATTTCTTTTCAAAGTAGGCTTTTGAGGGAGGACTCTGTTTATGAAATGATAAGGAAATGGCAGAGATACTTCAGGCCTTATAGTGATGTTGTCTTCTGTTCATATGGTTATGGATCAATTGTAGATTTTAGAACAAGAAGATGTTTGTAAATAATGAAGGTTGTCTTGTTAATCTTAACAACTGAAGTAATCTATTGTGCAGTGGATGACAATCTGAATGTGAAGTACAAGTGCAATGAGTTAATCTAAGAATGAACTTAAGATGCCACTAATCTAGAACAATGCTGAACTACAAGTCATCATCAAACTTAAAACAAAGTAACTGAACATGAGTTAAGTGCAATTAAACTCCAGAGTATCCTAACTATGCTATCATGCATTATTCTATGAAATTACACAATCTGTTTGCCCATCATTAGTGATATTTTGGAAGAGTTCCTTCTTTTGGAAGAGGTCTTAGAACAATTCTGACTGTGTAATTGAATGCAAATGCAAGCAAAAAGACTGAAAGCAATGAAAAACTAAGATATCATATCCATATCCTACTCGTCATTATGATGTTTTGGACAAGCGTTTAAGAGCAAGAATAGAGATGATACTTAGTGCAAACACACAACTAAATCATTCATTATCACGGTCATGTCTTGAACTTCTTAAGAATTTCTTGGAAGAGTTTCTTCTTGTGGAAGAGTGATTAGAACAAGTGTAACTGTGATAGTGAACAACAAAAATTACAACTAAATCCTACAGTACTATAGTCATTTTCCATTCATCATTATAATCTTTTGGAAGAATATCTTCTTGTGGAAGAGTTAGAATGAATATAACTACAGTAGCTAATTAAAAACAACTATGAATTCAACTCCTAATCCTACAATACTATAGTCATTTCCCATTCATCATTATAGTCTTTTGGAAGAGATTCTTCTTGTGGAAGAGTTAGAATGAGTACAACTACAGTAGCTAATTAAAACAACTATTAATTCAAATTCAAAATGTAAAGGCAACTAGAAGACTTATCTAATTTACGCAAAATAAATCCATGCAAGAGGCAGGGGCCCTCTACCACCTGACGGAATTCAACTCCAAATTAAATCACGCTTTCAAAACAACACTGTCTGCTCCATTAAAGATGAAATAGTTTGAACATAGCACTCTGCGTCTTCAGAAATGTAGCACAGAATCTAAACAAAATCTAGCATAAAATCTAACATCAAATCTAACCTAGCTCTCGGTTTCCCAAGTGTTTATATAACAAATGTAAATAACAAGATTTGCAACAATTCAGGAACACTGTCTTTCCTTATCGGAATCTCATTAGGACTCTTTGAAGTGGCTGCGTGAAGAGGAAAAGACATCTGGACTGAGACAGTCCTAATAGAAGTCTGCTTTCCTAAATGTGTTCCCACGTTCCAAAACCGTACCCAGAATTCGTTTCTTCCTCCATGATGAGCAACGAACCATGTAGACATGACGTGGATTATGCCCATATGCGGTTTTTCTTGAGAGGCCACTTGGAACATACTCAAACGTGAAGACAGCTGCAGAATCGCCGGTTAGCTACGGAATGTCTGCATTCTGCAGCTAGTTCCGGTCAAAATGATTTACAATGGCAAAAATCACAAAACTTAGCAAGTCAGTCATGTAAATCATTCTAGAAGTAATTTTAACTATATTCATTGATCAATTGGGTCTAGGATAGCAATGGACAAGGGAAAATGAGGTAAAATGAGGTGAAAGAAAGCACAATTTTGAGACTCAACATACCCCCACTGCTGTCTCTTTGCATGTCCTCATGCAAATTATCCTATGAACTCAGAGGCTTCTGCAAGGACATCTAATCCTCTTCTTCTCCTTTGTCTGGAAGCTAGAGATCTTCTGGGTTTTCTGATAACAAGTTTGAACCTTAGGTTGGTGAGTGCCCTGATTAGCTTTTTGTTCCTTGTCTTCAACTTCTCATTGGTCCTCTCCACTTTGTCTATATGTAGGGATAAGGTTGAGTTCATTTCAGTTTTGAGCTTGACTTGTTCCTTGAGAATTTCATTCTCATTTTTGATGTGTCTATTCAGTAATTCCAACTCATACCTATCCCTTCTTAATATATCTATTTCAGACAGTGGAGGACTGGGGGTTCTCTCTCTGCTTTCTGAAGCTCTCCTCTCCAAATTTTCCACATAGTCATAAATTTCCTGTTGAGCAGGGTCAATTTCAGGGGTTCCTTCATAAAAATCCTCTTCAACATTCTCTTCAATGGATGTTTCTTCATCTTCTATATTGATTACCCCTGTTTGTTTGATTAGTGTTTTCTTCAGTTTCCCCTTTAGTCTGTGGCTTCTTCTAGGCTGAGAAGATCCCTCTCCTTTCTCCATGGAAGATTTCCTGATTACCTTTTCTTCCTTAAGTTGTCTCTTGATTTGAGTCAACTTTTCTAAAATGATTTCCTCACTGCTCTCTTGGACTGTTTTGTCAATTTCAACTTTTGAGGCCCTCCATTTCCTACTTCTCCTTGTAGGCTGTGGTTCCGGTGAGGGTTCTTTTGGCTCTTCAAAATGATTTCTTATCAAGAAATCGTCCCATGTATCATTTGTTTTAGCTAGATGATGTTCAATCAAAATTTTGACCAAACCATGATGATATAGGGTTGTCTCTAAAAATTGAACCCTTCTTTGAACACAAGAAGCCATCTTCTTCAGACTTTGAAGCAAGAAATATGGTAGGTTTAAGTCTTCCCCCAGAAAATGCATTATCAGTCTAATGTGGTAGACATAAAATGTTCCATATCTACCCTCACATGTAATAAATTTTTGTAGAAGAAGTAGTATGTTTCTCCATTTATTTTTCAATGCAGAACTGGGAATTCCTTTCTTAAATACAGTGACATCCATACCTGGTGATTTTAAAATTTTCTTCCAGGATTCATTGTGGAATTATCTGTTTTTGAACCATCTCTCTCCAGTTCTGAGCAACCCTGTAGCTTCTGCAATGAAAACTTCAGTGACAGTAAATTTGACATCTCCCACTTCAACTTTGGTTCCTTGAAATGATCTTGCAAATGTTTTAGTGACTTCCTTGTGGAAGCCATTAAATTTATCCAAAAATTGAAGCCATCCTATTTGTTGTAACATTTCTTTGCATTGAGGGTAGCCTTCTAAATATTTTGAACCCACTGGTTCAGTCCTTACAATGAAACCCATGATTGCTTCTTCAATGTTCAAATTAACACTCTTCTACCCACAAAAACAATGAGTTTCACCTTCGAATTGAAATGGCTTCAAGTTCTGAATAGAAATGGTTTCAAACTTTGGAATGACATACCTCTGATTGATAGTGGCAATAGCTTCAAAAATTCGGGCTGATATGCCTCTGTTGACAATTGAACTTTGGACTGATATATCTCTGTTTGACAGTGACAACTGGCTTCAACTTCTCCACTGCAATACCTCTGGCTCTTGGTAGCAAATGGTTTCGAATTCAACACTGCAACACCTCTGTCTCTTAGTGACAAAAGAATTCAAACTCCATACTGCTACACTTCTGTGTTTATAGTGAAAATGCTCAATCTCTGCCCACAGTGATACTTTGTCTGCCCACGGAATCAAGTGGCTTCAAATTCTCACGCTGCTATACCTCTGAATTTACCCTTTTGCTCTGCTCTGAGTTTACAATGCTCAATGCTATTCAAACTGATATCCTTTGGCTCTGCTCTCGGTGATAAGAATATCTCTGTCTACGGAATGAAATGTCGGCTACAGAATGGAGTGATGGCAGTGGTCACGGAATGGAGTAGTGGAGTGAGGTGGAGGGAGTGAATTAATGATTGAAGAGACGGCGGAGATTTTTACGACGGCAGAGGGAATCATCATTGAATGATTTGGTTAAGAGACGTGAAGAATTCAAATACCTCGACCATTTTAACCGCTTAAATGATGTCGGATATGGAATTTGAATGGGAGATTTTAATCCAAAGTCTGTGGAGGGTTTATTGGTCTTGATCAATAAAAATAATTAAAACCACCTTTTCGAACAATCCATAACTAAAACTATGCTAAACTTTAATGAAATGCCATTATAATTTAAACTTGTTACCTCTGCCCTTCATTTGATTTTTTTGTAGTCTTTGTCTTCTTGTTCACCTTTGGAAGAGTCTTCATAATTTTCTTGATGCTTTTGATTCATGGATACACTGGGTCATTTTGTTGCAATTCTAATGTCTGCTGATTGATGCCTTCAGGGTTTGTAGCTGCGGAAAGACTGTCTGGCTGCAGAAAGGCTGATCAGCTGCAGAATGTCTACTGAGCTGCAGAATGTTCCTGTGGAGCATTTTAATCATGAAAATGGAGTGTTTTTGGAATATGGGTGAAATGTTATATGATATGAATGAAGATGGATGATGGATTATGATATGTATGAAGTGGATGATGAAATGGAATGGATTCAGTTTATGAAATGGAGTGAAAGAACATAAGAACTGTACTGCAATTCATGACATGTTTTATTCACTTACAGCAAGACATCAAATTTTGTATTTTGACATGAAAATGAGATGGATGGAGGATGGAATGAGATGAATGAAATTTGGAATGGAGTGAAATATGAATGATGGATGAGATGGAGTATGGATGGATAAGTGAATGGAGTGAAATGAAATAAGATGGATCATAAGCACTATGGATCTGAACTTATGATTTTTGTAACAGCTGCTTGTAAAAACAAAAATGGGAAAAGTTAGAGTGTCAGAGAGACTCTGATTTTCACCCTATCTTTTCTGTATAAACATGCCAATCAATGATTGGTTTTCATGTTTATACCTTTTTATTTTTTTTCAAAAGAGAAATGCTTCAGAAAATTTAATCAAGTTGATGAAGAAGAGAGACTCTTCTTCATTAACTTCACATCATTGCTTTCTTGGAACTTCTTGACAAATTATTCTCTTGAGAGTGGCTTGTGGTATAGCTTCAGTCTATGACCATTCACAAGAAAAGTGACCTCTTCTTCATCTATAGTTCTGATTTTTACTGCCCCATTATCAAAAATTCGAACAATTTCATATGGCCCAAGCCAATGTGTCCGAAATTTCCCTTGAAAATCCTTGAATTTTGAATCAAACAAGAGAGCCCAGTCACCCTCTTTGAATTTCTTCTCCTTGATGTACTTGTCATGCCATCTAGCCCTTTGCTGTTGGACTAGACTTGTTTTCTGAACTGCATCTTGTCCGATCTCATCCAATTCATTAATTTGCTCCAGTCTATGCTTTTGTGCCTCCGTTAGATCAAGTCCTAGCTGAACTGCCATCTTGAATGTTTGAATTTGGAACTCTATGGGAAACAAAACTTGCTTTCCATAAACAAGCTCATAAGGAGTATGGCTTGTTGTATTTCTCCATGTAGTTCTATAGGCCCACAAGGCTTCAGGAAGCCTATCTACCCAATCTCTTCTATGTAGATGAACAGTCTTTGTTAGGATTCCTTCAATGAATTTATTGGTAGATTCCACTTGGCCATTTGCTTGTGGATGATAAGGAGTTGTTTTTCTATGTCTAATCTTATACTTCTCCATAATTTGCTCCACTAGCCTTGATGTAAATTGAGCTCCTTGATCTGTAAAAATTTCCCTTGGGACACCAAAACGAGTAAAAATATCCTCAAAAAGAAAATTAACTACAGATGATTCATTAGCAACAAGTAATGGTTTAGCTTCTACCCATTTAGTAACATAATCAGTGCAAACTAATATATATTTCTTTTGTCTTTATGGAGGACTAATAGGTCCTACAAAATCCAAAGCCCATTTTTCAAAAGGTTCAATGTGTACCTGAGGTTGTAATGGCATCTCACCTGAAGAAGAAGGTTTCCCTACCCTTTGGCAACTGTCACACCTTTTGACATAATCCTTTGCATCTTTAAACAAATATGGCCAATAATATCCTAAATTAAGGATCTTATAGGCTGTCCTCTTATCTGCAAAGTGTCCGCCACAAGGTTCATCATGACATGCCTTGAGAATTTCAGGCATCTCATCTTCACGAACACACCTTCTAATGATCAAATCTGGACTTGCCTTGTACAACTCATTAGCGACCCATGAATATTTTGCACTATCATTAATGATTTTTCTTTTATCCCTTGCATTCATAATTGAAGGAAATTTTCCTGAAACTAAATAATTGGCAATATCAACAAACCATGGAGTTTGAGTAGAGATTGCAAAAAGATATTCATCAGGAAATTGATCTTCAACCGGAGTGTCATCTTTGATATTTTGGATTCTAGACAGGAAATCAGCCACAGTGTTTTGTTTTCCAGGCCTATCTAGAATAGTAATGTTGAATTCTTGCAATAGTAACAACCATCTTATAACTTTGCCATTAGTGATTGATTTATTCATTAAGTATCTAATGGCAGAATGATCAGTGTGAAAAAAAGTTTCATAGCCTGTTATATAGTGTCTAAACTTGTTTATGGCATGAACAACAGCTAAAAACTCTTTTTCAGTTACAGTATAGTTTAACTCTGCAGGAGTCAAATTTTTACTGATATAATAGATGGCATAGGGAATCAAATCTTTCTGTCCCAATACTGCTCCTAGAGCTGTATCGGAAGCATCCGTCGAGATATGAAAAGGTAACTTCCAGTTAGGTCCCCTTAATATAGGTGCTTCAGAAATTTTGGTTTTCAGGGTTTCAAAAGCTAACTGGCAATCAAAAGTCCACTTAAATTCACAATCTTTGGTGAATAATTTGAAGAGAGGAGATGCTATTTTGGTGAAGTTTTCTATAAATCTCCGATAATACCCCGTAAATCCTAGAAAACTTCTAACATCTCTTTGACAACTTGGAATGGATAGGTTAGAAATAACTTCAACTTTCGCCTCATCAACTCTAATCCCATCCCCTGAAATATGGTGCCCTAAAACAATACCTTCAGTAAACATCATAAAACATTTTTCATGACTAAGTGAAAGGTTTTCTTCTTGACATCTTTTTAAGACTTTTTCCAAGTTTTCTAAAGCCTCTTCAAATGTATTCCCATAAACTGTGAAGTCATCCATGTACACCTCTACACAGTCATGTATTAGATCAGAAAAAATTCCTAATACTGCCCTTTGGAATGTTGCAGGTGCATTGCATAATCCAAATGGCAATACTCGGTAGGCATAGGTACCCCAAGGACAAGTAAATGTGGTTTTATCTTGGTTTTCAAGTGCTACTTGGATTTGATTGTAACCACTAAACCCATCTAGGAATGAAAAGTACTTTTTACCTGCTAATGTATCTAATACTTGATCTATGAAAGGTAAAGGAAAATGGTCTTTAAGAGTAGCTTTATTCAGTTCTCGGTAGTCAACACACACCCTCCATTTTCCATTTTTCTTTGGCACAATTACCAAAGGAGAAACCCACTGACTATCTGAAATAGGATAGATGAAATTAACATTTAATAATTTTTGCAATTCTTCCTTGACAATTTCCCTAAGATTTTGATTCTTCCGTCTTTGAGGCTGTCTGATTGGTTTGCAATTTGCCTCTATATAGATGTGATGAGTACAAGTCTTGGGACTTATCCCTTTCATGTCAGTGTATTCCCATGCATATGCAGAAGAATGTCTCTGTAATACTTTTATTAACTCTTCTTGTTGAGATTTTTCTAGGTTCTTGTTTATATTCAAAGTTTTGCCTGGAAAAATTTCACTTGTAGAGCTGCCAAATTTGTCCATAGAATGAAGAGACATCTGCCTAGATGACAAAAAATCAATATTGGATCCCTCTTGAAATGATTCATGTTTGTGTTCTAGAGAGGATTCAAATTTTTCTAGAGTATTCAGAATTTGATTATCTTCACTAATTTCTGAAATTGTGAAGAGTGGTTGTAAATATTCTTCATCCTCTATCCATTGAGTGTCATCTAGATCTGTAATTGTCCTAGCTGGAGGATATAAAGTGAATTTCTTTGTTGAAATTCCATCAGAAATATACATATCACCGGACCTACAACTAATAAAAGCATCAGCTGTAGCCAACCAAGGTCTTCCTAGTATGACAGGATGGCCTCCTAGATTATTCTTGGGTGTCAGGATCATGAAATCCACAGGGTACTCCCAAGAGTCTAGGGACACTAGAATGTCTTCTATTACCCCATCTGGTCTGATCACAGATCTATCTGCTAATTGTAATAATGTGGGTGTAAAGAGAAGATTAGGAAGTTTCAGTTTGTCCATGATCTGTCTACTCATGATATTTATTGTTGCTCCTAAGTCAATGAGTGTGTTTTGAATTTCAATTCCGTTGATGTGAATTTTGACAACTGGATTTCCTGGGTCAAGGTACTTTGGAATAGTAATCTTACCCATCATAATGTCTGCTATTTGTCCTACCAGTTGAATTGTCTTGGTTTCTCTTATTCTTTTTCTTGTTGTCTTCATACTCAACTCCTTTATTGTTTTGGCTAAAATTGGGAT
Organism: Pinus albicaulis; assembly: GCA_034641835.2. Classification (NCBI taxonomy): domain Eukaryota; kingdom Viridiplantae; phylum Streptophyta; class Pinopsida; order Pinales; family Pinaceae; genus Pinus; species Pinus albicaulis. Next base: position 149,070 of record JAXQQM020078036.1, read on the forward strand.
TTCCTTGATGGCTTGCAATAATGGAATTTTAATGCAAACATTTCTCAATTCATCTAAGAAATCATAATTAGGCACCATGATCCGTTTCTCTACACCTCTATCAATTTGTAATCTTTCCAGAAAGGGAGGTATAGAAGTAGATGTGGATGGTTGCTCTAATACAGGAGTTGGATTTATTGGATCTTTTTGTTTTAGTTTTTCAATGTGTGGGTCTTGAAAGGATGTGTCTTCCTCAAGACTTTTATTCACCCGTAGGGAGTCTTCCTCAGAATTATCTTGTTCTTGTATGATCACAGAAGGTTTCCTCTTTTCAAGTATCTTTCCAAACCTAAGTTGAACATCACTAAGGTCTAGAGGAGTGATTAAATAAGTTGGAAACTGTTGGCCTTCTATCATGTATGTATTCTGAGGGTTCTTATTATTGGGGTTTGGTATAGGTTGAGCTGGCAATTGATTGGATTTTTGAGGGAATGGTAATGGAAGTGGTTGATTTTGATGTGGTTGGTTCTGATGATGTTGTTGAAAATTTTGAGGGAAGTTTTGTTGAGGATTTTGAGGATAAAAATGTGGATATGGTGGATAGGATGGTGGATACTGATGATATGGAGAGTATCTTCCATAGGGACTTTGTGTTCCTTGTGCCCAAGATTGAGATTGATTTTGAAATTGGGGCCAAGGTTGCTGCCAAGAATTCCAAGGTGGCGGTTGATTATACATTTGATCATGGAATCCTTGTGTCTGAGGTCCCTGGCAAGGTCTTCTAGATACAAAGTTAAGAGACTCTATGGAATCTGTAGGAGTTTCTTCCTGAAAAACAGCTTTGAGACCAGGAAGAGAAGGACAATTCTTGGTCTCATGTTTCTCAGAACAAATGACACAAGTTTCTATAACTTTTACATCCAAAGGACACTCTCTTAGGGCAT
>JAXQQM020076812.1:0-14179 GCA_034641835.2 Pinus albicaulis
AGATGGGTAACTCCTGGTGGTTACATACTCTTTGAAGGGTTTGGGGACTTTGCAGACTTTGGGCGGCCACAAGCAAGTTGAAAGGATGTGGATGAAGTCAGCTTTCCCAGGATGCACGATGGCATTCCCTGGCAACAGGTACTTATAAAATTACTACAGAGCTTTCGATTTTTTGTGTAATTCCTTCTGGGGATAGTTTATAATGCTTCAGGGTTTAATGGTTTTTAGTGTCGCAGATGAACTGGGCTCGTTTAAATGATATTGCCAGTTTTCATTTTAGTCTACTATCGAGGAAAGTCTTTCTTCCTAAATGATATTGCCAGCTCTTTTGGGCAACAAATTTGATTAACTATTGTTCATATGATGTTCTTTGATTTTTATTTTGCAGTATTGTTGATTAGGATTTCAGGTATATATATAAATAAGAATGGAGCTCCACCAACATGCGAGTAATATCATTTCTCTCCCATAGTATTAAGGGTTAGGATGAAATATGGAATCTTCCTGTGAATTTATGGAAATGCCTTATTCCTTGCTCCTAGACATTTTAACTGTATTCTAGAGAAAAACTTGTGCCCTAATATTCTGTATCTTCAAAACCGATTCGGATCAGAGACTGATATCTCCACGTTTTTCAAAGCCTGATCAAAATCTTCGAGGGAGGTAGTGAGGAAGAAGAAATACTCAACCTGAAAATTCCCTAATTGAGTGTCGCCCCTACTGCATACCTGTAACAACCACTGCAATATCTTCCTTCCTTGTATATGATTTTCATAACTTCTTCCATTTGTTATCTCTATCCCCCAATTCTGATGGTAGCCCCATAGATGCACAGCCAAATCTGTAATCCAATGTATGTTTTGATCATAAACACAGATTCCCATTGATCTCAATCTCTTTGGTTTTTTGGGTGGCACTATATATATATCATAAGCAGGAGCAGGAGACGAAAATGAAGATAGTGGGCAGCAGCAGATGCATATGAATCATCTACTTGTGGGTGTTTTTCCTCTCCCATTTTCATTCTTCAGCAGTAGTGGCGGTTAGCTAAGAGGAACAGTACCCATGGCCAAAACCAATTTACACTATTTGGGGAGATGCAGTTTCGATTCCCCTCTCTCTGAATTTCAAAATCGTTTCTGCAAATCACAGATACCTCTGAAGCTTTGTTTCTCACTACAATCGCATAATCCGCTCAGAGCATTGGTTCCCAATTCACCCCTCATCCTCATATAACACAATAATTTATTCTACCGTTTCTTCTTTGGAGGAATTGGATGTTTTCATGCGGGACCTGCAAGTGGATCTTCAGCATGGCGTGGATGAATCATACACCTTGACCGCTCCAGCGGGCGGAGTCGCCAATATTTTTGCCGAGACACCATGGGGAGCCATCCGAGGCCTAGAGACATTCTCATATCTCATCTTTCAATGTAATGCCACTTCTTTTTACCCTCTTGTCTTACAACGCCAGATGAAGATCATCGACTATCCTCTATACCCTCATCGGGGTCTTGTCCTAGACACAACTAGGAACTTCTATCCCCTTAGGGAAATTCTGCGGACCATAAGGGCCATGAGCTATAACAAGCTTAATTTCTTCCACTGGCACATAACTGATTCACAATCCTCCCCCCTCGAATTAAATTCAGAGCTAGCTCTTTCTATTAATGGATCTTACTCACCAGAAATGCGATATTCTAACAAGGATGTCGAGCGAATCATCAAATTTGGGCGAAACCATGGCATCCGTGTTATTCCAGAAATTGACACTCCAGGTACATAACCTTAACATTACATTTTCACTAAGTCCATCTAAAAATAGATTCTAAAATGCACATGGAATGTAGAGGTAGGTCTTGCATATCAATATCCAGATTTGAAATGCAACTAGACGCTGCTAATGTATATAGGCTAGAAATTGAATATGCACCAATTCTAGATCAATTTATCATAAGACAATTTTAAATTTCTTCATTTATATTCTGTGTTATCTGGGTTGGTTTGCCATACCATATAATTTCCAACATATGTTGATATTTATACCAATGTGAAGGCAGCAATAAAGAAGTGGTATCTCCGATTTTTTGCATCCCTACCCTCTATTTCCTTCCATTTCGTGCTTGAAATTACAAGTTATAAAAATCATCTCCTTATCTAATTCAGAGTTTCAGTCTAGCATTCATGGACAAGGCTATAAAGAATGTGATTTTCCTCAACTTATTTAGATAACACATAGAAACCCGGTCTATTTTCTTCCATCTTCGCCTTGACTGTACAATAAAATAGATAAAATCTCATCCTATTTTCTAATTAAGCATTTTAATATGGAATTTGTACGCAAGGTAGTCAAGCATTGAATTCTCCTCATCTCCATCTAATAGTGCACAGAGCCCTGATTCACGGTCTATTTTCTTCCATCTTCTTCCCTGACAGTAAACTAGGGAAAATCACATCCTCTTGTCTAATTGAGCATTTCAATCTGACATTTGTACATAAGACTGTAAAGCATGTGATTCTCTTCAACTTCATTACATAGCACACATAGGCCTCTTTTATGGTTTATTTAGTTATTTTCTTTTATCCTCTTGTTTGACAGCAGCCTTTATGCACCCCTGAGAAATCTTGTTGGAACATTGAAGTGACAGGTTCCTGCTTGGTTTCAGGCAGGAAACCTATCACCTCAGGTCTACTTCCTGTGATAATACTTTTTAAAGACTTGCCCATGTTTGACTGCAAAACAAGCTCGTTGATTTGATGAATCTTTGAAGGATTTTTTTTTTACTCTGTCTAGGTGATCATTAGACTTGTTACTCTGTTCAGGTAATAGTTGATTTATAATACTTTAATTTTATTTTTTGGTTCATTCTTTAGATTATTTGGAGGAGATCATTGAAATCATTGTTCTGCTTTGGTGATTTGCAGGTTTTAATTTCTTGGTTTTCTACTACTTTTATCATTTCCACTTTTTTTCCAAAAACATATCTGGGGATAAATAAATTTCTTCAATCCCCCTTTCTTAATTCCCTCGATATGTTTCCAATGGAAAACCATGCTTTTATTATTGAAATCACTATTAGGTTATTTTTGAAGTAATAATTTTGTAGAATTTTATTTTATTTCTAAGTTCTTTAACTTTTATATAATTATTTTCACTATGTTTAAAGCCCTAAGGAGGCCTCCTTATCCTTAAAAGGATGAGGAAAAGAAGCAAATTAGAGGTGAAAAGAAAGATGATTCATTGAGTTAGGGGTGACTGCCAAGGATTTAGGACCCGTGTCTAGCTATTGGGAGAACTGGAGTCAAAAATATCTTGATTTGATAACTTCACTCTTTAAGGAGTCCTAGAGGCAGCTTCGGTAGCCCTAATGAGACAACTACAGGAAAAATACACGGCTACTCTAGAATTTTATACTTCGTTTGGAAATAGTTGATGGAATTTTAAGGATGCAATATGAAAAATAACCTCTCGGAACATTCATTCATTATCCTATCCTTGAATAACACATGCAAAATTTCAAATAACTTCAATGCTCTACCAAAATTTCATTAATTAAGGCACATTACAAACCATAAGACAAGATTCCATGCATTAGACATTCAATAGATTAGAAATATAGCATTAAAAAGCACTTACAAGGTAATGAAGAATATATCCATCCACATAAATGCAGCAAGAAGCTCAAGAGAGATAGCGGAATTTTCAAAATTCAAGCTCCTTAATCTGGGGAGGTAATACATTAATCCTGGTTTTAGATGGGTTTGTTCGATGTGTCAATAGTTGCATCAACCAATTGCACTATTACACGAAATTTTTGCCAATACAATCTAACACATTGAAAATCCAAGGCTGACAATGCCAATGAATTTTCAATTGCACTAGCATAGGTTTTTCATAGTCGTTTCACCAGAAAAAATTCCTTTAATATTTGCTAGTATTTCTACATAAACAACTTCTACTGCATCCAATTCATTATCAGCTCCGTTGGGAATAGTGGCACCATCTGTCATTTGGACATCGTTAGATGTATCCATTGCGACAGGTGTTTGAGCCAAAGAATTGTTTCCATTATTAGAAACATCACTCGGAACAACTGAAGATTGTCTGGCATCTACACTTCTAGTGCCCTGCTGCTTGGGCTCAAGAAGTTGGTTTCCAACATTTATCAGAAAAGCCTAAAAAAAATCAACATAATCCTAAAAGCTACAACATTGGAAGAAGCTACAACTTTAGTGTGTGGAATGTTTCCTTTCTTGGGTATCCAGCTAGGGCTATCTTGCCATACAGTCAGGCTCTGGAGAATTTTTCACCACACATCCAGCAGCTTAGCATGGAGAGTAATGGGAAGGGAGTTTCTATTGATGGTGTGCCCCTCAATTTTGAGGCTGGTGAAATAGATTTTGGAGAACTTGGTACAAATGGCCAGCACAGCTTTTACCAGTTAAGTCATCAGGGTCGTGTAATTCCTTGTGATTTTATTGGCATCATCAAGAGCCAGCAGCCCATTTATTTACAAGGGGAAGTTGTGAGTAACCACGATGAGCTCATGTCTAACTTTTTTGCACATCCGTATGCTCTTTCTTGTGGGAAGACTCCTAAGTAGTTTAGGAATGAGAAAGATTCTAATCATCTTATTGCACACAAGACATTCTTTGGGAATCGACCATCACTAAGCATCTTACTACCATCATTGACAGCATATAATGTAGGCCAGTTGTTAGCAATGTATGAACATAGGATTGCAGTTGAGGGTTTCGTATGGGGCATTAATTCCTTTGACCAATGGGGCGTGGAGCTTGGCAAGTCATTGGCATCTCGTATACGAGCTCAGCTAAACTTGTCTCACGCTGAAGGGAAGCCATTTGAGGGCTTTAACCCCAGCACCACAATGTTGATAAAACGATACTTGAAGGTAATCAGATACTAAAATATATTGTTCCCTTTTTCAAGTCTGGAGAAAATGTTCATTCTAAGGGGTTATAATAAATTTATAGTTACAACTGTGCTTTTCATAAATTTCCATTGAAACACATTCATATCATACCAACAAACCACCTGATCTAATCAATGTTCATTTACAGGGAAATGCTCCAATTACTGTGGACTTTCTTTGCTCAAAATCATAGTACATACTTTTCTATTTGTTGAGCACCAGTCAGTATTTTGATTTTGAATGGCAGTCCTTATTTTGTATTTGAATGAGAGAGCTTCACTTATGTAAAAAGCTTTATGTTAAATTGGAGGCGCTTTTGATGATCAGGAATCGATATTTTTTTGATCTAAACTGGGAACCATTGAAAGGATTTCAGTTGTGAGGGGGTGACCCTGTGATGTTGGAAGTGAGAGGGAGTGTCTGCACTCATACTTACACCTAATCCTTGGGCATAATTATGGTCCTCTCCTTTGTTACTTTTTATTCTGGAATAAAGGATTGAAATTTTTGGGTGACCAACAGTTTGTAAAAGGACTGAAATTGTTGATTGTGTCGGTGAGAGTTCTACTAGGACACCTGAATCAAATCAGGTTTGTTTCTCTGTGCATTCTTGTATGGATCTTTACACATATTTTTCAGTTCAGTAGATGAAAAATGAGGTTCAAGTATGTATATTTTCATAACCAATTAATATTGTAACTTGTTAGAGTTTTTTGGGGAAATAAACTGTACTCACAGTTTTGAAACTTATAATCAATTGAATTGGGTGTTTGTATGTTATAGTATGGTTTTGAATTAGCAACAAAATTTAAATTCAGGGGAAGGGACTAAAATTTGATTCTTCATCGCCCGTATATATTTCACCATATAAATATATATATAGAATTTCCTTCTGACTATACTCGATGATCTATTATATTGATGTATTATGCCTTATTGATTCAATTAAATATATGTTTTGTTTAACCCTTAGTCCAAGGGTTTGTAATTGGTACTTGTAGATATTTCAATGGTTTTGAATGTAATCTATTTTAGCCCATGGTGAATTTAAGTAATTTCTAATTTTTATTACCAGCGGATTATTCGGCCCTCTATCATACATTATAGTTTATTTTTTAATGTAAACAATCACTTTGACACAGTTTTATTCTCCTTTCTTGTTGTTTCAATTCTTAATTGCATTACAATGACGTTTATTTAGTGATTTCAGTTTTTTGTCTAGCATTTAGAATTATTCTACAGAATTTCCCATTGGGTCCTGATACCCACTCGTATTTCTTATAATTATTACCAGTGTTGGGTCTTATACCCACTTGTATTTCTTATAATTATTACTAGTGTTGGGTCTTTATACCCACTCGTATTTCTTATAATTATTAACAGTGTTGGTCTTCCTATGGGACTTTGGGACTTTCTACTCACCCTTCTGAAACACATAAGTATATATAGATTTACAAAAACATGAAGTGTTCCAATAATGAACTTATATTTATTAAGTTGGAACTAACATGTTCCAATATTCACCTTATATTCTTACGTAGAATTAATTATCATATAACAGTGTGATAACGACATTCTTTTTTTTTTATAAATATTTCCTTTCCATCGGAATACCGATGCTTTAGTCGGTTGTATATATTGTTGTGGTTCCTATGTTTTGGCTTGGTTGACAAGACCAAAAGATAAGACAACATCAAACCACTTTGAGATCCTAGGATCTAGCCCTCCTGGATCCAGAGAGGGATCTCTCTATAAATGCAAAGAATTATATATCTTTAAGGTTCGAATTGAGGTATTAGGCTAAGTATGAAGCACAGGGGTTTTTGATTTTGTTTGTTTGGTTGGATTGGTTGGAGATCATTAAAAGAGAAGGTCATGAAAGTAAAGAAGGGGCGAAATAGAAGGATGTTTCAGCATGGGAGAATAAATAAAAAAGTATCAATCCATTGGGCTATGGAGTCATGAAAGGAAATTACTTGCATATCAACTATCCAAGGTTTTTCATAGGGCATGTCATCTATACTAAAGGATATTTTTAGATAGATGGTGGGATGGAACATTAAGAATGGGTGAAAGAAAGAAACTAATGGGAAGTCTAAGATCAGATCAGAGGTCATCTAACTCCAGACCTGCTCTTAACATACTTCAAAAGGAACTCTCATAAAGACACAAAGGGTAGCTTAAGATCAGTTCATAGGTCATTTAACTCCAGACTTGCTTCAGCATACTCTCAAAGAGAAAACAATCCAGCAGTCCTCATAACCACTTTTAGAGTAGTAGAAAACAGATAAGATGAAACAGAGAGTAAGGTGTAAGATCAAAGGAGCACTTTTAACCTTCAATGCTTTTGACACTTATTCGAAGGGATCTAAGAAACTAACTCCAAATTCAAACATCAGTAAGCATGGACCAGCGAACTACTATACTGGTTAAACTATGATGCATTAGCTCTTAGATACACAACTTAGCAGAAAACATCAAGATAAAGATTATAGTGAGATTTAGGGTACTATAGCAATATATCCTAATCTATGCTTGCTATTCTTTATCATAGAAATAATGGACAGTGTGATAAAAATGAAAGGAAATGGTTACAGTGAGAATACATCACCAATAATATAGGCTAGGATCCTGCGAATTTGCTTGATTAATTGATGTGCAAAACCAGTCACATACTTTGGGCTCAATGGCCTTTTACAATACATACTTATTTTCCCAACCTACTATATTATAGACTACCTAAATACTTCCCCTCAATAACAGTTCTAACAACTAATAGAATCCCTACAACCAACAAAACTTACAATGGATTTTCGATGAATACTTGTAGGTGAGTGAGGGAGTGAAGTAGTAGAAGAGACAGTTGGCCCAATTAAATGAAGAACTTAATGTTTCTTGGCCCCTGGGAGGCTTGATGGATAAGAAAATACATGCTCCATGCTTCATTTAATGGTCCTTTGCTTGTACTTGCACTTTGGCTGTCTGTTTTTGACCTTTGAAATAAGTAAGGGGGATAGAAGAGTCTGCAGGTTTCCCACACTTCCATAACTGCTTCTTCTGCTCTTTGAGGCTTAATGTACGAGAAAATTGACCTTTGGGACTGTTCTTAACTTTAAAATAACTCTGTTGATAGTTTGAAATAACTGTTCAGCTGTCTTTATACAAATATCCTATGTTCTGTCAATAACCAGGCCTTCTTTGATTTCTGTGAGGCTGCAGGTGTCTTTTGGTAGCTAGAGAGGTTTCAAATGGCTTTTGGTGTAGCGGTGGAGGCTTCTTGGACTGATGGTTTTTTTTTCTTTTCCTAAAAACACCTTTATTTTGTCTTATCCCTGTGTCTTAGGCCTAATTAGGCTTCTGAATCATTTTAAGGTCTTTAAGCTGTGTTTCTATCTTTAATCATTGGATTATGTTCTTAATCTTCAATAACAGGCTTTAATCCTTTAATTTCCTTCACTGATACTCTTTTTTGCTGGCTATCTTTGACTATTTCTGTGCCTGAGCAAGTTTAATGGTGCAGTAGGGTTTTAACCAGGGTTTTAACACTACTTCTTTAATAAAATATTCTTTAAAACTTTCTCAGAAGTTTTCCCTACATTTTCTGGCTTTGAAAAATACATCCATGTGCTTCATGTCACCATTGACAGTGACTGTGAAACAGAGTGCGTTAAACACCTGTAGCCCTGCAAAAAACCAAATAAAAAAGTAAGAAAAACCTCAGGGGAGTGGGGAGGATGCTGTGGAGGCATGTGGTGGATGAATGAGCGATGGCGTAGAGGTGGATGCAGGTGAAAAATGGTGGAAACCAGGGCAGAATGATGAAAATCGGGTCTGATGGAGATCTAGGGCTTCGTGCAATCTGGACCGTTAAATTAGGTCAGGCATCAGTGATCAACGGTTGAGATTGCACGATGAAACTGTTTGGAAGGCTGGATGAAGGGATAATGGGTGTGGGCGATATTAGAAAATGACCGTCGGATGAAGAAGACAGACGGTGGAGATTTGTGGAAGAAAATTGTGGGAGGCATAAGTGAATGGAGAATGAGATTATATGGTGGCCGTCAGATCTCAGTAGTGGACGACTGAGATCATTCAATCGGAGTCATAAGGGAGACTGGGTGAATGGAGGACGAGCGGGGTGAGACCCAACCAGGGCTGTTGGATCGGAACATCCAACGACGAGGATTAAATATGAAAACTCAACGTAGAGGGGAAAAGGTGGTAAAGAGGAAAACCAGGGTGGTTTTCATGCGGGGTTGAAGATGGAAAGTGGTTTTCAGAAAATCTACGTGATTCCACTCATCGCGCACCACGTGGAAGTACAAAACCACCTATATCGTACAACTTCTAAACATTAATGCCGGGAAAATAAACCTGTGTGATATGCCTCTCAGCTGTCGAATGTGGGGTGGGGGGATCTGACAGTGGAGATAAGGCGCAATGGGGGAAGGTGCGAGAGTGGAGGCGGTGATCGGGTTTTAATTGAAATCGTTAGATCTAAGCAGATGGATGGTTCAGATTCGATATCAGTGTGGGGTTATGTAAACAAAGGGGAAGGTAGGGCCTGGGATCGAGGACACTGGTGACCGTCTGATCAAAACAATGGACGGTCGAGATTGACTTAAAACAGGTTGGCGAGGAAAATGAAAAAACAAAGGAATAAGGTCTTGGGGGGTTTCCAAGGCCTTTTAAGCACCTGATCACTGTGCCTAGGCTACATGGAGGGGGGGGGGCTAGGGAGAATAAGCCCTCAGAGGCTTAACGCTATAATGGAGCGGAAAAGGTGTTTTAGGATTTTTTAAAGGGTTTTTTGTGATTTTTAAGCGGAGGATAGCCTTTCTAAGCGCTCGGTTGTAAGACTGAGGTTGTATGAGCACAGGGCTGCAGAATATAAGCCCCCCGAGGCTAAAGCCTGATATATTGTAAAAAAGAGTATTTTAGGCCAAAATCAATGCTTTTTAGGCCAAACGAGGGGTTCCGGTAGGGGGGAAAAGGAATTTTTAATTCAGTCCATGCATAATATGATGTTTAAACAGAGTTTTAAGAGGGTTAGAAAGTAAAATGGGGACATTTGGAGGGATTTTATGAGGGAATGAGAATGTGAAATGGAGAACTTGGAGGATATGAAATAGGGAAAATGGAGACCTTTTTTACAACAGTTTTCTTCACAAACAGTGAGGCTTTTCAATGGAAACAACAGTGAAGATTCTTCAAAGGAAAAGGACACATGGAGGCTTCAAGGATGAAATATTTTCAAGGGAAATTTTTCTCTTGAAAGCTCAGAAGAATATTTAGCCACCTTTTTGCTTGTCAAAAGTTTATAGGTGGCTAACAGTGGCTCCACATGGGGATGGCATCTTCTTGAAGGTGTCAAGAATCTCATAAAATAATCTTTGGAAGTAGGCCAGATGCCTGGCACTGGACCATCCTTTTCTTCTTTGATCAGCTATTACAAATCATGAAAATATCATATCAGCAGTAATATTCTCCGAAACAATTACCTACCCATCCTACTGTCCTAGGATTTTTTCTTCAAGGTGCATTTAGACTTTCAGACCCTTTACATCAACAATTTTTTGCAAACAGGAAAATAAAGCTATTCTACTGCTACCCTTATTACTCCATGAGACCAGATTAAATAGTTGACCTCATAGCTTCTCTACCTAAACTAATATCTGCAAGGATTAAACTGTCTAGCAAATTTCTTTCTCTATATTCTAAAACAGAAATTTAAAAACATTCAAACCTGGATTAGACTGTCTGGTTTGCTGTGGGTCCATGGCATAAAGACAACTGCACATGAACTGAACTTTGCAGGAAATTTAAACCAAAATTGTGAAGGCTGGAAATTGTGAAACTTTTAGAGCATCCTTCTTTCTCTTGTGACTCAGATTTTGAGCTTGTTAGAGTCACTTTTTATTCTTCATTTCAGCTCTAGTTTTGGGCTTGTTAGAGCTGAATTTTCTTCTTTCTTTTTCTAGTCTAGGTTTTGAGCATATTAGAACCAGCTTTTCTCTTTCTTTGGATCAGGTTTTGGGCTGATTTGAGCCATTATTTGGAACTTCATAGGTTCAAGTTTTGAGCATATCTGAACCTTTCCTTTCAAAGAAAAACTCAACAACTAACTAAATGGTCACATATTGAGATTTATTGAGATTTCCTACCTACCCTACTCTAACTTGAGATATTTACATGTCTAGATTATAAACACTCTTTTCCAATACATCCATTCAATTAGATGATCCCATGACTGGTCTTTTCTGCTCAATTCTTTGAGCATGATAGATAGGCAGGGCCACTCCCATTCTCTTTGTTTTTTAATAGCAGCTTTTAAAGTATTTATTGTTGTCTGCAACAAGCTGCTCTTGATGACCTTTGATCCTTCTTTAAATGTTTGCAGGAAATGAGCATAAGGATCATGAAATGATACCTGGTTGTGCATATTAGACAAGTGGTTTTCAAACAAGATTGCTTCCTCTTCCACTGGATCAAGAAAAAGACTCTTTTGAGAAAGAAAATCTTCCTCATCTTCATCATCTGAACTGGAAAACTCATCATATATGGCAGTGTTGTCCTCTTGTAGCTCTGAGATATTTTGATCTGGTGGGCAGAACTCTATGAAAAGATCACCGTATTCTTGAGTAGGGATTTGTTCTATTGATTCCTCTTCTTCAAGAGAAGGCTCCTTTTTTTCAATCTGCTCAAAAATTTCTTCCTTTGTTTCCTCTTCTCCCTATGAGATGAAAGGTTTCTCCAATCACATGGAAACTATTACTGATGATCTGAGGTGTAACAGAGTGAAAATTCAATGAATCTTCATCTATTACAAGACTTTCATAAATTTCCCCATTAGTATCATAAATGGCCTGACTTGGCTCATTACTTTCTTGAAGCTAATGGGATTGATTTTCCTCCCACAAATCTACTAATGATGGCTCTGCAGGAGGAAATTCTGATTGGAAAACATCAAAACTAGGAAAATCATGAATGTAAGTAATGCTACCAATTAGACATACTGGGTTATCGGAAAGTCTTTCTTCATTTTGATCTACATGGGAGCTTTCCCAAAAAAACTCAGTAGATGAATGGACAAGAGTGTCTGTTCTATAAAAGACCTCAGAGGCAGGCTGTTTATTGATGATCTGATCTATTTCTTCTTCTGTCAAAGGGGGGGATGTTTTTTTGTTTCTTTGAGTAGAAGTGCAACGACTCTCTGTTTCTTGTATTAACTGATTTGGAGGCCGATTGTCTTCTTGAGCCTCTTCTATTAGGGATGCTGATTTAGCATCTGGGATTTCAGGAATATCTTGAGGAGTGTCTTTGATTTCTTGGTTAATTTCTTCCTCAACTGATTCATCCAGGTTCTTGTGATAGCCAGGATGCATATGAAATTCTTGAATGGATGTTAACAGATCTTCAAGATGCATATTAACCAAACCCTCATCAATATCTAACAGGTACTGTATGATATTTTGAGATTTATCACAACAATCCCATGATAAGGATGGAGAGTTTCTTTTATAATTCTTGTAAAATACTTGGTGCATGTCCTTTAAAGAAAACAAACTTTTGGGTTCTAACCATTCATACCAATTCCTAGATTTTCCTTCTAATGTTGCCATGAACATTTTCATTAGGCAATATTCATGCCATTCAACTTTAAACCTCCACAAATGTATATGAAACTTGATAATATGTAGCAAGGGGTCATCAACATTCTCACCCTGAAAGGTAGGTAGGTTTTTCAACCAATTTACTTCAGGAATTTTGTATGGGAATCCAGGGATATGATCCCTACTCATTGGGGCATATCTTCCTTGTATATGTGGAAGCATGTTTGTAAATCAGAAAAGTGGGCACTATATCTTCTCAACCAGTTCAGGGTCTTCTACCAGTGGAGTCATTTGGTATTTAGGAGTTATAGAGTGTGGAGTCACCAGGTGGATGAATTTGAAATTTTAAAGCAGGGTGTTGTCCACCATTAGCAGTTGAATACCAACCTAACCAGAGATTCTGAGGGCTCAAGAGTGTATCAGGTATAACTTACTCAACTCCCCAGCGGAGTCGCCATTATGTCGTGGTTCCTATTTTTTTGCCTGGTTAACAAGACCAAAAGATAATACAACATAAAACCACTTTGAGATCCTAGGATCTAGCCCTCCTGGATCCAGAGAGGGATCTCTCTATAAATGCAAAGAATGATATATCTTTAAGGTTCAAATTGAGGTATTAAGCTAGGTATGAAGCACAAGGGTTTTTTATTTTGTTTGTTTGGTTGGATTGGTTGGAGATCATTAACTGAGAAGGTCATGAAAGTAAAGAAGGGGCTAAATAGAAGGATGTTTCAGCATGGGAGAATAGATCAAAAAGTATCAATCCATTGGGCAATGGAGTCATGAAAGGAAATTACTTGCATATCAATCATCCAAGGTTTTTCATAGGGAAATTCATCTATACTAAAGGATATTTTTAGATAGATGTTGGGATGGAACATTAAGAATGGGTGAAAGAAAGAAACCAATGGGCAGTCTAAGATCAGATCAGAGGTCATCTAACTCCAGAACTGCTCTTAACATACTTCAAAGGGAACTCTCATAAAGACACAAAGGGTAGCTTAATATCAGGTCAGAGGTCATTTAACTCCAAGCCTGTTTCAGCATACTCTCAAAGAGAAAACAATCCAGCAGTCCTCATAACCACTTTTAGAGTAGTAGAAAACATATAAGATGAAACAGAGAGTAAGGCCTAAGATCAGAGGAGGAATTTTAACCTTCAATGCTTTTGACACTTATTCAAAGGGATCTAAGAAACTAAATCCAAATTCAGACATCAGTAAGCATGGACCAGCCAACTACTATACTGGTTAAACTATAATGAATTAGCTCTTAGATACACAACTTAGCTGAAAACATCAAGCTAAAGATTACAGTGAGATTTAAGGTACTCTAGCAGTATATCCTAATCTATGCTTGTTGTTCTTTAGTAGAGAAATAATGGACAGTGTGATAAACATGAAAGGAAATGATTACAGTGAGAATACATAACCAATAATATAGACTAGGATCCTGCGAATCTACTTGATTAATTGATGTGCAAAACCATTCACATACTTTGGGATCAGTGTCCTTTTATAATAAAGACTTCTATTCCCAGCCTACTATATTATAGACTACCTAATTAATTCCCCTCAATAACAGTTCTAACAACTAATAGAATCCCTACAACGAACAAAAATTACAATGGAT
>JAXQQM020068907.1:0-77215 GCA_034641835.2 Pinus albicaulis
AACCTGTTCAGCCTTAGCCGGGGTATCAACCGGGACCGGTCTATGGTCCTGGGGGGGAAATCCAGCCTTCCTTACCGATGCAACCGCAGTATCCTGTTGTTTCTAACGTTGCATATCAGCCAGGACCATCCTATGGTTCTGCCTCAGGTCAAACTGGTTTCAAATAGCACTGGGAATAATTTCATTTCACCGGCAACCGGGTTCATCCGCATAACCCGTGTCCCGCTCCGTGCCAAATCGCCCATCCTAAGACAACCTCGCTCACTCTACAACCAAAGTCAACTCGCATAATCAAAGGGCCGCTTTTCATAGGACGAGGAAGAAAAAATATTTATCCTCACATGCTTTGAAACTGACAATTATGTCTAGGTATCCCCCTGAGATTTTTGGTTTCTAGAGAAGTTCTAGACAATAATCATTCTAGGACCTAAAGACCTCCCATCCAATCCATATTATTATTCTCAAGGGCTTCCGTTGGTTATGAACAACTCAAGAAGACCCTCCAGAGTGCAACTACTTTTCTTGACAACGTCCTATCACAAGTTCCCTTTTTTTTCCTCTGACTTCCTCACTCAGCCACACATGGCCTCTCCCATTGAGAGATTTTCTTTTAATTTTCTCCAGGAAGGAAGTAACTATCTTATAACAACTTTTAAACCCAATATTTCCTTCTTTTGAAGTCTTTCACGTCATTTCTTTGACTAGGCATAGCTTTTATTTTAAAGAAAATAGAAATAAAACTATAATCACTACACTTAGTCTTAACCAAATCAAATCATAGAGTCCCACACAGAGAAAAAAAAAAAAATTCATGAAGATGAGTGTCAAACATAATGAGGGCAACAAAATGGTGATTCCACTAGGGATTTAAACATTTCAAATCTTGGGTTGTGTGTTTTGAGCTCTCTCCCCCTTTCTTCATTTTGTTCATTTCCAGTTTTAATAGGTATTAGATCAATTTGATATTTTTTTTCTTTGTCAAATATTTTTAGGTCACAAACCTTGGAACAACAATGGGCACAAATTTGAAGAAAAACCTTAAAAATTGAGATATAGGGCATCCCTCGCAATTTTTGGGATTTTTCTTGCAACTAGTCAACACCCTTTGTAGACCTATCTTTCCACTAGTCAATGCACTGTATAGCCATATAATTTCCATTGCTCAGTGCACTAACCAATCTTCCTTTCTTATTGATAGATTTTTTCTAAAAGTTTAAAATTTTTATAGTTTTTGTCTCTATGTTGTAAGATTTAGGGATTCATTTTCATAGTAAGTCCTTTACAAATCTAGATAATTTTAGCTCCCAAATCTTAGGAAAAAGAAAAGTATTTCTAAATAGATTCTAATTACATAATTATTTATTATTGTAATTTAGGCTTATGAGATTTATATCCTGAAAATTAAGAAAACTTTTGGTAAAAATCATATCATCAAAGTTTTAGAAATGGTTTTCAAAAATTATTATAATAAATTTTTAATGATAGAATTAGTTTTTACTCTCGGTTTACATAAAAATACAAGTAACTTTTCTATTCAAATTACATTTAAGTAGAAAATTGCAAATTAAACTAAAAAAAAAATATTTTATATTTTTATTAAAAAAATGTTATAAAGATGGCATTCCTAATAAATTGTGGATTCATCATAAATTGGTCCATTAACACAATTTTCTGTTTAAAGGATAATATTCCTATATTTTAATATTTACATAATTTTATCTTAATTTACATAATATTCTAAATGGTATTCCAATAAATAAGATATTTAAAAAATAAAAATAAAAATCCCTTTTCTTCTTTTTTTTTGATGATATTCTTTGAAATGAGTTGATTATAATTTTTTATTTTAAAATAATATTCATGGTAATCAATTCATTATTTTAATAATATTCATCTCATTCATACCCTATAAGTGTGGTTAAATCGATAAACAGGAAGCATCGTCGGACAGACGGCACCCCGGCGAGCCGACGGCCACGAGGACCTGCAAGTGTCCTTAGGCACCTGCACAAGGGAATGAGGCATTTAAGGCATTTATCGCCCGGCGCGGTTCACAATTCAATCAACGGAGATCGAGATATCTCCACACACTGTAAACAGGACATGGCGATTAATCCATTAATTGAGGGGTTAATGCAGATGGTTGGCAGCAGATTTGGGGTTTTAGTTCACAGGATGGCGGACGAGCAACCCATAAGCAGTTTTCCCAGGCCCATTTCAGTTTGTTGCTCGCCCATTGTTCGGCTCTCCTCCGAGCACACAGTCACCGGCAAACGTACCAGGCTTCATGGCTGCATAGAGCTTAGCGACAATCTTCATATCTCAATTGCGGGGAATTGTATGCGAGAGTCCGGGAATTGGATAGAGCAGTTGTCCAGAGCTTCAGTCCCGCTTCCGCTCTCGCAATTGGCCAACGTCTCTCTCGGGTTACAGCACTCTTCCAGGTCTCCAGCTTTGAATGAAAGAATGCCTCGTCTCAGGCACAGGATGAGATGCAGACGAGGCTCTTCCCGGCGGCTGATAAGGCGCTCCTCCCTGTCCTCCAGCACCTCTGCTGCGGACTCTCATGCTTCTGAAAGAACTTCCCAAGCTGCCAGAGGTCGTATCCTTCGTTCTGGGCAACGGTATCCCACCCCCCCGCACGCTCCAACCCATTCTCAAACGAGGCACTTCACCTTCCTAAGTGCGCTCAATTGCCCTCGAATTACCGCCTCTGTTACCATTGTTTTCCGTGAGTCCCCTCAAGATGAGGCTCCCAATTCAGGAAGGCGGGCTGGAAATGTTGGGGATATGACTGATATAAGGCAGAACGCTGACGGAGTGCATGAGCAGGACATGGACATCACCCAAGAAGACGCTAGTCAAGGCAATGAGATGAATATTGATATTGATCTGAAGCAGCATGAGCAGCAAACTGATACTCAGGACCCTGGAACTGAAAATGCGCAGCACCAACCTCAACCGAGAGAAGGAAAGCGCACCCCAGCTGCTGAGAAAGTTATTCACTCTACAGAGGACCTATATACAATTGATGGCGAACCAGATGATCTATGGTGCAGGGTCGTGGAAGAGGAACCAGACGAGTAGCGCCTCCACTGTTCCTGGTTTTTGCTATGGCTCTGTCTACTTTTTGAAAATGTTTATGTTTGTCTTTCTGGTTTTGGTCAAGTCTCATAGGCTTTTTCTTTCTAGAACAAGATGCATCCCCTGCATGGGATTTTTTTGCTGGAAAACCTTATGCACTGGTTTCCCTCTTGGAGGGCAGTGCTCAACTATGAATTTTTGCTTAACAGGCCTCAACCTCAGGCCTGGTCCTGGATAATTCCTGCTGTAAATATTTTTGTTTTTGTTGATTAATAGATTGCTTATTTAGGAAAAAAAAATATTCATCTCATTCATAAACCTAAAATTTTTGGATATAATTTTCTCATTTAACTTCTCAAACCCAATTTAACTTAAAAACACATATTATTAACCATCATAGACATTATATCATATAAAACATGTAATTAATAATATTTAAATGGAAAATTTATGGAGGTGTTCTCCAACCCAGTATAGTAGAGATGTTGTTGAGTGGACCTAATGGTTAAGAGCATGTGTTTCCTCCAAGGGGTCACATGTTCAAAACCATAGGGCTTAGAGTATGCATGTCCTTGTACACTTAGAAAATTATGTTTTATAAGTTAAAATTAAAATATAATTAAATAAAATTTAAAAATAAGAGTAAAATGAGTGAAAAAAAAATAGAGTGAAAAATATTAGATCTCTTGTTAAGTTGGATCTAAGTTGGTTTAATTTCCCCCTTTAAATAGACTATATTCCTCAAGAATACTATGAGTCATTATTTTTATTTTTTTGTTTCTAAAATAAAATAAAAATGACCCAATGATATTGAGAACTCATTGTATTGACCCATGGTATTCATGTGGAATATATAGTATCCATCTTCACTCCAGATCTATCAAGGCTCATCTTAACTCTTGATCTACCAAGGCCCAAAATAAATCAAGAATCAAATCTCTTAAAATACAAACCATATAATTAATAATATTTAATTAATATATTTATAGAAAAACTGGTATTCATGTGGAATATATAGTATCCATCTTAACTCCAAATCTATCAAGGCCCTTCTTAACTCTTGATCTACCAAGGCCCAAAATAAATCAAGAATCAAATCTCTTAAAATACAAACCATATAATTAATAATATTTAATTAATATATTTATAGAAAAACGAACCAAATTTTTTTTATAAATAGGAATAGTGTTAGATTGTGTGTCCATCTCTTTCTTTCTTTTTTTTTTCTTTCCATTATTTCCTTTGTGGGTGTGTCTTTCTCTTCAACAGTAATTGTGATACCTCTTTCCTATGCTGGTGTGTGACATGTCTCTCTCCTCTAGGCAAAGTCCATAACAAGGGAATCTCGACGATACTTATACCAAGATTATGTTGTGAGCTAAAATACAACATAAGTTAGGATCAGTGATAGAGAGGTTTTCACGTGAATTATAAAAACATCATGGCAACCGACAAATGCATGGTATTGCATCCTTTCTCTGATCTTTCGTGGGCAAGGCCTGTATATTTCGTCTGTACTCTGAAGAAATATTTAAAAAACAGGGAATTCAGGAACGTCAGGACACTTCGTCAGGTAATAATAGCAGCTCTACCAGGTGTTGCACCACCTGGCCTGTTTAATTTTATTCTACATTGTCTTAATGTGCTTTTGTTTTTGCTAGATCTCAAGACAAGGTAACATTTCATTTTTTTGAAGATCCTTTTACTGATTTGCTACAATTAGTAGGGAAGATGTATTTTCTTATTTTCATGGACCAGAAGCACATGTTCAGTAGACACTTGGAGTGGCCTAGTTTTTGTTTTTTCTTCTTGCTCGAGGAAAATGAGAGCAGAATTTCAGTAAGTAGCCATATGTTGGATTGGTTACACTGGAAGGATCACTTCACATTATTGTACATATATATTCAACACGTAGGTGTTTGTCATCAGAATTTGAAGCCCTCAAGTCTCGGTGATAAACTGTTATCAATAAGTTTAGTAAGTTTTTATTTCAGTCAAGTCAATTTTGAGTCAATTTTTAAAGTCAATTTTAAGTCAATTTTGAGTTTGTTTTGAGTCATTCTATTTCATCTAAGTTTTCAGTTTTTAGTCATGTCTATTAGTTTCATTTTTTTACCATATTGGCTCAATGGATAAGGCTTTTTGGTCTACGGTGTTCTTGACACCTCTTTCAGAGCTATCATCCCCAATAAGGCCATTGTTAGTGTTAGTATTTGCATCCTTCCATCAGTGATAAAAATCCTATTTTCATATCATTTTAGGAGTCCCACTCAAAAAAAAATTATCATTCTACTATGTCATGCAAAAAATTTAGTCATTGATGGTAGCCCTAGTCCAAAAACGTCACTCTTCCTCAAATTTTATTACTTACTGGCATAGTTTCATACCTTTCTAATTGTACACCATCCATAAATTCAATGTCATTATGTCATCACATCAGTCATGTCATTATGAATTTCAGTCATTCAAGGTCTCATTAGGTATTTTAAGGTCAATCAAGGTTTCCATTAGGTAATTAGGGTTTCCAAGGTCCAATAAAACTTCATTTCCACTACATAAGACCAGCAAGTAAAGGGTGATCCAATAACATCACTTCACCATATGAAGATGATTTGTAAAGAAAAATTATTGTTTCACCATGTAATTTTTCTTTTCAGATGTAATTTTTAATTTTTAATATTTAATTTTATGTCATAAAAATGTAATAAGTATCATGACTCCCAAGCTGCTAACTCAGAGTTCCAACCTTCCAAAGCATCAAAAATGTCAAATCAAAGAGTTCTCAAAGTCATCAGATGATCAATTTGTCAAGAAAAAAGTCAAGTGCAAAGGTAAAAATTCAGAGTTTAAAGTGAAAGTGAAGAAATTTAAAGATGGTCCCAAGGCCAAATTCATTCAAATCATGAAGTATAAAGACCACCAAGACATCATAAAGAAGCTCATTTGTCATTTCATCCATCAAGCTTGCACTTCCATAGCTGGAAAATTCGATTTGCAGGGTCAAAGGTTGAGTTTTTCAGTGGCGTTGCGCTTTCAAAGGGTGGCGTTGTGCTTAGAGTAGTGGTTTTTCACTTAGAGCATGCAACATTGCACTTATTCTCCACTAGTGCTGCGCTTCTGGGAAAGGCACTGCATTTTTGCCCAATGCGCTGAGCTTTTTCTCAATGAAATCTCGAGGCACCAAAACTCAATAAAACACCTCCAAACTCTTCAAAAACTTCAGCAAATGCCTCTTACACACTCTTGGAAGTAATTAAACTCAATTCATTGCCTCCTTGCACTCCTAAAGAATTATTTCATAGTGTTTTAGGTTCTAAGTGAAATTGGCATTTGTCTAGTAAGTGAAACCCTAGTTTTACTCCTAATTCCAAAAATTGATGCCCTAATACCCTACATTCCCTTCCCACACATCTAAAAACCCTATCCCTACCCTTACACTATCATTCCCAAGTCCCTAAGTCCCTTTCGCTAAAAACCCTAAGTCTTAGGTTTTCACATTCTTAGGTAGCCACTTCCCTAAACTTGTAATTAAATTCTCATTTCCAATTCGCTTGAAATTTTAACCTCCCATCACCTCCCAAAGTTCCATAATCCCTTCCCCCATCTCCCTAAATTTTCCTAGATTTATCCCCATTCCCATCTACCTAATCCCTAGGGTTTCTAGGCGACCAAAACACTATGGAGGAAGATAGAGTTTATATGGAAGAGGAGGGTAGACTAAGAGAGGAGGGTAGAGAATAGATAAGTCCTCACAAAGGAGGAATAATCCTCATGTTGAAGCCCACCAACACAAATGAATTGAGGGCCTCTCCCATGACTGTCAGTTGTTTTGAATATGTAGGATGCCTTGATTTTTGCAACATGATTCAGAGGGTTCAACATCATCCTATGTGAAGTAGAGACTTCATCTCAAACCTCAGATATAATCAGGTGTAACCTTCAGTATATCTACATCTGTCATTGTTGCTTCCACAGGGATTCCAAACATGGGAGAGAAATGGTTTAAATCCACAGATTTGGAGGATCAATACTATGAACCATTCATCAAACCAAGATAAAGGAATGAAAGGAGGAGGGTTTTGGGAAAATCTTAATAGTTTGTTCATATTCTTCAGTTTGGAAAGAATACATGCCTATCCTTTCTCTTTCTAGCTCCTCATCAGTCTGATCCATCTCACCCTAAAACCCTAAAGTGCTAGCATTTCTACCTACCTTACCCCATTGAATCTCTGCAACCCTAATCTTATTTACCCTGGCCTAGCCTCTTTGACCTAATCCTCATCTAGCAACCCAATTCAAACAAACCCCTGTACTCATATCTAGCCTAAAACCCTAATTCATCCAACCCTCTTGGCTGTGACTTTGTGGAGAGAGCCCTCTCCGGTTTGGTAGGGCTAGCTACCAAGCTAAAATATTGGTCTGTGGTTGCCTATGTTTGGACTCTTTCTCAGCCTTAGAGATCTGGTGGAGTGATAACAATATTAATCCAAATTTACTAAATTTAATAATATTAATATTATAATATATTAGTATGAATATTAAATTTAATAATAATAATAATAATAATCTTTTAATATTAATATTAGGGTTAATAATGTTTTTTTGCTAGGTATTAATAATAATTTGGGCCATGGTATTTGGCCCATAGGATTCACCTAAATAAAACCTCTTTTTTTAGTATTCCTAAATGTAAAGCAGATGTAAATATGAAAAGAGGTTTTATTTATTTACCATGCCTCTTTTATTGACCATGGTATTTGGCCCATAGGCTTGGTATATAATTATTAGATGTTGATTTCTAATCTTATTTGATATATTTTTTTTTTATTTACCTTACATGTTTATACCTCTTTTATATTTATTTATTTACCATACATCTTTTATAGATATGGTATTTGGCCCATGGTATTTATCCCATGGAATTTTTCCCATAGGCTTCACCTAAATAAAACCTCTTTTTTGAGTTTTTGTAAATATAAAGAGGTTTATGGAGTAAATACAAAAAGAGGTTTTATTTATTTACCATACTTCTAGTTTATTTATATTTTTATTTATTTACCATACATCTAGTTTATTTATATTTTTATTTATTTACCATACCTATGTAGTAAGTATAATTTTTTTTGTATTTATTTACCATACCTCTCGTTTATTTATAATTTTATTTATGTACCATACTTACTTTTTGAATATGGAGTAAGTATAAAAAGAAGTTTTATTTATTTACCATACATCGGGTTTATTTTTATTTTTATTTTTTTACCATACCTCTTTTTTTAGTGTTCGAAACCCAGTTAACAGCCAGAGATATTTATTACAAATATATTGATTATAATTGATTCAAACACTTCAAATGTTTACTTACATTGCATCTAAGCATGTGCCCTATACTTCAGCATTTCAAATGTGTGCTTACATTACGTTTCTCACATTACATCTACACATGTACCCTATACTAGGTTGTAGAGCGTCTCTCGGTGAAACTAGCCTAGATCCATCTTAACTCTGGATCTATCAACGGCCGAGAAGAATCATATCTCTCAAGGTGCAAGCATATTTTTTGAGTGCAAAACTTGAGAAAAGGTTTTCACTCAGAGAGATTTGATCCCTCTCGGTGATTGATAGATCCAAAGTTAAGATATAACTAGGTTGGTTTCAGTTATGTGCATCTAAGGAAATTCTGTGTGCGTCTAACGAAAATCTATCTTAGATATGACTAATTTTATCAATAATATGTAAATATATCTAATATTAATACAATAATTTTAAATATGTTAAATATGTTTGATATTAACCTGGTCATTTTAATTTTAAATTAGCTTTGTTACCTCACTTTGGTGAGATGATAAATATTGTTTATAACTTTAATGATGAAAAATGATGAAATAAAAATTTTGAATGAAAAGTTACAATAATAGTGTTGAACTATAGAAAATGTGAATAATAGGAATGTATTAAAGTACAAATAATCTTCATTGTGATGAATCTCAAACTATTTTCCTCTACTATTCTTATTTTCACCGTTGTTAGTTTTGTCATCTTTTCATATTGATTATATGAAAAGGACAGCTGAAATCATAAACCATTTAAATCTTTAGCTCGAGATGTTATAGTAAACATCATACATTGTCTCTCTTTATCTCCAATATTAATAGGTTGAATTACTATAACACAAAAGTCAATGTACATTGTCAATATTTTTTATGCCTACACTGAAATCAATGCACATTGTTAATCCAATCACTTTAAAATTAATGTACCATCATACATCCAATTACATCAATTCAGAAATCAACATCTACACTGAAATCAATGCATCTATTGTAGGAAATAAAATAAGATTAGAAAACAACTTCTATACTAAAATCAATGCATCTAATGCTTTTGATCAAATATGATTAGAAATCAACATCTATACTCAAATCAATGCATCTAATGCAAGTAATAAAATAGGATTAGAAACCAACATCTACACCGAAATCAATGCATTTAGCGTAAGAAATCAAATAGGATTAGAAATCACCATCTACACTAAATCGATGCATAGAAAATAGGATTATAAATCACCATCTACACTGAAATCAATGCATTTAGTGCAAGAAATCAAATAGGATTAGAAATCATCTACGTTAAAATCAATGCATTTAGTGTAACACACATACACACCAAAATTAAAATTACTTCCTACACTATAGTTAAACTCATAATCCAAGGTTAAACTTACTATACAATACTAAATTCACTTAACGTAATTCTACATTACCAACCCACTCCACTCTTTATTAAGATTCTAAACTTAATCAACATATAGTTACAACTTACCGTCAACCATGGGATTTCTTGTCACATTATATGGTTTTTTTTAAACATTTAATGTTTTATTCTGTCAACATCAAAATTTAATGTTAACGTATAATATACAACCCGCATATGGCAATATATTTATCCTCGTTACTACCGAGGAAAATCTGGCACGTCCTGGAAAATAAATGCTGAAGGTACTGGTTATTAAACCCATCGGATAGTTGTAAGATTTGTTGTGATATATTGCATTTTTTTATGGTCTTTTCTAGTGATCTCTGCCGTGGAAATTAGGAAGATCAACAGTTGTCGTTTAGGTGGTAGTTTGCATTGTTAACCCCACCAACCCATGGTGTTCTCGGCTTATTGTCATTGTGCTTGAGCTGTGTAGCTCTTCTTCTCTGAGGTTTTGTCACTGTTGTGTCTTTGAGCTTTGGCTCCGCCATCATCGAGATTTCACCAGGCTGCGAGGTTTTCAAAGGTGTAGCCCTCACAGTTTCGCAGCATAATGGAGAGGAGGTGTCATTATCAACTACGATGATTTTCTCAACTAAATCATCCACTATCACCAAGGAAACTCCTTCGGAACTGGTTCCACTTATTCATAGTTCACATAATTAATCCCTTCGCATTTACATAAGTCTTCTCAATACATTTCCGAATTTTTCAGAGTATATCTACATATTTCCATGTTTAATTTCTTTTTCTTTCGTTTCTCGGTGTTTGTTTGAAGACTTCTGGTGCGATGCTCAGAATGTCAAGACGAACTATTTCTTAGGTAATATCCTTAACAGTTTAGCATTTCTTGAACACTATTCTTTTTTTGAATAGGAATATGTTTAGCAACTTAAACTTCTCTCTCTCAGGTTTGCATGTTATGGCTATTGTTGCAAGTCGGCACTTTCTCCGATTGGCAGGTTTTTTTGCATATAATTTAGTTATTTTGGGATAGCATCTGTCACAGCTAAAATTATTAGCTCTCCTTCCAGGTACTTATAATACTTGTGCTCAGACAATGAGGTCTTAATTGTCTCAGGCGGACATCTAGTCTTTATGGGGTCTATGAATCCAAAACTCATCTTTCTCTGTCGGCCTAGTTTAGGTCTTGTTCTCTATTTATTTATATAATGTAAAGTTAAATACAATGTCTTGCCAGAATTTCGTGAGGACTCAGATAGTCTCTCTCACACTTATATTTTGTAAAGATTAACCGTGCATTTATTATGAAAGGTCTACTGAGGATTCATTACTAGAATTTGACCCTTACATAGTTGTAATTTTCGGAAGTGGCCACTGCTATAAAAATACTCTTGGATTAGTCTTATTTTCCTTTCAAACTGTATGTATTATTTTTAAGTACAGTGACTCACTATTTCTTTTTTTAATGGAATGAAAAGCCTGTTTTTTTTTTACAGTAGTCCAAACATATTACAGTTCTACTTTTCTGCATGTTTTTATTTATTGGTTCATTCAAATGGTTAATATGTAGGTATACTCGACAGACAAGTCGTAACCTAGTTTTTCTTGGAAATAAATGATCGTTGTCTGTACAGTGATTTTAATCTCCAGTCTTAGTTTGTGCTCGCAAACTACATGTATCTCTGTCTATTTCTTTTACATTGAGTGTATATCTTAGTGACCGAACCACCATACATTTTTTCCGTGTATAGTTAGATAGAGGAGGCAACGAGTTCTAGGCTGGGGTTCATCCCCATGGCCAAAACCAAAAGCCCACCCTATACTAGATATTTTGAACAATAATTTTTTCTAGTATTCTAATTTCCTTTCACAGCAGTTTATAAGTTTTTGTTTTATAAACATTTATTTATCTTTATGTCTCTCTATTCTAGAATATTGGTTTACATCTTGACAGATAAATAATCTTTCCGGCAAGAAAACATTCTATGCTCAGTTTTCTACTCCTCTTGGTTCTGCTTCTACTTCTGATAATTAACTATTGTAGTTTTCAAGTAAATCTTAGATAATATTGTTTTTCTATTATATATAATGCACACAAAGTTCATCTATAAATATTATAGAAATAATCACAGAGTTTTCCAATATTTTTCTAAGTTGTTAAAAAAATAATAACTTGTCACTTCCATAAAAGAAATGCTTAACAATTAACAGCTTTCTCCTACAATTTAAATAACACTTAGCTGAGTGTGAATAACTTATAAACAACCTTTCTGTCTAATTAATTCTAAGATAATAGTCACTTATATTAAATTGAATTTGGTTGTTGGTGTCCACCCAACCTTCAAGAGAGGTGATTACGTCCTCCTCTTGCCCCCGTGCTCCACTCCTAAAGAGGTACATGTTGATAGTATATTTTCTGTTGTGACCTTAGGACTCCAAGTCTAGTCAATGCCAAAAAACTTCAAGAATTACTGAGTGATTTCCACTGGTCTCTACCAGCTTAGGAAATCTCCACTCCTTCCTTAGCCCATGAACAGAACCCACATTCCTCACTGGGATGAGTCTCTTATCCCTAGAGGAGTAGGTAACTTTTCAAACTGTCCAACCAACTTTTAGTTCTTGGAAAACATTTACCATCAACCTTTTTTTACTTTTTACGGAATTACTTTCCATAACTAATTTTTATTATTCACAATTTAAAAAGAAAATCACTTTTTCAGCAAAACATTAATTGTCTCAGTATTTTTCCTTAAAAGAAAATAATAAAATTTCATTTCAATAGTTAACAACTAGTTAACATTAAATGCAGTTGTCACAACTTCCCCCCCGAAAGTAACACCATCCTCAGTGTTTCACTCCAGCTCAGAAAATAGCTATGGGTAAGCCTCATGCACAAACCCTTTGTCCTCACACGTAGCCTCATCCAGGCTAAAGTTCTTCCATTGCACTTTAACTTGGGTGATGACTCACTTCCGTAGCATAATTTCTCTCTAGTCAAGTATGTGTTGCGGCTCGACCAGAAACTCGTCGTCCGGTTGTACCTAAAAATAGCAAAGTTCTTTGTCAAATTTTCATAAATAAATCATATTTCAAGTTAGAATTTTTAATTCTATGCTACCTTTATATTATGCCAATGAATTACCTGCTTCAAATCATGCACATATTGCTTTAACAGGGACACATGAAACACATTTTTTACCCAGATGTGGCTAGGTAAAGCCAGTCGATATGCCACAGTTCCTACCCTTTCCAAAATTTGGAAGGGTCCATAGAACCTGGGAGCCAACTTGGCACAAGAGGTCCACCGCAAGGTACTCTTCTTGGGTTTGATCCTCACATACACATGATCTCCCACTTCAAATTCCCGATAAGTCCTATTCTTATCCGCATCGATATTCTACCGATCTTGTGCAACCTTCAAATTGTGTCTTATCTTCTTTACTTTTGATTCCATTTCAGCCAGCATTTCTAGTCCTAGCATTAGTTTCGTTTCGGGGCTGCTCCAATTTATGGGTGTGTGACACTGCCTCCCATATAGAGCTTCGAAAGGAATCATATTAAGGGACTCCTGATATCCATTGTTATAAAAAAAATTCAACCAGGTGTAAGTAATCTTTCCACTTAGTCGGTTGTTGCATCACGTACATGTGCATCATGTCTTCCAAAACTTGGTTTACCCGCTCTATCCGACCATCTGTTTGGGGGTGATAAGCAGTGCTAAATTTTATTTGGGTCCCCAAACCTGTGAACAGAGTTTTCCAAAATGCGGAGGTAAACTTTACATCCATGTCTAAAATAACAGTTTTCGAAATGCCATGTAGCCTGAAAATTTCTCTCATAAAAATGTCTGCTATCTATGCAGTCTTGTATGTAGACTGTACATGTATAAACTGTGCATATTTACTCAATCTATAACCTACTACCATGATGGAGTCATTGTGCCTCTTTTACTATGGTAAACCTGTAATGAAGTCCAAGGATATGACCTCCCACTTCCATTCAGGTACCGGTATGGGCTGCAACAATCCTGCGGGATGTCGATGCTCCACCTTAACCTGTTGACACTCCAAAAATTTATTTAAATACTCATAAATATTTTTAAGCATACCAAGCCAGAAATATACTTCTCTAATAGCAGTTAACATTTTATGGTATCGTGGGTGACCCGCATAATTACTGCGATGGTGTTCATCCATGATTAGCTCCTTTAGGTCCACATGGTTTGGTACATACACCTTTTCTCTAAATGTTAGAATTTGATCTTTATCAACTCCATATTTAGAATTACTTCCTTACTTTCGGTTTTCTTCCATGTTCTACCATAGGAATTGATATTTCGGATCTTTATGTGCTTCTTCTTTTACTTGATTTAAGAATTTACATTCAAGTTGATTGTAGTAAATCTCATAAACACAATGCAGCTTTTTACTTAAAGTATCAGCCACCCGGTTTTCCTTACCTTTCACGTGTTGTATATCCATATCAAACTCACTTAGAAAGGCATTCCATCTTTCCTGTTTGGAGTTTAAATCATCTTATTTGAAATAACTATTCAAGCTACTATGATCTGTCTTTAGCACAAACTTTTTACCCAGCAAGTGGTGTCTCCATACCCGGAGCGCATGTAATACTGTCGTTAATTCTAGATCATAGGATGAGTACCTTTTTTCATGTTCCCTCAACTTCCTTGACTCATATGCCACTACTTTTCCTTCCTGAGATAAAATTGCCCCAACACCCTCTTTACTAGCATCTGTACAAACTTCAAATTCTTTGTTGGGGTCAGCTACCCTTAACACTAGTGCAGTGGTCAATAATTGCTTTAGCCTTTCAAAACTATTCTGGCACTCAAAAGTCCACTTAAATACTTTTCCTTTCCTCTGCAAAGAGTTAATGGGGAAAGGAATTCTGGAAAATCCTTCAATAAATATTTTATAGTACCCAGCTAATCCCATAAAGGATCGAATATCTGCCACATTTTGGGGTACTTGCCTTTCCATGATTGTCTTGATTTTATCTGGATCAACAGCAATCCCTTCTACTGAAATGACATGTCCTAAGTACTAGATTTTTGTTTTAAATAAATCAAAGTTTTTGAACTTAGTGTACAGTTGGTGTTTTCTTAACATTTCCAGCACAATCCTTATATGGTCCCTTTGTTCTTCCTGGTTTTTAGAATAGATTAAAATGTCATCTATGAATATAAGCACAAAATTATCCAGGAAATGATGGAATATACCATGCATTAACCTCATAAAGGTTGCTGGTGCATTTTTTAACCCAAAGGGTAACAACACAAATTCATAATTCCCATACCTTGTATGGAAAGTAGTCTTACAAATGTCTTCATATTTTATTCGGATCTGGTGATATCCAGATCTTAAATCTATTTTAGAAAATATTGTGGCCCCCTTCACTTGATCGAACAGATCAACAATCTTGGGTAAAGGATATTTATTTTGACTGTTAACTTGTTGAGCTGTCTATAGTCCATGCACATTCGCATGATTCCGTCCTTCTTCTTCATGAACAGCACTGGTGCTCCCCAAGGAGACACACTTGGAAGAATATATCCTTTGTCCAGTTGTTCTTGTAACTGCATTTTTAATTCAGTTAATTCTGGAACACTCATTCTATAAGGATCCCTTGACACGGGAGATGCTCCTAGCATTAATTCTATGGTGAAATCAATACCTCACCTTGGTGGTAATCCAGGGATATTTTCTGGAAAAACATCTATAAAATCTTGTACCACTGGTATGTTTTCCATCATAGGTGATTTTTCCTTGGAATTAGCATATCCCACTTGAATAGCATATATCTGACATCCCTTCCTCATACATTTATTCATTTGGGATGTTGTAATCGGACATAGTTGTAGCGGCTTCTTGATTCCCTGAATTTCATTGCGTGTTCCATCTTGCATTCTATAATAAATAATCTTTTCCTTGCAATCCACTAAGGTCCAATGTTTTTCTAGCCAATCCATGCCCAACAAAACATCATAGGACCCTAATGGCAGTATGTTATGGTCCACATTTAACTGTTATTCTGCAATTTCTAATGTGCAGTTTGGAATTTTTGTCAGTTACCTTTCCTTTTGCTCCTATGGCTAGTTGTACCAGCCAAGGGTTTTTGAATTTCTACACTTTTAATTTAAAAATTTCCACTATTTTGGGACTAACATAACTTAGACTTGCACCTGGGTCTACCAAAATAGAAATAGATTGAGACTGTAATTTACCTTCCAACTAAATCATTGTTGGCCGATAATCTGCCTGTCGATCCTCCAATGTTGCGTTGATACGAGGAACGTTTCGCACCACATCGCCTACTATAGGAGCCTCCTGCAAATTTGCAACTGTTTTACTTCTTGCTCGCTGTGGGTAGTTTTTATAATAATGTGCCTCACCACACCCCCAACACTGTAGAGGTGGTTTGGTCACCTGCCCTTGCTCAGGTTTTCTAGATGCCTTTGTAGGCTTCTCTTTCGCTGGCCATCGAGTTCTTTGATGATTTCTACCAATTTTTTTACTGACAGAACTTCGTGCATAATTCTTAAATTTATTTTTTTTGGTGCCTTTGAAATTTGAGCTACTATTTTTTCCTTTCCTTAGCAGCCAACTTTTTCCAACCTCCCCTTTTTCCTTGGACTATTGATAGCACATACGTGCCTTACGAATGGCTTCATCCATGCTTTTTGGGATTTACAAATTCAATTCGCTCCTTCATATGTGTTGGCAAGCTGCTCATAAATCTTTGTACCTTAGCCTCTTCCTCTCGGAGGTGTGGAACATATTGTAACAGAGAGGTGAACTTAGTGATATACTCGTCCATAATCATCTATCCTAGCTTCAAGTCATGAAATTATTTAGATTTCTCATCGTAGAAAATTTTTGTTAAATATTTGTCTTTAAATTATTGATGGAACAATTCCCAAGTAACATCTTGGTCCTCAATTTTGCAAACATTCTTTACTTCTTCCCACCATAGAATGGCTTTCTCTCTTAACTGATATATGGTCAATCTGGCCTTTAGGTTGCTGCTGTACTCGTACACCTGAAAATACTTGTTCATGTTTATTAACCAAGCCTCTGCCACTTCCTCAGCTTCACCATCAAATGTTGGTGATTTTATTTTTCGAAACTCCTCCTGAAGCTCCACTTTTTGCTTCTTAACTTCTTGTTGATCCGACAAAGTGCTAGATTCTACTTCATTATAATTTTTTTTCTTGTTGCTTCACTGGGATGGGCTTCTTTCCACTATGTCAGTGGTGTGATCCCTTGTTTTTTTCTCATCACCTTCATGCATGTCCCTATCAGCATTGGGGTGTTCTATTTCCTGATTTTGCTTGTCTAACAGGCTCTTCAGTATCTTTTCTTGCTCTTGCCTCAAGCGTTCATTATCACCTTGAATCCGCACCATTTCCTCTTGTAGTTTATGTACTTTATTCAACAGTATGCTAGTTTGGTGTTGTTGTTCCTCCAACAATCTACTTGTTTTTTGGTGCTGATCCACACTTAGTTGAACCCACATCTCAGGGTTCACTACTGGTTGAGTTTGGGGTTCCTCGGTGTTCTGTGGTAATTGTTGTGTTGACATTTTTCTGTTGTGCTTCTTTTTTTTGCATCAGTATACACACAGCTTAATCGTTAGTTGACCCTTAGGGTCCCAGCGTATGAACGATGCTCTGATACCACTTGTAACACACATACACACCCAAAAAGAAAAAGAAAAATTACTTCCTACACTATAGTTAAACTCATAATCCAAGGTTAAATTTACTATACAATACTAAATTCACTTAACATAATTCTACATTACCAACCCACACCACTCTTTATTAAGATTCTAAACTTAATCAACATATAGTTACAACTTACCGTCCATCATGGGATTTCTTGTCACATTATATGGTTTTGTTTAAAGGTTTAATGTTTTATTTCGTTGACATCAAACTTTAATGTTAACATATGATATACACCCAACATATGGAAATATCTTTATCCTCGTTACTACCGAGGAAAATCTGGCATGTCCTGGCAAATAAATGCTGAAGGTACTAGTTATTAAACCCATCGGACAGTTGTAATATTTGCCATGATATATTACATTTTTCGATGGTCTTTGCCTATGATCTCCGTCGTGGAAATTAGGAAGATTGAAGGTTGTCATTTAGGCAGGAGTTTTCACTGTTAACCCCGCCAACCCTAGGCGTTCTCAGCTTATTGTCACTGTGCCTGAGCTATGTAGCTCTTGCGCTCTGAGGTTTTGTCACTGCTGCATCTTCAAGCTTTGGCTCCACCATCATCGAGATTTCACTAGGCTGTGAGGTTTTCAAAGGTGTAGACCTCATGGTTTTGCAACATAGTGGAGAGGAGGTGTCGTTATCAACTGCGATGAGTTTCTAGACTAAATCGTCCATTATCGCCAAGAAAACTCCTTCAGAACTGGTTCCACTTATTCATAGTTCAGGTAATTACTCCCTTCGCATTTACATAAGTCTTCTCAATACATTTCCGGATTTTTCAGAGCATATCTACATTTTTCTGTGTTTAATTTATTTTTCTTTTGTTTCTCAGTATTTGTTTGAAGACTTCTGGTGCGATGCTCAGAATGTTGAGACGAACTATTTCTCAGGTAATCTCCTTAACAGTTTCTCATTTATGGAGCAGTGTTTTTTTTTTAATAGGAATATGTTTAGCAACTTAAACTTCTCTCTCTCAAGTTTTCCTTTCATGGCTATTGTTGTAGGTCAACACTTTCTCTGGTTGGTAAGTTTTTCTGCATATAATTTAGTTATTTTGGGATCGCATCTATCACGGCTAATATGCTTAGCTCTCCTTCTAGGTACTTATAATACTTGTGCTTAGACAATGAGGTTTTAATTGTCTCAAGCGGACTTCTAGTCTTTATGGGGTCTATGAATCCAAAACTTAGCTTTGTCTGTCGACCTGGTTTAGGTCTTGCTCTCTTTTTATTTATATAATGTAAATTTAAAGACAATGTTCGGCTAGAATTTCTTGAGGACTCGAATAGTCTCTCTCGCACTTCTATTTTGTAAAGATTAATCGTGCATTTATTATGAAAGATCTACCGAGGATTCATTACTATAATTCGACCCTTGCATAGTTGCAATTTTCGGAAGTGGCCACTACTATAAAAATACTCCTGGATTAGTCTTATTTGCCTTTCGGACTGTATGTATTATTTTTAAGTACAGTGACTCACAATTTCTTTTTTTTAATGGAATGAAAAGCCTGTTTTGTTTTTACAACAATCCGAACATATTACAGTTCTACTTTTCTGCATGTTTTCATTTCTTGGTTCATTCAAATGGTTAATATGTAGGTATGCCCAATAAACAAGTCATAACCCAGTTTTCTTGGAAATAAATTCTCATTGTCTTTACAGTGATTTTAATCTCTAGTCTTTGTTTCTTCTTGCAAACTACATGTATCTCTGTCTATTTCTTTTACATTAAGTGTGCATCTCAGTGACTGGACCACCATAAAAAATTTCCATGTATAGTTAGATAGAGGAGGCAACGATTTCTGGGTTGGGGTTCATCCCCATGGCCAAAACCAAAAGCCCACCCTATACTAGATATTTGAACAATATTTTTTTCTAGTAATATTCTAATTTCCTTTCACAGTGTTTTATAAGGTTTCTTTTTTTTATTTATTTCTTTATCTTTATGTCTCTCTATTCTAGAATACTAGTTTACATCTTGACAGATAAATAATATTTCCGGCAAGAAAACATTCTATGCTCAATTGTCTACTCCTCTTGGTTTTGCTTCTACTTATGATAATTAATTGTTGTAGTTTTCAAGTAAATATCAGATAATACTATTTTTATGTTATATATAATGCACACAGAATTCATCTATAAATCTTATAAAAATAATCACAGAGTTTTCAAGTATTTTGCTAAGTTTTTAAAAAAATAATAACTTGTCACTTCCATAGAAGAAATGCTGAACAATTAACAGCTTTCTCCTGCAATTTAAACAACACTTATCTGAGTGTGAATAACTTATAAACGACCTTTCTGTCTAATTAATTATAAGATAATAGTCACTTATATAAAATTGTATTTGGTTGTTGGTTTCCACCCAACCTTCAAGAGAGGAGATTACATCCTCCTCTTGCTCCTGTGCTCCACTCCTGAAGAGGTACAATTTGACAGTAGATTTTCTGTTGTGACCTCAGGACTCCAAGTTCAGTCAGTGCCAGAAAAATTCAGGAATTACTAAGTGATTTCCACTGGTCTCCACCAACTCAGTAAAATCTCCACTCCTTCCTTAGCCCATGAACAGAACCCCATTTCTCACTGAGATGAGTCTCTTATCCCCAAAGGAGCAGGTAACTATTCAAACTGTCCAACCACCTTTCAGTTCTTGGAAAACATTTACCATCAGCCTTTTTTTTTACTTTTTATGGAATTACTTTCCATAACTAATTTTTATTATTCACAATTTAAAAATAAAATTACTTTTCCAACAAAACATTAATTGTCTCAGTATTTTTCCTTAAGCAAATAATAAAATGTCATTTAACTAGTTAACAACTAGTTAACATTAAATGCAGCTGTCACATCTAGTGCAATAAATCAAATAATATTATAAAAAAAAATTTACACTGAAATCAATGCAACTAATGTAGGAAATCAAATAGGATTAGAAATCAACATTTGCACTCAAATCAATGCATCTAGTGCAAGTAATCAAATAGGATTAGAAACCAACTTCAACGCTGAAAACAATGCATTCAGTGCAAGCAATCAAATAGGATTAGAAACCACCCCCTACACTGAAATCAATGCATTTAGTGCAAGAAATCAAATATAATTAGAAATCAACATCTACATTTAAATAAATGCATCTAGTGCAAGCAAAAAAATAGGATTAGAAATCGCCATCTACACTAACATCAATGAATTTAGTGCAAGAAATCAAATAGGAATAGAAATCATCTACATTAAATCAATGCATATAGTGCAAGCAATCATATATCTTGAGAAATAAATATCTACACTAGAATCAATGCATCTAGTGCAAGCAATAAAATAGGATTATAAATCACCATCTACACTGAAATCAATGCATCTAATGCAAGAAATCGGCTTCCCTCTCTTCCTCGTCCATCTATATCTATATCTCCCTCCATCTATCCTTCTTTGTCTCTCTATCTCACCCCCACCCCCAAACACACACTCTCTCTCACACCATACCTATAAATATCTCTATCCCTCCATCCCTCTCTCCATCTCTCTCTTCTTCCCTCTCTTCACCTTCCATCTATATCTATATCTTCTCGTTCTCTCCCTCTCCTAGACTTCTATCTCTTTCCTCGTGTTGTTCTCTCTCCCTCTCTCCATCTTCATTATTAATCCTTGTCTTTCTCTCCACATTTCTCTCTCCATGTCTTTCTTCTTACCTTTCTCTCTCTCCCGCTCCAACTCCATCTCTCTTTCCCTCCCTCTCTCCACTCTTTCACATACTCTCTCTTCCTTCCTCTCTCTCTCTCTCTCTCTCTCTCTCTCTCTCTCTCTCTCTAGCTATGTTACTATATCCCTCCCTTTATCCTTCTCTCCATATCTCCTTCTTTGTCTCTTTATCTCACCCCCAAAAATACACACTCTCTCTCCATCTCTCATGTTTCACTCTCTCTCTATCTCTCCTTATTTTTCTCTTTATCTCAATTGTGTAACCATCTCCAAAAATAGAAGAAAAGAGATATCAACGCCTTAGAAATAAGCCACTTCGAGGGGGCAACCTCCAATACATTACATAAATGAACAATTCTTGGATGATACAAATGAACAAAACCTCCTTCTATATATAGGAGTCCATGGGGCCACAACATAATCCTAGTGGGGCCACAATGTAATCCTAGCCGACCTAACAATAATAATGTAAGGGCACAATAATAACAATATGGGGGTTACAGGGGTACAATAATAACAATAAGGGGGGCTACACTAACATAATAAAGGGCTATACTATTAATATAGGGACTTAACATGCCCCTCTCCTTCAAACAAGTGTTGTCCTCAACGCTTGATAATTTCTTGATGCTTCTGTATAAAATTCTCATCCTCCCATGTGAAATATTTTACAGGAAAGTTCTTCCACTTGCTGAGATACTCTGAAATTGATCGTACTTGTCGAGTTCTTGTTTCTATGACTTCTTCATAACTTCTTTCGATGTGATGTTGATCTTCCTGTTGTTTCATTAGATTCCGCACCAAAGTTGGGTTATCCTTTGAGAGTTGGAGAACTTGTTGTTGATGCTCGATGTGATCTTCCATTAATTTATCATCCATATTTTCTATTATTTGATCCTTCAAACCATCCAACTTAGCCTCCATTTCTGCTTTTAAACCATCTATTTCATCTTCAATTTCTCTTCGTAAGATTGAAAATTGTTGCACTTGGTACCGTAATTTTGATATCTCATACTGCAACTCTTCCTCTTCATGCGTCATAGTATAGCTTTTTGAGGGATTAATGGGTATGGAATTATTTTTTGGAGGAATTATAGAACCCAATACTGATAAAAATTATAAAATATGCCCTTGGAATCAATTCAAATTGATTCTTCAAACAAGACTTATGCAATTCGGAAAAATACACACCTTTTTCTTGCTTTTGAGGAGCTCGATATTGAAATTGGATTATCTCTGCGATTGTAGCACTTCAATATTTGAATTTTAGTACCAACTTAGCCCTCTAAATTATCTTTCGAATGCCACTGGTCTGACTTGATTTTGATTCTCCAAGACAAAGTTGTGTCCACTCTCCTAAAATGACCTAATTTTGGACTAGTTCAGTAGAGAAAACTTGTAGGACTTGCCACGTGTCACTGTTTCGTCCTTTGTCTTTGAACAGGCCACGAAATTAAATTCTCAGCACTTATGTAATTACCTCTTTTTTTTACGGCACTCCCAATCCGATGCCCAGGAGAGACAATTTATTGAACTTTTCCCACAATCACCTCTTTTGAGATGAAATTGGAGCCCGAAAAGCACTACCTTCCACAGATCATATCTCCAAAAATATTGCGACCCAAGCTCTGAAATTTTTTGACGAATTTCCTCAAGATTTCAGATTTGCACCATATGAATTTTAGATTCTGAACCTTCGTAGAAAAAAATTTATAGTGAAAATTCCACGACGACCTGTTTAGGAGCCTGAAAAAAACCTAACTTCCACAGATCATATCTCCGGAAATATTGCAAACCAAGCTCTGAAATTTTTAGACAACCTTCCTCACGATTTCAGCTTCGCACCCTAAAAATTTCAGCTTCTGAAGCTTCGTAGAAAAAAAATTTATAGCGAAAATGCCACGATGACCTGTTTGGAGCAGCGAAACCCTAGAATCCCAAAGCTCTGATACCAAATGTTGTGTAACCAGCTCTAAAGAGAGAAGAAAAGAGATATTCACGCCTTAGAAATGAGCCACTTCGAGGGGGCAACCTCCAATACATTACATGAATGAACAATTCTTGGATGATACAAATGAACAAACCCTCCTTCTATATATAGGAGTCCATGGGGCCATAATGTAATCCTAGTGGGCCACAATGTAATCCTAGCCGACCTAACAATAATAATGTAAGGGCACAATAATAACAATATGGGGGTTACAGGGGTACAATAATAACAATAAAGGGGGCTACACTAACATAATAAGGGGCTATACTATTAATAAGGACTTAACACTCACCACTAAACATACACACTCTCTCTCCATATCTCCCTTGACACTCCCTCTCTCTCCCCACTTCTCACTCTCAATGTATTTCTTCTTCCCTCCCTATCCCCCCCTCCAACTCTGTCTTTCTATCCCTCCTTCTCTCTTCCTCTCTCTCAAGTCCTCTATCTTGTCCTTCCTCTCTCTCCCTTTCTCTCCCACCTCCCTCTCTCTTCTCTCTCTCTCTCTCTCTCTCTCTCTCTCTCTCTCTTCATCCTTGTGTCTCCCTCTCCCTCTCTTACCCTTATCTACCTCTCTCTCTCTCTCTCTCTCTCTCTCTCTTCATTCCTCCTCTCCACTCTCCTTGGGTTTATCTCAATATCTCCCTTGTCACTCCCCCTATCTCTCCACCTCTATCACTCTATGTCTTTGCTCTTCCCTCCCATATATATCTAGAGTTAATATGTATCATGATATATTAATATATATTATAATATAACAAATTTAATATTGTATCAATCCAAAGTCATTAAATTTAATAATATTAATATTATAATATATTAATATGAATATTAAATTTAATAATAATGATAATAATAATAATCTTTTAATAATAATATTAGGGTTAATAATGTTTTTTTGCAAGGTATTAATAATAATTTGGCCCATAGGATTCACTTGAATAAAACCTCTTTTTTGATTGTTCAAGGATATTATAGAGTAAATATGAAAAGAGGTTTTATTTATTTACCATACCTCTTTTATTTACCATGGTATTTGGCCCATAGGCTTGAAATATAATTAGATGTTGATTTCTAATTTTATTTGATATATTTTTATTTATTTACATTGCCTCTTTATAGCTCTTTTATATTTATCTATTTCCCATACCTCTTTTATAAATATGGTATTTGACCCATGGTATTTAGCTCATTGTACTAATATTAATTTGTCCCATGGTATTTGGCCCATAGGCTTCACCTAAATAAAACCTCTTTTTTGAGTTTTTGTAAATATAAAGAGGTTTATGGGGTAAATACAAAAAGAGGTTTTATTTATTTACCATACCTCTAGTTTATTTATATATTTTATTTATTTACCATACCTCTGAGTAAGTATAAAAATATTTTTTATTTATTTACAATAAGTGTGGTTTATTTATAGTTTTATTTATTTACATACTTATTTTTTGAATATGGAATAAGTATAAAAATAGGTTCTATTTACAACTATGATTTTTGTATGGTCATCTATTTGCACAACAATGTCATCAATCTGTTTTTTCCAAGGCTTATAATTTGTTTCACCCCTGGAGAAGGTATATCTATGACATCAATGGGTATGGACTCTACAACTTGGGCCAAGAAATCTAATCTATCAAAAGTTTATTTTTGTCTGAGCTCATATGTTAGGGTTTTAACTTTTATCTGTAGTTGTTATTTTTCATCTGGAGAATCCTATTCTTCCTTAACAATGAAATAGACAGAGGAATAATTTTAGGTGTTACACTTACTATTACAACATGCTTCTTTGTCAATTCTGGTGGTGCAATTGGTTGGTCCTCCTCATCATCCCCATACAATTTTGGTTGTGCGGTTGGTTGGTCCTCCTCATTTTCCCCATATAATTATGGTGGTGCACTTGTCTGGTCCTCCTCATCCTTCCATACAAAATTTGAATTAAGGAAAGGCCATTTGTTATGTACCATTCAACTACTCCTATGTAATCATAGTCAAAATTAGGAGAGGGGAGCTTATCAACTTGTTATTCTATGTCATAAATGTGGCATAATCCTTGTTCCATGAATCCTTGTCGCATGCATCCTTGGTCCATGACTCCTTCAATCAATACATCATGTGTATTCTCTTGCTCTTGCTCTTTCTCTTGTTCTGTTGTTGTCTCTTCGGGGATTTCTTCTGTAACAAAGTTTAGGAACTGGAGCAAGACAACCTCTCTTTCTCCTATTCTGATTGGATTTTGGCACTACTTTCAGGTGTTTCCTATATCCTCTCAATCTTATGGTTGCAGGTTTACTCCCAAATATTTCTACTTCATCATCATCATCTTGTTCATCTCCTTTCTATGTGGATTTATCAGAATAAATTGTAGAAACCCTCGTAGTTTGAACATTGGGAAGCTTGGTTTCCATATGGAAAGGTTATGTGGGAATTTCTGTGGGTGGGAGGTCATGGGGCAGAGGTGTAGCTTCCATGGCATCCTCTGGTGATGTTGCAGCTTCAACATGAAATGGCCTTCGAACTAGTTCATTCTAGGTTCTCACTTCCCTTTGTAGCACAACTACCACCAAAATTTTAACAAGGCAATCGTGGGAAAATATTTTGAGCAGTCGTTTTGATTTCTGCACACCTCGGGCCATTTGGTCTAGGTTTTTCGCAATAAATAAAGGCATGTTAACCAACCTACCATTACGCAAGTGTTCTAACAAGCAGAGGTGCTTGTAATAAATAATGGCATACCTTCCTTCACACGTCAAAACTATCTAGACAATGAATGAAACATCCTTCCAGGGTTCTGGTAATAACTTACTATCAAATATTGTGCCTCTCCAAAGCATTTTTTCACCTGCCTCAATGAATTTCCACACAACATCAGGTTGGGGTTTTCGGGGCGCAAACCATTGATCTCCCATCTGGGGTAACCCTGCCACTTCTGTAATTGCTTCTTTTGTTGCATGCACCACTGTCCATGCTACCTCTTATCTACCCTCCCTATAATGCATGGAAAATTTTAGGGCTATGCCATCTTCATACCCCTAAAAACTGTGAATATACTCTATCCAACTGACTTGTTCATAAAATGGTTTAACACATGGAAATTCGTCTAAAAATTCTTCAACACTTTCTCTGCGTCCTCGTCGGCCTCCCATATTTGGTCAGAGTTCAAAGTGGCTATGGTTGTGTTTTTAATTTTCAACAGTTCAAATGTGGGACAATGGCGCAATGGAATAGTTGTGGTAATGAGTCCATTAATATCACGACCCATCGTCTATGGTGGTGCCAGTATGTAGTCAGGTTTTGCTACAACGACTGCCTCCCATTTGGCACTGACAGTTCATTTTTGTCATGGTCAGGGTAGATTTCCGTGACTGTTGTACACAGACATAGATTTCCCTTGTACCCAGTCAGGAGTTGCCACAATGATGACCATTGGAATGGGAGGGCGAGTTGCCAAGGGAGGGCCCTGATTTTCCAGCATAATAATTTAAATTTTTATTACTTGCGGCTTTGTGGGCCCATTCACCACTACACCGACTCCTTAAATAACTTACTTTAAAAAAATTTGGTTACAGTTTATTAGTTATCCTTTAATGCATATTATAATTTTTCATGATTATCAAGTTAACTTCATATATTTTCAGGTTGTTCATATTATTTTCACTATTTTCAGGCTTAGTTGTTGTTGTTGTCATGTATGTCAAAACGTGCTTTAGTTCAAATCACTTGGCCTTGTGGTTGTAGATGTTGATAATGGAGAAATTCTCAACAATTGAATTTTTTTTTGCATTTTTATACAATTTTTCCACATAAATGAGGTTGAATCTATGGATTTCAAAAATGCAATATGTCACAATTGCATTTTTCATTTAACCATGTATATAGGGAAAATAATGATTGATCTATAAGCTATCTTGGTTGGCTTGTAACCAAGTGTATATCACATAATTTGTCATTGAAGGGGCTTCTTTAAGAATTCGAGCTCATTATACTTTTATTAGATTCTTGTATAAATTATGCATGTGCTACTCATGGATAATGAATGAATGAATTTTCCTAGAAGTTGTAATTGTGAAGATGTATTGAAGGCTTTCTAAGGTCTTTTGATTTTCATTTTTGGGTTCTATTTAAAGTGATCTTAATTGATAAAATATCATTTGTAAAAGGAAATAGTGATTTAATCTCTACATTAAACATCCCAATCTAGTTTGTAATCATTTTTAATCATGTTAATGTCTGATTTCATTTGCTAAGTATTAAAAGATAATAATATTAAAATGTGTGTATACATCACTATATATAGGTATATCATTTATTGATTTATGTTTCATTGCTATATGCATGGATGGAATGTATTATTTAACTCACACATCTTACGATAAGTGAGTATGTTTTATATATACTATAATTAGAACCATTGATTTTCCTAGAAATAATTAGAGTAAAAGTTAACAACAATAGAGCTATTGTTACAGGTTATGTTCATCACTTATAGATCTATTTTTTAGTTTTTTTTTGTTAGATAATATAGTTATTAATCACTTAGAATTATACTTTATTACCATGAAAATAAAATAGACAAAATTGAACTGTAATGAAAATGACACAACTAAACTGTAATCAAAATTAGACAAATGAATTGTAATAAAAATGTAATTCCACTAATAGTATTACTGAAAATACATTTTTTACATACATCTTGTGTTGAGATATAAAAAAAACACCAAAAAATATAGTGATCCCATCTATAAAAAAAAAACACAACTCATATAAATATATCAAAAATGATGGACATAATGTTGCTCCAATCTATTTCAAGAAATAGGAACCACCATAATAGGACTCCCACCATAATAACCCCAATACCAATGACAAGAACTATCCATGCATTAGGCACATCCACACCCATTGGATGTTGCTTCAATGAGTATATCATCAGCAACCCTTTGGACATATGATTTGTAAATTATGTTGAAAATTTGAAACTGTGAATGGTAAATGGGTTTCAAGTTTTGTCTTCAAACCTGGTAAATACCAAACATTTGATTTATGATAAATTCAGAATTTGTGTAAGCGATAGTGTCATTTGCACCATAATTTCGTGTTGTTATGAGCCCATCAACCAATGCATGATAATATGCTTCGTTGTTGGTGCTTATGCCAGGAATTTCTCTATTATTTTGGTACACTTGTCTTAGTGCTTCATTATGAAGCAAAAACCTAGTCTGTGCATGCCCTGGTTTTGGATGACACCAAATTTGGATGATCAATACCCATTTTTGAACCATCTACAAAAGAAGAAAAGAATTAAATGAAAAAAACATTTTAATGAAATATTGTTAGATTGTTAAAAAAAATTTGCGGCAAATCAGTGTTGCAGTAGCGGCAACTCATTGTTGCAGTAGGTCAACTCACTGTTACAATAGTGGCAACTCATAGTTACAGTGGCAGTAACAGTGATTTTTCGTCACTATAACAGTGAATTGTTTCCACTTTAACGGTGAATTGCGCCATTGTAACAGTGAATTTTCGCCATTGTATAGTGAGTTTCTGCCAATAAGATAATAGGATAAACATGCTAAACTAATATTTAGACACGGAGATACCTTATATATTTAGAAGAGTGTGGTAAAAAATAAATCTATGAATGATTTTTTCAATGGATTTCTTTCACAAGAAAGTTTACTTAGTTAATGTTTAATAAAAATGGAATGACTAATAATTTTTCAAAAATATCTAAATACTCAATTAACCTCTAACATCTTGTCAAAAATAAAGTTATGAACTATATTTTTAGTGAATTTGTTTTACAAGAGAGTTTAGTTTGATATTTGGATATGCAATTTTTTATTTGTTTAAATAAGGTTTATTATTTTAATGTGTTATTTAAATTTTAATTTTGATGATTATTTTTTATTTTTATTGAATTCTATTTTTTACCAGATAAGGTTTGATATAATAAATTAAGAAAAATAACATATTTCATGTAAAATATAATATATTAACAAATAGAAAATTTATATTTATATTTAATTTTATAGCTAACATAAATCTGAAGATTACCATTGTTTTGAGTTTATATCTTCTGAAAGACAATAAATCTGACATTGAATTTATATTGGTCCACAAAATCGAACAGAATCTTTAATTATGTGCATGCAATTTAAGCTCGATTCATTGGATATAATGGAGATAAGAATGGCTTAGAGATATCAAAAATGACACAACAATGATATTTGCATCAACATAATTTCAATCATGAAATTGTTTATTTGATTTCCTTTGTACTTACATAGCAAACTTAACATCTCTAATTTTATTTCAAAAGATCAAACGGGTTTTTTTTCATAAGTATACCTGATAAGAATGGGAAATAGTTATTAAAATTGATATAGTTAATCATTTTCACAAGGTTTTGCTATGGATCCATTTACAAGGTACTTAGAAGTATTGA
Organism: Pinus albicaulis; assembly: GCA_034641835.2. Classification (NCBI taxonomy): domain Eukaryota; kingdom Viridiplantae; phylum Streptophyta; class Pinopsida; order Pinales; family Pinaceae; genus Pinus; species Pinus albicaulis. The sequence goes on from JAXQQM020068907.1 coordinate 29,694, forward strand.
CTTGCCTTACAATTCATAAAATAGATGAGAGCATGTATAGACTACATGTAGATGGTTCACCCTATTAATGTCTTTGTAGTAAAAGTGTACCATATCTTTCATTTCCTTTAGCCATGAGTGATAGCCATGAACTGGGTAGCATTTCACCATTAGCATTTTTAGTGTTGTTAGTTTCATAATTAGTTTGGCTTTAGTGAGTTTAGTGTTAGTTGTCTTATTGGGCTCTTAGTTCTTAGCAAAGTTTCCTTATTTTTCATAGAGAGCATAGTTTGTAGTTTCTAGATTGAGCTAGTGAGTTTAGTGTTAGTTGTCTTATTGGGCTCTTAGTTCTTAGCAAAGTTTCCTTATTTTTCATAGGGAGCACAGTTTTTGTAGTTCTATATTGAGCTTAGTTCGCTTAGCTTATTATCTTCAAGTGGACTAAAGCTTTTCACACATTTCAACTAATAATGGGACATTTCAACTTTTATATGCCAGTATTATATAATCATATATGACTTGGAGTTGTATAGAAAGGAAGGACCCTATCTAGATGGTTCACCCTATTAATCATATATTGACTAAAAATTTTCAATGCAATAGAAGACTTGAACAAGACTACTTCTACAACCAATCCATACATTATCATGTCCATTTATCCAAGATTAAAATACCAACAAGAGGTAATTTTTGGAAGCTTAATATTGATCAATATGATAAGAAGAGAGATCATTTTTAAGTGGAAAACATATACCATACATTATCATTTTTAAGTGGAAAACATATACCATACAACACAATATTGAAGGTATGCATTGGGAGGCCTAGGTGGGTTCGATCATTAGTCAATGGTGATGAGAAAGAAAACTTAATGATTTGATAATTTGGTAATTTTATAATATTTTTTTGTAAAATTAATAAATTATGATATGCAAGGTAAGACCTAGAAGGTTTGACCATTGGTTGATGGTGATGAGGAAGAAAATCTAATGAGTTCACAATTTGGTGATTTTATAGTAATATTTTATAAAATCAATAAAAAACATGATACCATGATAATGAAAATTTGGTTATATATATATATATATATATATATGATTTCACAACATTTTTTTTAAGTAATAAAAAAATAGCCAATAAATAAGAAAACTTGGAATTAACATACTCTCATGTTTTGACAATATTTTTTTTAAATTAATATAAAAAAAAGGTATGATGGTGATAAATTATACTTAAAAAAGGGTCAAGAAATTATACTTTAAAAAAAAGTGTTGCATATTAATTTATAGCAGTGAATTTATTAGAATATGAAAAAATATTTTTTTTTCTATAATTTTTTTACTATTATTAAGATATAATATTAAAAATATTAAATATAAAAATATATTTCATATATCATTTTACACTTAATATCAATATAAAAATATCTTTCATATATGATCTTACACTTAATATCAATATAAATCAAAATTTATATAATGAAATCAAATATAGCTACTATTAATAATCATTCTTTTAAAAATAAAATTACTATAATCAATACCATTATTAGATCTAATACTTTTGTGATCCATAATTTAGATAAATTCCTTAACCATCATCAAATACCATTATTAGATCTAAGAATTTTGTGATCCATAACTTAGATAAATTCCTTTTGGACTAATCACATTATTGTGAATTGGTTGATGTTTCGAACCTTCTAATGTGGTTCATGGACAAGTGAAAAAATATTAATAGAAACTCGGAATAAATAGTAAGGATGCATCAAAACTCGGATATAGTCGTTAAAAGTTAACCGTTAAAAACTAGTTGTTATTTAGTTAGTTCATTAATAAGTTAGTTAATTAGTTATTATAGTAATAATTAATAAAAAAATTAAGGGTGATTATAATAAATATTTTTATTATTAACAATAATTTAGTAAATATCCATAGCTTAATTATTTTAAATAGAAAGGGGTTTGAAAATAATTTTAAAATATAAGAACAAAGAATCTCAACAGAGATGATGGCTAGAAATTGAGTAGTTTTATTTTTCTCCCTTTTCCCCTATTCTCCTTTGATCTTTTTCCTCCGTCCTTTCTCTTATCTCCCATGTCTTTGTTTTTATTTTCTTGTTCTTAGTTCTTAAATTCTTGGTCTTGCCTTTACCCTTTATTTATATTACATTATGTTATATTATTTATTTATAATTATGTGTTATTGTATTTCTAAAATATTTTCAAACCCCTTTCTATTTAAAATAATTAAAATATGGATATTTATTAAATTATTATTATGCATCTTTACTATTTTCACATTGTCGTGAGGATGAACCACATTAGATGGTTCAAAACCACATTAGATGGTTTGAAACATCGACCAATTCATAATAATGTGATTAATCCGAAAGGAATTTATCTAAAATACCATTATTATTAATAATAATAAAATATAACAAAACTACTATAATTAACAATATTCATTCTTGACCCAAAAAAACAAACCATTTTTTTTAATAAACATAAAATTAATTAATTAAATTAAAAATACTAAAACAAAATAATAATAAAATCCCCAGCCTTTTGAGGGCACAACAAAGGAGGACAGAGACATTTTGAGTCATGTAATAGCAATAGAACCAAGGGCTTAGATGGAGGGAAACATCATACACATTATCCACCCAGGGATCAGTACCTTAGGGACTTGAAGCTGAGAAATATTCTAAATCATTTTTTAAACCAGTTTCATCACAAAATTTGGTTGTTAGATGGTATCAAATGAAAAAATGCAGATGGAAAATTTCACCGTTGCGGCAACTCCCTCGAGGAGCAAACACTTATCAAGATAATGGAAATGGTTATCAAAGCTGAGGGCATAGATTTAATGGAAGATCTGGGACGGGTTGTGGACTTGGTCAATGGAAATGGTTTACATGTATTTGAAAGTCAAATAATTTATTTTTTTTCTAGCATTTTCTTGGAGGAATTTGTTCAAATAAACAAGCAATGTAAAATTTTCATTTTTTTTTAACTTTCCAGCTTTGGGGTGAGATGTCAATACCATTTTCTTGAAAATTTACAAGTTGAGGGTAAATAACATATACAAAAATAAGATTAAACGATAAATATTGGATTGCAAAAGACACATGGTAAAGAGAATATGCAATCAGAAACAGAGAAAAACAAGAGTGGAAGAACTACTATTCCAATGGTCGAGTTGTAGCAACGGTAACCAGTGAGTGAACAACAAACAAATTTATGGAATGGAGTACCTTTGCCTCTATGGCTCTATGTCGCACCCCTTTTCCTCTGTGCATCTATGTCGCACCCCTACCTCTGTGAAAAAATGCTAACATGGAAAATGATGAACACATTCAACGAAACTTGATGAAAGGAGATTTGGAGCTCGACAGAAGTTTCTCAATGATTTCTAGACTCGAATGAGGAAGTAAGGAGTCACGTTGAATATTTGAAATGGATTTCAAACTAGTTTAGGTAGTAAAGGAGTTTACGGAGGTGTGGATGGGAAGGGACATTTACTCCTCATCCACCCCCTACATACATTTTGTAGGAAATTTGAATTTGTGTTACCTCCTCTGCAACGACAGTGGTCATTTCTCATGCAAGACGGTCGATCCACCCATCATTTTTATGTTTGCACAAGAATATTTATGTTACCATTTACCATTTACCATTTTTTCCCCCAGTTATCGTCTATCATTTTTGCGCCCAGAGACGAAGGTTTAGGGAGGGGTCCCATGCACTCGCAGGAAGGGCCTCACCAATGGCTGGGGGCATAAACACCAATGGCCATTTCATAAAATTGTTATACTACTTCATTCTTTACATATAAGTCCACGTAAGTTTCAAATTACATTAATGGTTAAGAGCATGTGTTTCCTCCTAAGATTTCGCAAGCTCAAAACAAGAGGGGGTAAAGTATGTATCCCTTCGTAGACTTAACATCGCTACACAAAAGTGGGTCCCTTGTCCCACAAACAAGGGAGTCTCATACACCAATTTTGTGTTTGGCTTGCCTGTGACCTTAAAATTAGGTAATAATAATAATAAAGTAGAAAATTCCAAATTAAACAAAAAAAATATTATTTTATATTTTTATTAAAATTTTGTTATAATTTTTTAATAAACCTTAAAATTAGGTAATAATAATAATTAAGTAGAAAATTTCAAATTCAACAAAAAAAAAAATTATTATTTTATATTTTTATTAAAATTTTGTTATAATTTTTTAATATTTAATAATTATAATTTACAAAATAAATTAATTTTATTTCTTTCCATTTTAAAAATAATATTTACAATAAATTAATTATTCATAATACATTTTAAAGATGGTATTCCTAATAAATTAGGTATCTATAATAAATTGGTCCATTACAACAATTTTTCTTATTTTACTTTTTTTTTGGAATTTGGCTTATGTGATCCATACTTTGTAAAAAAATGCTTTCGATGATAATCACATATGATCATGTATTGTCTCACATATTATCATGTATTTTCCACGCTATTCGAACCAGCCATATGATCATGTATTGTCGACGTTATTCGAACTAACCATGATCATGTATTGTGGACGCTATTGGAACCAACTAGTGTGGTTCATCTTCAAAACAAGATTTTTAATATTAAAATAAAGTTATTTAATATTAAAACAAATTTTTTAATATTGGGTTATGTTGGAATGTTTCTTGAAATTATTGTGTACCATTTCTTGGGTCTTCGACCCCTTCCAATGCTTGTTTTGGTATCATCTAGTTTTTATAGTTTCATTCCAATCTCTAGGTATTTTATTGTTGTAATAATTTTTTGCCCATTGTTTCTTATTCATGTTGAGTACATTATTTTTATTTGTGTATGTTGAGTACTTTTACTGGTTAATATTTCTTTAATAATTTTTAAACCATGCCTAGGGAACAAAAATTTGGTTCCCCATCCTTGGTGTTTTGATTCATATGACTCAAGAATGTTTTGTTGTTTCATTTCTTTAATTATTTTAGCGGGCCTAAATTGCGCCCATGTATCGCTATTTAAAAATGTTGAACATTTCTCTATCCTGGACCTCTATCCAAGAAATAGATATTCAACATTTAGTTTTCTTCCGATCCTTTACTATTTGTCCCACATCATTTATGACTAAAACTATAAGGTTTCTCCAACATGTAATGATTCAAAATTATTTCTCCCATATTCATTACAGCACTCTATATTATTTGTATACATAAAACATATAGAAATCACATGTTCTGTAAAAAAGGTTTAAGTCATATCTAATAGGTTTAGCTTTTCCAAAATAGAACCAGAAAATATTTCATAAATCCATGGGTAGATTACCAGGGTGTTTGTAAATATTAGTTATTTCATAAATCCATGAATAGATTACCATGGTGTTGGTAAAAAATATTTATTCAATAAACCCATGGATAAAGAAACTATTCAGTTATATTACTTTTATATTATCATGTTTATGATGTTAATTCCTTGTGGAAGAAGATCATGCATAGGCATGCAATATAAGTATTAACTTTCATTGGAAATAATATATATATCTGTAGGTGGAAAAGATAGCATGTTGTGTTAAACTACATTGGAAAGGATTGTTAGTGCATGTATTTGTATGCTTAATTGCATAGTTTTATAGAAAAGAAAACATATGTTCACATGTTCACTTAGTTGAAGTTTCCTTTGGGAAGACTAGAGTGAGAAGGAAGCTATGTTCTTTGTTGTAGTACTCCTTTGGGAGGCCTACTTTTAGATATATGCATTTGCATGCATAGAACATGTTGTTATTTTTATCTTGCATTTCATGTACTAAAAGTAATAGCTCAAGGGTTAGCTATTTTGATTGCATGCATGAGTATCATAACTACATATCAGTTTATTTTAAATGTATGCTGGGGGGATGTAGCTATTGTCTCGCAATGCTTATGCGACGGAAACATTAGTTAATGTGATGACTTATAACTAGCACATATGAGGTATGTGTTGTTAAAGGGAGAATGTCAAGGTACATTACTTGCATGTCATAAATATATATGAGTAGATGGATAAACTACTATAGTATAGATATGTGAAATGATTTATTATGCTTTATGAATTTTGACATCAATGTATGTTGTAGATATGTGAAATGATTTATTATACTTTATGAATATTGACATCAATGTATGTTGAAGGTAACATTAGCAGGGTATGATGGTGATATGTATAAAGGAAATATTATGCTTAACCTGGTGGCAGGTAAATGATTATGGCTCATGTAGATGAGAACGAACTACCAGATGATCTAGTGTATGATGGACCATTGTAGGTACATCCATGCCATCAAGATATGAATATATGAAGACTAGAGGGTAGATGGTATCATATTTATTGTAATGTCTTTAAGTTGTATATTTGTATATTTCCTTGTAAGATTTATAAACGATGGTTAAGGGATGGTCTCCCTTATAAGCCATTGAGTGAGGTTTGATCACCCTCACGAGCGTTTAATAATAAAATTAAACGTTTGTTGGTTTTCACCCTACGGGGTTTCCAGGGTATATTGGTGTTCAATGATGTGATTGATTATTGTGTCAAGTTGATGATGTTGATTCCTCTCTTGTTATGATGTTCATAATGGCAAGTATGTGATGACTACATGAATAATTAAATGAGTGGATGGTTACATCATACAGTATTATGTTAATGTACAATAATGGAGGTTGTTAATGGTTAAGGAGCTTACTATTCTTATTCTAAAAGTTACACTATGAACTGGTAAACATTCTATGTAATGATGAGTAAGAAATAGTTAATAGAGAATGGATAGTTACCCGTGAGTAACTTGTATAAAAAAAAAATAACTCCTTACATTTCCATGTGAAGTTATAGGTGTATGTTACAAGTGGTATCAGAGCTAAAGGTTGCAGCACTGGTGCCTTTGGGATTTGTTAAAGAAATTGAGGTATGTTATAAATTGATTCTAAAGAGATCTGAGATGAAATGTGCATATGTGAATGAAGGCATCGCATCTCTAATCCAGGTTGAATAAAGAGTTTCAAGAGATAAGTATTATTATCTTTCTTTTCTTGAAACACTAGTTATTGCACTTATGGAAAATACACTGCTTACAAAGTAAATAACTGTTGAGTTGGAGTTTCTTTAAAAAGGATATGTATTTTCCATGTACGTAAAACTTCTATTGTTGTGTTGAAGTTTCCTTGAAAAGAGTTAGGAATTTGGTTTCTTGAAAAAGAAACATGTGTGTGCTTAAAAATTTAACTAATATACATTTGATTCTTCATGAGAGAAATATGTATATTTTGAAAATAAATCTTGCATGTGAATCTTGCAACTAAAAGAGACAAATATAGAGTAAAACGTGGTTTTACTGAATATGTAAGTTTGTGTATTTTCATCCCAATAGTCCTTGTGCCATGATATGTAGGCATGCATAGGAATTTTATGTAAAAAGGAGAGTATGTGGTTATTTGCTAAAACTTCTTGAAAAAAAAGAAGGTAATTCTTAAAGATATTTCATGGGTTGAGAGATAAGTTAATGAGTTTTTCTTGGAAAAGAAGTCATGAAGAACTATGTTAGTTTCTCATAATACTTTCTTGGAGAAATTTTATGTTGAATCTTATGTGAAAAGAAGACTTGCTTCTTGGGAAAATATTATGTTGTTCTTACAGAAAAGAATAACCTCTTGAATATATTACATTGCTAGATGGATTATGTCAACTTCTTGATTTAGGTATATTAAAGGTTAAGTTAACCTTGTTAGTGTTGCGTAGCTTTTATGCATAAAAGAGGCTATCTATGGTAAATTATTGGAAGCAAAGGATGAGCAACTTGCATGTAGAATCATAGAGGAACAAGGTTCTTTGCATGGATAGAAGTTCTATTGAGTATGTGAGTACTTTATGCTATCATAACTATTATGTTAGTTTCATTTAGAGTAAGTTCAGGCATAGGCATCCAATAGCTGTATTAGATTTCATCGGAAAGAACATAAGTTTATATATGGAAAATGATAACATGTTTTGTTATCATACTTTAGAAAATATTATTGGAAAAACAATATGAATTACATGTACAAAAACTGAAGTAATGTTTTGGTTTCCTTGAAATATATACATGGCTAATGTGGGTATAGTATTTCAAGAATAAGGCATGTATTCTTATGTTTTATTCCATTAGATTTATGGAAAAGAAAACCATGTTTTGCATGCCTATTATGTTATATTTCCTCGAAGAGGAATCATGAGTTTGCCTACTCGATTATGTTAAGTACTCTGTTGGGAAATTAATCTATATGCATTGTATGCATAGGAACAACAGTAAATGTGTTAGCTTTATTATATTTGCATTCTCCAAAGGAAAAAGCTAAAATGGTGGGTCTTTTGTAAAAGTTTAAGTAAAGCGAATGCACATTGTGTCATTTTCCATTAAAGGAATTTCTGAATATATATAGTGATTTTTAATGTGTGCATGTGTGAAAAATATCATAATAATGTGGGAGTTATTTGACATGAATTGATAAGTACTTACTCACACTAATGTAGAGATGTTAGAAGAAATCATGTTCTGACATTGTATTCACAGCTCACATACACACATGAATAGGTGTTAAAGAATCATTCAAATATTGATTATTTACTGATTAAGGTTTTATCTAATCATGCTATAAAATCTTATCGATGCTGCTAAAAGAAAACATTATTGTAGAGGAGCAATGTAAATTTCCTGAGGGGGATGAATATTGTAGTAGAGAGAGAATTTATTCAAATGAAATAAAGATAAGTATTTTATTTTATTTTATTTTAAGAAGTCTATGCATATGCATGTTCATTTCCTTTAAAAACCGAATTGTTATATACATGGCATTGCATGAGATTAGCTTCCATTTAAGAGAAATTCTTAAAAAAGCACATGTTATTATAATATACTTTTTCCGGATAAGAATGAGATCAATATGTGTATTATGCTTAATTTATTTAGGAGAGAAATTATAAAAAGCATGAAAGAAAAATAGTTACCTTTCATTTGAGTTTGAAAAGAAGTAATTGTTTTTGCATGCAATAAAATTTCTAAAGTTACCATGCACTACTTTAAAATATGAATGTCTATAGTGATGGTATGTGAAACTAATGCATGAATGAAAAAGATGAAGAAAGTCCTACTCTAAGATGATAGAGTGTTAAAATTAAATTGAATGAAGTCTCTTAATGGATCAAGTTGTGAGACTTCACTAAATGACTTGTTGACTGACTAGTTTTTGCATGAGACGTCATGGATGCATTAAAATTATTAATAGAATTGATTAGTTGTGAATGAATAACTAATGAAAGTTATATGCATGAATCAATTTTGAAAAAATCTAATTGAAAGTTGTGAACAAATGATTATGATAATTAATTTGTGCGTCAGTCTCTTGGTAACAGAACATTATGGGAATTGGAAATGTTTGCACTCATACCCTAATCATTATTGACATATACGCATTAATGAATACTTGTATATACTTTTATTCATGACGACATTGTATGCATAACAAAATTTTATGCAGGGACTTAAAATGACTGCGCAAGATAATATGTGCTTGAGAAATCCATATTTACGATTAGCATTGTTTCTTATAGTAAGCATGGGTAGCTTAATAGAAACAGAAAATCTGTGAAAATAAAAAATCGTAAACATTGCAATGTAAATTGCAACAGTAAACGTTAAAGTATCATTTTTTAATGTACAAAACATGTATGTTACTTCCAGGGGGAAGTTGTGACAGCTTCATTAAAGTTAACTAGTATTAACTAGTTAAAGATAATTCGTTTAATTTTCTTTTATCTTGCAAGAAAAACTTAAATCATCATTGTTGATAAAGAAAATTATTTAATTTATTGAAATTAATTAAAGAAAAGAAAATATTTTTAAGCTAATGGTAAAAATGTTTCCAAGAATAGGAGGTGGTTGGGGACAGTTGGAAATATAGTTACCTACTCCTCTAAGGATAAAGCTAGATCCCAGGGGAGGAGTAGGCGTTTTGTGAAATTGTTAAAGGGGGAGTATTTTCTAGAGCTGGTTGTGACCAGTTGAAAATAGCTTACAAAAACCCTTGTAAAGCCAAAAAAATCTAAGTGTGACTGGATTGGCCATCCAGAGGTCACAACAGAGGAATCCACTGTTAACCCGTGGCACTACTCAGATTCTGGAGCTAGGGGGCAAGTGGAGGATGCAATTGCCTCCCTTGATGGTTGGAAGGACCACAGCTTGAAAGACTAAATTTCCAGATAAGTATAAAGACTTTTTAGTGTGTTGTGCTATTTTGAATTAATATGGAAATATTGACTGTGTGGATGTCTTTAGCAGGAGCTATGACAGTGTGCACGTGATGCATTGATGAGAGGGTTGGTGCTCTCTGAGTACTTGTGGAAATACTTTGATTAAAACATCTCTTGATATTACAAGAATGTTTGATAGTGGCAAGTATTTTCATTTGATTGAAACTATGTGACTAATGTGATTGAATAGTTAGTCATACATTACAGGCTCTTTCCAGAAAGTGTTGATGGGTGTTAAGCCATTCTATGAGAGGTTGCATAAAAGCCATCATTTCTTCCAATAGTAATTGGTAAGTTTGTATAGATATTTTTCTATATTTCTGTGAATTGAATAAGGGATAAGCAGTTAGAAATGGAAATGAAATATTATTTGCACTATACATTCTTATGAATATGGATAAAAAAAAAAACATTATTGTTTCAATTAATGGTATTTAAGGAAACGAAAGGGGAATGACACCCTTTGGGTTGCTTATATTATTATATCATGATTATAAGCTTAAGTTTTTGTGAGAGAAGCACACCGAGGATGGTGTTCTCTTAAGGGGGGAGTATGTAATAGTACTCTTCCGTAAACACTTATGGTAAATATATTTTTACCTTAATTATTCAAATGAAGAAAATAAAGAGTTGGTTCATGAGAAACGAATTCATGATAATGGTGTAATGATTCTTTTCATATATTGGAAAAGAGGTTAATGTCAGAGGGGAGGAGTACTCTCTTGGTGGAAAAAGAAAACAAATTCAATTCATGGCTGGAGATGGAGAGAGGACTGTGTTTCTTTAGCTCTCCAAGTTCCTTCACACGCGTTTTTCTTGCACTATATTATTTCTTGCAGACTCACATGGAGATTGATATATGGATATATAGGATGATTGCTTTTAGAGGATGCTCTCTTCAATGATTGTTTTTTGAAGATGCTTTGTCGGATCTTCTTCTGACTAAAGAATCGTTAGTATGGAGACCGGTGCCATACTTAGACAGAGAAAGTGAAAAATATAAGTAATATCCTTTTGTTTATTTCTATGTTCAATTACTTTCAAAATATTTTCCATGTTTATATGGAAATAAATATATAAATATTTATATGATATTGTATACACAAGAAAATAGTAGTTTCATGCTCTTTATTTTAAAATGGATTTTCTTGAATAGATTAAAGAGGGTAACTCTTTAATATCAATATTTATATAATATTGTATAACAAGAAAATAGAATATGCATGCTCTATATTTTAAAAGAGGTTTTCTTGAATATGTTAAAGAGGGTAGCTCTTTAATATAAATATTTACATAATATGGTATAAGCAAGAAAATATAAAATGCATGATCTTTATTTTAAAAGGGATTTTGTACTCATTTAGTTTAGAAAATGAGAACAAATCCAAGGTATTTTCTTGAATAGCTTAAAGAGGGTAACTCTTTAATATAAATACTTATATAATATTGTATATGCAAGAAAATAGAGATGCATGGTCTTTATTCTAAAAGGGATTTTGTACTCATTTAGTTTACCAAATGAGAACAAATCCAAGGTATTTACTCGAGAATGAATATAGATTAAAAAGGGTAACTCTTGAAATATTTTCATGTGTAGTGAAGAAAAAAAAGAAGAAGTTTCACACACTAATATTCTTGGAATTGTTTTATGAATATGTATGTATACATTAACTATGTTGTAAATAATAATTATTTAATAAATCCATGGGTAGTTTCATAAATCCATGGGTAGTTTACCATGGTGTTGGTAGAGATTAATTATTTCATAAATCCATGGGTAGTTACCATGGTGTTGGTGGAGATTAATTATTTCTATAAATCCATGGGTAGTTTACCATGGTATTGGCAAAGATTAATGATTTCATAAATCCATGGTAGAGATAAATTATTTCATAAATCCATGGGTAGACTACCATGGTGTTTGTAAATATTAGTTATTTCATAAATCCATGAATAGATTACCATGGTGTTGGTAAAGATTATTTATTCAATAAATCCATGGATAAATGAACTATTCAATTATATTACTTTTATATTATCATGTTTATGATGTTAATTCCTTGTGGAAGAAGATCATGCATAGGCATGCAATATAAGTATTAACTTTCATTGGAAAGAATATATATATATCTGTAGGTGGGAAAGATAGCATGTTGTGTTAAACTACATTGGAAATGATTGTTAGTGCATGTATTTGTATGCTTAATTGCATAGTTTTATAGAAAAGAAAACATATGTTCACATGTTCACTTGCGTTGAGATTTCCTTTGGGAAGACTCGTGAATGAAGCTATGTGCTTCGTTGTGTAAGCACTCCTTTGGGGAGACTCTTTTGGAATCTATATGCATTTTCATGTAGGGGAGCAACATTTGTTATGTTATCTTGCATTTCATGTACGAAAAGTAATAGCTCAAGGGTTAGCTATTTTGATTAAATTATGTAAATTGCATGCATGAGTATCATAACTACGTATCAGTTTATTTTAAATGTATGTTGGGGGGATGTAGCTATTTTCTTGCAATGCTTATGCGACGGAAACATTAGTTAATGTGATGACTTATAACCAACACATATGAGGTATGTGTTGTTAAAGGAAGAATGTCAAGGTAAGTTACTTGCATGTCATGAATATACATGAGTATATGGATAAACTACTATAGTATAGATATGTGAAATGATTTATTATACTTTATGAATTTTGACATCAATGTATGTTGAAGGTAACATTAGCAGGGTATGATGGTGATATTTATAAAGGAAATATTATGCTTAACTTGGTGGCAGGTAAATGATTATGGTTCATGCAGATGAGAACGAACTACCGGATGATCTAGTGTACGAGGGACCATTGTAGGTACATCCATGCCATCAAGATATGAAGATATGAAGACCAGAGGGTAGATGGTATCATATTTATTGTAATAGATTTAAGCTATATATTTTTATATTTCCTTGTAAGATTTATAAACGATGGTTAAGGGATGGTCTCCCTTATAAGCCATTGAGTGAGGGCTGATCACCCTCACGAGCGTTTAATAATAAAATTAAACGTTTGTTGGTTTTCACCCTATGGGGTTTCGAGGGTATATTGGTGTTCAATGATGTGATTGATTATTGTGTCAAGTTGATGATGTTGATTCTTTTCTTGTTATGATGTTCATAATGGCAAGTATGTGACGACTACATGAATAATGAAATGAGTGGAAGGTTACATCGGCAAGTATGTGATGACTACATGAATATTGAAATGAGTGGAAGGTTACATCATACAATATTACGTTAATGTACAATAATGGAGGTTGTTAATGGTTAAGGAGCTTACTATTCTTATTCTAAAAGTTACACTATGAAATGGTAAACATTCTATGTAATGATGAGTGAGAAATAGTTAATAGAGAATGGATAATTACCCGTGATTAACTTGTATAAAAAAATTTCAACTCATTACATTTCCAAGTGAGGTTATAGGTGTATGTTACAAGTGGTATCAAAACTAAAGGTTGCAGCACTGGTGCCTTTGGGATTTGTTAAAGAAATTGAGGTATATTATAAACTAATTCTAAAGAGATCCGAGATGAAATGTGCATCTGTGAAGGAAGGCATCACATCTCTAATCCAGGTTGAATAAAGAGTTTCAAGAGATAAGTATTATTATCTTTCTTTGCATTTATGGAAAATACACTGCTTACAAGGTAAATAACTGTTGAGTTAGAGTTTCTTTAAAAATGATATGTATTTTCCGTGTGCGTAAAAACTTCTATTGTTGTATTGAAGTTTCCTTGAAAGGAGTCAGGAATTTGGTTTCTTGAAAAAGAAACATGTGTGTGCTTGAAAAGTTAACTAATATACATTTGATTCTTCTTGAGAGAAATATGTATATCTTGAAAATAAATCTTGTATGTAGAATCTTGCAACTAAAAGAGACAAATATAGAGTAAAATGTGGTTTTACTTAATATGCAAGATTGTGCTAGTTCTTTTGGAAAGTAATAAAGAATTTCTAATATGATAATCTTTTAGAAAGATATACCATGGTAAAAGACCAAACTACTATGCTCATTTTGCTGATAAGAACCCATGTGAGTCTTGCAAATATTATTAGTACGTATCTTGAAAGGTGTGAGCAGTAGTAAAACATAAATAAGTAAACTTGCTTGCCTTTATATATATCTTGTTAAGAAAAGATGGGAAGCTTGTTTTTCTTTAAAAGGGACTACGTACTTGTGTGTTAAGTGAAAAGGAATTCAAGTTTTTTTCTTGAAAATAAATACAGGCTAAAGAGAATAACCTCTTGAATACAATACATTGCTAAATGGATTATGTCAACTTCTTTATTTAGGTGTATTAAAGGTTAAGTTAACCTTGTTAGTGTTGCATAGTTTTTTATGCATAAAAGAGGCTATCTATGATAAATTATTGAAAGCAAAGCATGAGCAAATTGCATGTAGAATCATAGAGGAACAAGGTTCTTTGCATGCCATTAAACTTCATCGAAAAGAACATAAGTTTATATGTGGAAAATGATAACATGTTTTGTTATCATACTTTAGAAAATATTCTTTGGAAAAGAAGATGAATTACATGTACAAAAAATAAAGTAATGCTTTGGTTTCCTTGAAATACATACATGGCTAATGTAGGTATAATATTTCAAGAATAAGGCATGTATTCTTATGTTTTATTACATTAGTTTTATGGAAAGGAAAACCATGTTTTGCATAACTATTATGTTATATGTCCTCGAAGAGGAATCATGAGTTTTCCTACTCAATTATGTTAAGTACTCTGTTGGGAAAATTAATCTTTATGCATTGTATGCATAGGAACAATAGTCAATATTTTAGCTTTAATATATTTGCATGTTCCAAAGGAAAAATCTGAAGTGGTGGTTCTCTTGTTAAAGTTTAAGTAAAGCAAATGCACATTGTGTCATTTTCCATTAAAGGAATTTCTGAACAGATATAGTGATTTGTCTTATACGAATGTGTGCATGTGTGAAAATTGTCATAATAATGTGGGAGTTATTTAACATGAATTGATAATTACTTACTCACACTAATGTAGAGATGTTAGAAGAAAGCATGTTGTGACATTGTATTCACATCTCATATATGCACATGAAAAGGTGTTAAAGGATCATTCAAGGATTGATTATTTATTGATTAAGGTTTTATCTTATCATACTATAAAATCTTATCAATGCTGCTAAAAGAAAACATTGTTGTAGAGGAGCAATGTGAATTTCTTGATGGGGATGAGTACTTCAGTAGGGAGATAAGTTCCTCAAATGAAATAAAGATAAGTATTTTATTTTAGTTTAAGAAGTCTATGCATATGCATATTGATTTCCTTTAAAAATGAATTGTTATATACATGGCATTGCATGAGATTAGCTTCCATTTAAGAGAATTCTTTAAAAAGTACATGCTATTATAACATAATTTTTCTGCATAAGAATATGCAGATGAGATTAATATGTGTATTATGCTTTATTTATTTAGGAAAGAAAGTATAAAAAACATGAAAGAAAAATAGTTACTTTTCATTTGAGCTTGAAAAGAAGCAATTGTTTTTGCATGCAATAAAATTTCTAAGTTACCATGCACTACTTTAAAAAGATGAATGTGTATAGTGATGGTGTGTGAAACTAATGCATGAATGCAAAATATGAGGAAAGTCCTACTGTAATATGATATAGTGTTTAAATTAAATCAAATAAAACCTCTTAATGGGTCAAGTTGTGAAACTTCAATAAAGGACTTGTTGACGGACTAGTGTTTGCATGAGTCGTCATGGATGCATTAAAACTATTGACTAGTTATGAATGAATAACTAATGAAAGTTATATGCACGAATCGATTTTGACTAAAGCTATTTGAAAATGGTGAACAAGTGATTATGATATTTACTTCGTGTGTCAATCTGTGGGAATAGAATATTATGGGAATTGGAAATGCTTGCACTCATACCCTAATTGTTATTGACACATACGCATTAATGAATATTTGTATATACTTTTATACATGACGAAATTGTATGCATGACAACATTTTATGCAGGAACTTAAAATGATTGCGCAAGACAATATGTGTTTGTGAAATGCATATTTACGATTAGCATTGTTTCTTATAGTAAGCATGGGTAGCTTAATGGAAATAGAAAATTTGTGAAAATAAAACATCACAAACATTGCAATGTGAATTGCAACAGTAAATGTTAAAGTATCATGTTTTAATGTGCAAGATTTTGTTGTTTCAGAAATAATACTATACAACACATGTATGTTACTTCCAGGGGGAAGTTATGACATCTTCATTAAAGTTAACTAGTATTAACTAGTTAAAGACAATTTGTTTAATTTTCTTTTATCAGGAAAGAAAAACTTAAATCATCACTGTTGATAAAGCAAATTATTTAATTTGCTGGAATTAATTAATGAAAAAAAAAAAAATTTAAGCTGATGGTAAAAAAATTTCCAAGAATAGGAAGTGATTGGGGACAGTTGGAAAGACAGTTACCTACTCCTCTGAGGATAAAGCTGGATCCCAGGGGAGGAGTAGGTATTCTGTGAAATTGGTAAAGGGGGAGTATTTTCTAGAGCTGGTTGGGACCAGTTGAAAATAGCTTACAGCAACCCTTGTAAAGCCAAAAATATCTGAGTGTGACTGGATTGGCCATCCCGAGGTCACAGCAAAGGAATCCAATGTTAACCCGTGGCACTGTCTAGATTCTGGAGCTAGGGGGAAAGTGGAGGACGTAATAGCCTCACTTGATGGTTAGGAGGACCGCAACTTGAAAGACTAAATTTCCAAATAAGTATAAAGAATTTTTAGTGTGCTGTGCTATTTTGAATTAATATGGAAAGATTGACTGTCTCGATGTCTTTACCAGGATCTAAGACAGCATGCACGTGATGCATTAATTAGAGAGTTGGTGCTCTATGAGTACTTGTGGAAATACTTTGATTAAAACATCTCTTGATATTGCAAGAATGTTTGATAGTGGAAAGTATTTTCATTTGATTGAAACTATGTGACTAATGTGATTGAATGGTTAGTCATACATTACAGGCTCTTTCCAGGAAGTGTTTATGGGTGTTCAACCATTCGATGAGAGGTTGCGTAAAAGCCATCATTTCTTCCAATAGTAATAGGTAAGTTCGTATAGACATTTTTCTATACTTTTGTGAATTGAATAAGGGATAAGTAGTAGAAATGGAAATGAAATTTTCTTTGCGCTATACATGCTTATGAATATGGATTAAAAAAAAAACATTATTGTTTCAATTAATGGTATTTAAGGAAACGAAAAGGGAATGACGCCCTTTGGGTTGTTTATATTATTATATCATGATTATAAGCTTAAGTTTCTGTGAGATAAGCACACCGAGGAAGGTGTTCTCTTAAGGGGGGGAGTATGTAACAGACCTCTTCCGTAAGCACTTATGGTAAATATATTTTTACCTTAATTATTCAAATCAAGAAAATAAAGAGTTGGTTCATGAGAAATGAATTCTTGATAACGGTGTAATGATTCTTTTCATATATTGGAAAAGAGGTTAATGTGAGAGGGGAGGAGTACTTTCTTGCTGGAAAAGGAAAACAAATTCAATTCATAGCTGGAGATGGAGAGAGGACTGTTTTTATTTAGCTCTCCAAGTTCCTTCACACACGTTTTTCTTGCAGACTCACATGGAGACCGATATATGGATATAGAGGATGATTACTTTCAGAGGATGCTCTCTTCAATGATTGCTTTTTGAAGATGCTTTGTTGAATCTTCTTCTAACTAAAGAATTGTTAGTATGGAGACCGGTGCCATACTCAGGCAGAGAAAGTGAAAAAGATAAGTAATGTCTTTTTGTTTATTTTTGTGTTCTATTATTTTCAAAATATCTTCCATGTTTATATGGAAAGAAATATATAAATATTTATATAATATTGTATACGCAAGAAAATAGTAGATGCATGCTCTTTATTTTAAAAGGGATTTTCTTGAATAGATTAAAGAGGGTAACTCTTTAATATCAATATTTATATAATATTGTATAACAAGAAAATAGAATATGCATGCTCTATATTTTAAAAGAGGTTTTCTTGAATATATTAAAAATGGTAGCTCTTTATTATAAATATTTACATAATATGGTATAAACAAAAAAATAGAAAATGCATGATCTTTATTTTAAAAGGGATTTTGTACTCATTTAGTTTAGAAAATGTAAACAAATCCAAGGTATTTTCTTGAATAGATTAAAGAGGATAACTCTTTAATATAAATACTTATATAATATTGTATAAGCAAGAAAATAGAGATGCATGCTCTTTATTCTAAAAGGGATTTTGTACTCATTTAGTTTAGGAAATGAGAACAAATCCAAGGTATTTACTTGGGAATGAATATAGATTAAAGAGGGTAACTCTTGAAATATTTTCATGTGTAGTGAAGAAGAAAAAAAGAAGTTTCTCACACTAATATTCTTGGAAGTGTTTTTATGAATATGTATGTATACATTAACTATGTTGTAAATAATAATTATTTAATAAATCCATGGGTAGTTTACCATGGTGTTGGTAGAGATTAATTATTTCATAAATCCATGGGTAGTTACCATGGTGTTGGTGGAGATTAATTATTTCATAAATCCATGGGTAGTTTACCATGGTGTTGGTAGAGATTAAATATTTCATAAATCCATGGGTAGATTACCAGGGTGTTTGTAAATATTAGTTATTTCATAAATCCATGAATAGATTACCATGGTGTTGGTAAAAAATATTTATTCAATAAACCCATGGATAAAGAAACTATTCAGTTATATTACTTTTATATTATCATGTTTATGATGTTAATTCCTTGTGGAAGAAGATCATGCATAGGCATGCAATATAAGTATTAACTTTCATTGGAAATAATATATATATCTGTAGGTGGAAAAGATAGCATGTTGTGTTAAACTACATTGGAAAGGATTGTTAGTGCATGTATTTGTATGCTTAATTGCATAGTTTTATAGAAAAGAAAACATATGTTCACATGTTCACTTGCGTTGAGATTTCCTTTGGGAAGACTCGTGAAGGAAGCTATGTGCTTCATTGTGTAAGCACTCCTTTGGGGAGACTCTTTTGGAATCTATATGCATTTGCATGCATGGGAGAAACATTTGTTATGTTATCTTGCATTTCATGTACTAAAAGTAATAGCTCAAGGGTTAGCTATTTTGATTGCATGCATGAGTATCATAACTACATATCAGTTTATTTTAAATGTATGCTGGGGGGATGTAGCTATTGTCTCGCAATGCTTATGCGACGGAAACATTAGTTAATGTGATGACTTATAACTAGCACATATGAGGTATGTGTTGTTAAAGGGAGAATGTCAAGGTACATTACTTGCATGTCATAAATATATATGAGTAGATGGATAAACTACTATAGTATAGATATGTGAAATGATTTATTATGCTTTATGAATTTTGACATCAATGTATGTTGTAGATATGTGAAATGATTTATTATACTTTATGAATATTGACATCAATGTATGTTGAAGGTAACATTAGCAGGGTATGATGGTGATATGTATAAAGGAAATATTATGCTTAACCTGGTGGCAGGTAAATGACTATGGTTCATGCAGATGAGTACGAACTATCGGATGATCCAGTGTATGATGGACCATTGTAGGTACATCCATGCCATCAAGATATGAAGATATGAAGACCAAAGGGTAAATGGTATCATATTTATTGTAATGGCTTTAAGCTAGATATTTGTATATTTCCTTGTAAGATTTATAAACGATGGTTAAGGGATGGTCTCCCTTATAAGCCATTGACTGAGGGTTGATCACCCTCAGGAGCGTTTAATAATAAAATTAAACGTTGTTGGTTTTCACCCTATGGGGTTTCAAGGGTATATTGGTGTTCAATGATGTGATGGATTATTGTGTCAAGGTGATGATGTTGATTCCTTTCTTGTTGTGAAGTTTCATAATGCCAAGTATGTGATGACTACATAAATAATGAAATGAGTGGAAGGTTACATCGGCAAGTATGTGATGACTACATGAATAATGAAATGAGTGGAAGGTTACATCATACAGTATTACGTTAATGTACAATAATGGAGGTTGTTAATGGTTAAGGAGCTTACTATTCTCATTCTAAAAGTTACACTATGAACTGGTAAACATTCTATGTAATGATGAGTAAGAAATAGTTAATAGAGAATGGATAGTTACCCGTGAGTAACTTGTATTAAAAAAAAAAAAAAAATTAACTCCTTACATTTCCATGTGAAGTTATAAGTGTATGTTACAACTTATTTAAAAACATAAAATTTCAACTATCTTTTTTAATTTAATTAGAACAAAATTCAAGTACACATCCTCGACATCAATTGATATCACAAAAAATAGCTTCATCATCTATAACATGGGTACAGTGATGTTGCTACCCTCACAAAAAAAAAGATTTTTCCATATGATAAGTTCAAGCCGAATAGAGTGGCCAGGGAAAATGGCTATCCCAAATATAAAACCATTGGGCCCCACTTTCTCTATTGTTGTAATTATAAAAGTTTTGTGTTTGTGTTATACGACATAAAAAGACATGTTTTCTTGGAAATCTTTGGGTATTTAAAGTATTTATTGCCTCGATTTTTTCAACTCTGTAATGTGATTGCTGTTGTGTTTTAATTATTATTTTTTCAATTAGAGAATTTTATAATGCTAGATACAGGTTTGCTAACTGTCATAGTTAATATTATCACTAATGATGAGTTATTATTACTAATGATCGAGTAACTCTGATTAAAAAAATTCAGTTTCAAAGATTTGCTAACTATCATAATTAATGTTATTACTAAAAATCAGGTATTATTACTAATGATCTAGTAACTGATAATAATAATAAAATCAGTTTCAAAGTATATTGATGTACAGTGAATATTTTAATGATTAAAAATATTATTGATATTTTTATAGAAGATTTCTAGAAGTGAATTGTATAATGTTTTTTATTTGTCCAATTTTTCAGATGGTTACTCTATCTTTTATTAGAAACCAAAAATTGATTCTTAGAGTTTATTGGTTCTTGATGATAGACAGAATAACTAAAAAAACTTTAGATAGATCAAAAACATTACATAGTTCACTTCCTAAAATCTCCAAGCAACTATAAATTCTAGTGGGTAGTGTTCTTCTTCCTTTTATCCAGGGTACTATTTACATGATCACTAGGATTTTGAGGAAACATAAGATCTCTTCCTCTTTTAGACCTTTGAACACTTCCCACCCGTTGGACCCCAAGAGCATGAAACGTGTTTATAGGATTCCATGTTCCTGTGGTATCTCACTATTGAGGAACATGGTTTCCAGTTGCTCATATTATACATTGTAGAACTAGGTCCTATGGTTTGGAGGAGTCTAGAGTCATTGCTAGAATTGATCATTCTCATTAGAGCAAATTTAGGGAAGCTATTGAAAACGAGAAAAGATCTAGTTCATAGCATAGGAATGAAAGGTAGAAGATTAGTAGTTGTTGGATCCCATCTCTCTATTCCTACTAATTTTCCTTTTCTTCTTTTTGTTTTTTCTATTATAGTTTTGTTTATATATATATATATATATATATATATATATATATATATATATATAGGTTGATTTGTTTTTTAGTTGCTTAATTTAATTATTATTTATATTTATTATATAATTTTGTTTAAATTAGTTTGTATTTTCAATTTTGATTTATTTTCATTTTTATTTCTAATTTCATAATTATAATTAATATTAATTTATTGGATTATTATTAGTATTAATTTTTATTTGGTTGACATTTTCTTGATTACTTATTTTGTTTGGTATATATATATATATATATATATATATATATATATGATTTAATTTATATTTTTATTACTATTTATTTTTATTGATATTGTTTTTATTTTGACTTTGGATTTATTTTCATTTAGTTTTCTAAATTTAAAGTTGTAATTAATATTACTTGATTTGATAATTTGAATAAGTAAAAATTGTAATTATTAATATTAGTTTCTTAATGTCTATTTTGTTATTTTTATTATTTTCTTATTATTTTTGGGTTTTTGACCGTTGTCATCTCTACATTATATATTTGTAATTGATTAACCAAATCATCATTCTCTTGATGATGAACTACACTTGGTAGTTCAAAATGTGTCTACTCTATGTTTCATGATGTGATTTCCCAGAATAATTTATTTGAATTATGGATTTGGATCACAAAAGTTTACGCCCTCAACTATAAATTCTATTTGTAAAAATTAATAATAATTTTAATAGTAAAATAAACTTTGAGCTTAAAAAATTAAAATTATAGAACTAAATATTCTTCCAAAAGGTAGGGCATGAGACAAATCATATTTAAAGACACGAGATAAAGAGATTGAATTATCAAACCCTGGATTGCAATTAAGAAAATTTCAAACAAAAAATGTTATAGCTTCATCGTTTGAAAATATTACAAGATCGAACCCCAATATTTTCCTTGCTATCAGAAACTCTTATTTTTATTGTTAATTGTTAATGGAAATAAGAGAAGATCAAATTCCTGCGATTCATGCAAAATTTCGCAGGGAACTTGATTTACAAAACCTTTGTCATTAATCTCGCCTGTGTTTGCAAACCAGACGTGTGGTTTTGTTTGGTTAAAATTGCATGTTAAGTTTTGAGGGAAGCATCAAATAATGGACTCTGAAAATTTTGATCCCTCGGTCATGTTAATGGTAGGAGTGGCCTTGAACAACCTTGTCTAGGTTAAACTTCTTGGCCTCCCTTTGAAATATTGGACAAAGCCTGCTCTAACTGCGATTGGAAACTCTAGTAGGAAGCTCAGATACATTGATCTTGGGTGTATGAGGGAAAATGATAAACGCATTGCATGGATTATTGGGGGTTGCCCTTCCGGTGCCTCCTATGTCACCAGACGGGCCATTTTATGCAGAGGTGCCATAGTGGTCGGCAGCAATTTAATCAGCAGGCACACAGTCGGGCGACTCCTATCTTATCAACTGGGGATGAACTAAGCACTACTATGTCTCAACTGCGTCAAAGAGGTATGCCCCCACATCACATTTACTTTTTTCACTTTGGTTCCTGTCACCTTCAGACCTCTACTCTCCTCTTCGAAATAATCAACCTTTATCCTCTGCCTCCATTGAAGGGACTATGGACAATCCTGGGGACGTTTCAAATTTTTTTTACTTCCTCCCCGCCACTATGTAATGAGAAGGGCCGCCCTCCTTTTCTTGATTATATTGTTCTTCCTTACCCTTGCACTCTGCCCTCTTCCCTTGCTACCCGATCACCTTCCATGCCCCCCCTCAAATTGACATCTCTACCTCTCGAACCTGTTCCTGGAAACATGTTTCCACCTGACTCCCATAGAAACTTTGTTGGCAGTGATTGCGAATTTCTCTAAACAAACCCTGCATTGGATTTGTCCGCCCTTACAGTTCATGAAGGTTATTATCTTATGGTGCCTAAAATCATTTCACCCGCCTATGCCCAGAATATCATGGTCCGGAAAAAAGGCAGGAATGGAAGTTGACATTTCTGTGGCAGGCAGAAATCGTGTATTCATCCCTTGGCTAATGCTGATGGTCTCTGTGATATCTCATTCATCTCTTCCTTTGACTCCTGGGCACTTAGAGTGTGCATGCCTGCCACACATGACATGAATCATGTTATTTCTCTAAATATCTATGGTCAGAGGATCACACAAAGTTTTTGAATGTTAAAACTATTTTCTCATTATCCTCTTCTTTTATTTCTTTTTTTCAAGAAACAATGTGCCATGTTGCTAAAGCCATCCCTTACTTCCTCGTCATCTACCCTAATTGTCACATTGTTGAGGTAAACTCTAATGGGTTATCTGGTGGTCTTATCGCTATGTGGAACCCTCACTTCACTAAATTTCATGCCTATGGGTTTTTCATTGGTATTCTCCTCTCGAGGAAGATCAAGAGTGTCTCTAAATCCTTCTATTTAATTAACCTATATGCTACCTGCTGCAATCGGCCTGATTTTTGGAACTACATCAATTCCTATGGCATACTTAATATTCATAACCTTCTAATCATGGTCGATTTTAATTCCACCTTGTCCTCTATTGAACACTGGGATTCCCACAATCGTCCTGACTCTATGGATGATCGACTTTTCCATATATTTGTTGATCATCATCTCATAGA
Organism: Pinus albicaulis; assembly: GCA_034641835.2. Taxonomy (NCBI): domain Eukaryota; kingdom Viridiplantae; phylum Streptophyta; class Pinopsida; order Pinales; family Pinaceae; genus Pinus; species Pinus albicaulis. The sequence goes on from JAXQQM020068907.1 coordinate 54,236, forward strand.
TATATGTCCCTTACCTCAAACCCCCACTTGGACCAACCATAGGATTGGTGATGCCTTCATTTCCAAAATACTTGATAGAGCCTTGGTCAATGAATGTGTTTTAAAGATTCTTGGAAACCTGAAATTGTCGATTATTACGTCTTCTTTGTCTGATCACCATGATATATGTCTTAAATGGTAGATGGAGCATGTGAATAAGATAATTCCTTTTTAATTTAATAGATTCTGGTTGGACGACCCAGACTATCAATCTTTGGTTATGCATTTCTAGAAGCACGATGGGTCCTCTCTTGGAACTTATGTCTCCTCCCACCTCATGCAGAAGCTTTGGAATTTGAAGTACAGAACAAGAAAATGGGAAAGAATAAAGAAGGAACAAATTATCAAAGAAATCGGCTAATTACAAGGGAATCTGATGAAATATACAATTCAATGGAGAGAATCAATCTTAATCCACTGATCCTCAGTCAGCTTAATGCCTTGGAGAATCATAAGATTGAAATACTAAGAATCCAAGAGATCACCTGGAAATTAAAGATTAGGGCTAATTGGTTGCAGGAAGGGGACCACAATACCAAGTTCTTTCATTACTATTCTAATAAAAGGAGGAATAGAAATGAAATTTGGCAGATAGAAGCTCAGGACGATTCCTTGGTACAGTCAACGCCAGATATACAAAGGGAGGCATAATTACTTCTCAAATTTCTATAGGAGGTGTGGCAGTGTGGACATCTCATATCACCTCCAAGCCCTTCAATGTTATCCTAAAATGTTTGGACATGCCGAAAACAAAGCCCTCGCAAAACCTTTCACTAGGGAGGAAATCCTGGTGGTGCTTGAGATAAGAATCCCGAACCTGATTGATGGTCAGTTGAATTGTACCTTCATTTTTTTGATATCATGGTGGATGACCTCTTGGAGGTCATTGAGGAATCTAGGCTTCTCAGTAGGATTCAAGGGGATATGATTTCTAATTTCCTTGCAATCATACCTAAATCCTCCTGCCCAAAGAACTTCAAGGATTTCAAGTCAATATCACTTTGCAACGTGATATACAAAATCATATCAAATGTGATGCTCGTAGGGCTATTGGTGTCCTTTTTTTTCATATTTCGAGGGATAAATATGGTTTTCTTCTAGACCATCTCATACATGATGCCATTACATTAGCATAGGAAGTCTTGCACTTTGTTCTCACTAAAAAGATGAAAGCAATGATCATGAAGGTAGATTTATTCAAAGCATATGATAGTTTTGATTGGTCTTATATTCGCTTGGTGTTTCACAAGATAGTCTTGACAACGCCTTCTATTCAATGGATTATGGCTTGTATTGCACCCATTTGGTATGTTGTTATCATAAACGGTCTCCCCTCATAATTTTTTCAAGCGGACCATGGTCTCCATCAAGGTTGCTCTCATTCTCCTCTAATATTCATTTTGATTATGGATGGTCTTAGTACTCATATCAAGGATGCCCATCTACGGGGACTCTTTGATGGCATTCAAATCTCTTTTGGGATAATGGTTACTCACTCTTTTTTTGTGGACGACATTCTGGCTTTTGGAATATTATCCCCTGCAAAATGGTTTACTTTGCATTATATAATCCTTCTTTATGGGGCTGCTTCTGGTTTGGTTATGAATAGCGCCAAGTCACTCCTACAAGCGGATTTGGGAGACAGTGCGGACTTGGACTTAATTTCTAGCCTTTTTGGGGTAAAGTTGGCCCCTCTATACGAAGGACTATCATACTTGGGTTTTCGGCTTAAATCATGCAAATATTGCAATGTGGAATGGATCTAGCTTCTAGAGAAATTCAAAAAAAAATACTGGATAACTTGACTCATAAATGGCTCTCATGGCAGGTCATTTTATTCTCACACAAGTTGTTCTCCAGCAACTCACGGTTTATTGGGCCCATATTTTCTGCTTTCCTGCGCACATTATTTCCCTGATTAACGCGACTATATCTAGCTTTATTTGTTCAGGTGCTCAGGGAGCCAATAAAATCCACCTATGCAGACTGGATTTGTTGAAAATTCAAAAAACGTATGGCGGTTGGGACCTGCTAGATATTGAAACTTTTACACAATCTCTTTTGATCAAGTCATTGTGGAGGGCATTAACAAGTTCTGGTATAAGGCCTCCCTTATTTCGATCTAAATATTTGAATGGCTTGGAACTTCGGCACCTTTCTAGATTACAATCTCTCCCCCATGGTAGAGGCTCTTACATTTGGCTAGCGTTCAGGAGGGTTGGCCACTCCATTTTCTAATAAGCTCACATGGGACTTTGTGAATGGACGGATATTTTTCTGGGCATTGATGGCATCCAAGGTTTACCACTAGAACCTAGAATGGATATCAGGCTTTAGCACGCACTAGCTCACAGAGGAATTTTATACTTAAGTCAAGTCATTTCACATTGGCAACAAGGTTTACCAATTTGGAAAACTCTGGTGCAATTAGGGTTGTCGGGTCAAAAAAATTTAGAATGGCAATCATATTGCAATTTTTTGAGATATGCGGGTCTTTGTCTTCATCCCCAAGGAGATTGATTGGTTTGGGCAGGTAAAATGGTAGGATCTTCTTGTCACATACCCAAAAAAAAAAAATCTAACTACTGTACTTACTGCTTAGAGTTAGGGAGAACCTCAGTTTCATTCTCCTATGAGGCCTAATTTTCCCCATTACATTGTTCTTATGTAATATCTTTTCTTATGACCATATTTAGCACTTTATGGAACCATTTGAATTTTATCCCACTTAGAAATTAGGGTCTGGTGTGATATGGTTAATGCAAGGTATATGGTTGGTAGTCCTAATTCTTGTTAGGGCACTTCTCATAACTTTGGATAATTGTTGTTTAACCTCTTAATAGAGCATGTATATTATTAGAGGGTTTGTAAACTTGTTCCATGGTGCTCTTTTGAAAACTATAGGCTAACATTAAACTTGATTACATACTCATCCACCTAGTAGTGCAGTTATGGAAACATTCCACTGGAGGCCACCTGCTCACCTAACGCCACCTATACATAGTCATGTGACATCTCTTCCTTTTCACGTGGATTACATAAGTTTTGAGGTAAGTGAAGGTGAACGGACGGATGAGATCAACCCTCGATTAATATACGGCCCTCATGTTGTGTTCCTAAACCTAAGGCTTTAACCTCATTTATTCCTCCATTCGCTCGGTGATGCAACCGTGATTTTGGAAGAGGTGGTTGTGACTCTCCTTTGACTCTTTCCAGAGGTGATTCAACCAGTTCAACCACCTACCTTTTATGGGCTCTATTGGAACATTTCTATGTGGGGTCTCTATTTCCCTTGCGCCTTTGTGATGAAGGCTTATTCATTCCCATTGGTGGCCAATGCAACTTCTATCAGGTAATCCTTTTTTCAATTTGATTCAGTTTTTCATAACCTTTTTCCATCGTGCATTTAGATGAATAGTAATTGTAGTTTACTAATAACATTTTTTCTTATGATACAAGAGTGCTCCAAAATACAGGGAAATCTTCCCTTCAGTCAAGTTCAAATTCTCAAGTTTCTCATTGTGGGTGAGATGGTCTCGAGCCTCAAATGGGGATCTCATTCTGGTGAGGTAAGGGTTTCCCCAATAGACCTTTTTATTTCTGGTTTCATTGCCTCATTTAGCATCGTTCTTGACTCAAATTCTTGATTTTCCTTAGCGGGTGAAAATTTCGTATTAAAACCCTAAGGTGAGGGATTACGTCATTATTGTGCAATTAAATCCTTTCTGTGGACAGAGGCGATCCCTCTAGCCCTGGAGTGGGTCTAGCAACAAGGGAACAAGTTGTACTTTCAAACTCCTAGCTTATAAATTAAAACGAGTTAGGATAGATGGCCTACCTTGGTCCAACATTTTTGTTGTCGTCTATAGCAGCAATCCGCTGACAGGGAAAATTTTAAGGATGGGAAATTATTTTGAAGTTTAAAACATTGGCGAATCTCACTAGTCCCTAATATGCAAACTTTAAAATGTTTATTGATATATTTCTAAAATTATTCAAATTTATAACTTTTTTCTATATATTCTCTATATAATTTTGGCGATTTTTAAGTTAAAATAATTTTATATTGTAAAATTTTGGCGAATTATTTTTATAAAAAATGGAAATTTGTGAATATTGTTTTTGGAGAAAACATGGAAAATTAGCCCACCTGCGAATATTAGCCCTGAAAATTTTCCATGTCCGATGATCTTTGTCTTCACACGTCATGGTCTTTCAGCGATAATGTTCATGTACCTGCACAAGGATCAAGTGAATGGCGACAACATACGAAAACATATTTTCATTCACATCTATTTGATTAGTCAAGGAGAATCAAACATTTTTCATATTATCGAACGCAAAATTAGAACCAAAAAACCAGTCTTGCATTAATAATAGAGAAAATAATTTTACAACCTTGAATCCTTGACGTTGCATCCTCCTTCAACGGGTTCAGTCAAATGTGTCTCAAGCATTCGTTGGGAATCAGACTTGGTGAGGCAACGGGCCTAAACTCTCTCTCGACAATGGATTCTTCTCTACCTTATTCTTCACACCAGCTATAGTAAGGATTGTTCAACTAGCTGAAACTATGTGAGAAGGATTTATTTATAGGGGAGGAGGAGGTGGTTTTGGATCCCTCATAAGATGGAAGGGAGGCCTTATCCTTTGGGGAGTTTCTCAATTATAGGAAACAAGAAGCCAAAGGAAGGACTTCGACGCTATTCAGTTGAACAACCCATGATGACTCTGCTCACGAAGTGGTTGGACATGGAAAATTTGTTTCTATTTTCAAAAAATTTCCAAAAACAGCTCAGCGTGGGCAATCCACTGAGACAGAGCACCAATGGGTGTGAGGCCCAGTGTTAATTTCTCTATGGGCATGAGGCCATAACTGCCTACCAACACCAACCCAAATTCATGTGTTTTTTAGAGCCTGCTTCAGGAATGATCAATAGAGGAAATGTTCTTCACATGCCAAGGGATGCAATGACAGTTTTTGCAAGGTATCACAATACACAGAAGCCACTGAAATGGTCCTCCAATGTTCGGGATGGGAATTGAAAGGACAGTGACAAAATACGGTGTAATAGATGCCCCCTAAAGCATGAGGTCTGAGAGAGAGGGAGGAGTGAAATGATTTACGAGAACGTGCTCAAACCAAACATCGTCGTTGGAAGACCTGCAAGTAAAAGTAAAACTAACATCTCTGATACATGAATATGTGGTATGGACGCAGCCATCCAGCAAGAAGGATCAATAAATAGACTCAGGTATGGTCACAGCCATCCAATTAGAAGAGTCATGCATATAGTCATGATAAACTGAATTGTCTCACAGCCTAGATTTTATCAGACAAAACCCAGGGTCTTGCGCTCCATCTCGACCCGAACAAGTAAAAATTAAAGCATGCGAATCAGTGAGCTGAAGTCGAACATGTAAGAAAGTCACCCGATTACCAACGAATGATGAAAGTTGTTAAAAGGTGCAAGAGAAACCACCAATAATGAAAATGGATCTCAAGGTACAACTAGTACAATTCACGGAATGTGAACAGTGATCTGGAGTCGAACACCCACGAAATCACTCAATCGAAGGCCATTGATGAGGACCTATCGTCGAATTCGAAGAAATTTCCATTGAGGCATGCAAGCTCCAAGGAACCAAAAGCGAGTATCTAGGTCAGCTTCCTGGAAAATGAGCTGAAGTCGGCAGGAAGTGACCTGGTTGAAGGAGGCCCGTAATGTTTCCTTCATCATCGACACAAGACAGAGGAACAAGATGATAGTGAATCATGACCAAATAGAGGATCAGAGGTTGAAAACTGCAGAAGGAAACTTCTCTTGAACATATTGGCGACACGACTCTGTAATTTGGAATTATTTTACATCAGGGGATCTTAGGTCATGATGATGTGGAAAAGAGCAGATGAGAGGTCAAAATAGATAACCCAAACCCATGGAGGCAAGAAATGGAAAAATGGGATGTCCCCAACCCGACACGAATTGCAGATGAGTGTCATGTTCAAGAGCAACATACTACTGACAAGACTGAGAACTGGTTCCATTTTCCCCCACCATTAATGGCGAGTACCCCAATTATTTTTGAAAACAAGCTTGAAGGGGATATCATATGCTTGTCATATAAGTTTTTCCTTCGGACATATCCATCTTAGTACATTTTACGAACCCTAGGAAGGAGGAACTCAATTACATCATGGTGACGATTTCTGATATCATATAGGTTTGTTGAGTCTCAAATCTGCATCTTTTCTATACACCTTTCTAGACCTTTTTCATTCACCTGAACCTTCTAAGTTGTCAATATCATTGCATATTAATTGTAAAAGAGCATCTAAAATGGTTTTTAACTATGTTTTGTGTCTGTTGTTTGATTTAGATTTTTGCTCATTTAGCTGCGGAATCTTGCCACTTTCCGCAGCTACTGCAACTTTCCGCAGCCATTTTGTGAAAGTCTATGTTACAGGTGTCTTCAGGAAATTCGAGCCACATGGGCAAGTCATAAATGATGTGGACATGGATCGTGTCCTATTGGCTCGGGCAAATTCACCTAAGGAGGCTGTGGTCAAAGGTGGCCAAGTGGAAGTCAACCGTAGAGTCCCACGGTGACAGGACTCTATTTCTCATCACGTGAAGATTTGTATGACCGTTTCTAATTTACGGGAGACACATCAACACCTGTACACGGCTCCATAAGCCGAATCCAACATCCACTCTTCATAGATTTACTCCTCACCGCGGCCATGATGCTAGATCTCTGGACGTGATGGTTCACGTGTCTCTATCAGCACAAACTTTAGGGAATTAGTTATATCACCTTTGTTATAAATAACGTGTTTTCATACGCATAATAGTTAGCCTCCATATAGCTCTGTAATGTAATTGCGTTGCCACTGTGCTGTAATATCATTTCTCTATTATGACTGCATTTTAATATATAAGAAGACTCTGTTTCCAAGCGTAATTCGTATTTGAAGGTTGTTGCCCGAGGCTGGTGCAGAGGGCCCCTGCACACGCTGAGGTTTTGTGCATTACTGTATAGTTTCTTGTTTTATTTCTTTAAGTTCATTGTGCCATAATTCATTCACGTGTTTATACATTGCATCTTTCATGGTATTTATGCTTCATCTCTGTTCATAATCTTTCATGCTTTACATTTTACTTTTGTCCATAATCTTTCATGTTTTATGTTGTGGTTAACTGATCAGTGTTCTTGTTTCAGATTACAATAGGCAGCCCGGGCACTTGCACATCTTTTTATAATGACTAATGACATGGAATCAATATTGTCCTTATGCTAATTTACTTTTCTTAGTTTTTGTTTAATTCCAGCACTGTTTGTTTATTTCAGTCTTGCACATTTGCTTCAGTAGTTAGATTTAGATATATTAAATTGCTCATGTCATTTTCAGTTACCTCCGAAAACCATAGCTGGACTAATGGTGAGGGATTGAAGTATGAGTGTGTAGTTTGATATTAGTTTACTTTTTGCAAGTTAGAAATATTAAATTTCTCATGTCATTTTCAGTTACCTCCGAAAGCCATAGTTGGACTAATGGTGAGGGATTGAAGTATGAGTGTGTAGTTTGATATTAGTTTACTTTCTGCAAGTTAGAAATATTAAATTGCTCATGTCATTTTCAGTTACCTCCGAAAGCCATAGCTGGACTAATGGTGAGGGATTGAAGTATGAGTGTGTAGTTTGATATTAGTTTCCTTTTCTGCAAATTAGATATCAGGTTTCTCAAGTTGTTTATGGTTACCTCCGAAAGCCATAGCTGGACTAATGGTGAGGGATCGGAATATAAGTTGATGTAATTTGATTTAGATTTACTTTGTTGCAATTCTTGGATTTCTTTAAGCATAGTTTCTTTTGTATTTGGACAGCAGCAAGGATAATGAATTTCATGATCAATATTTCACTGTTTGTTTGACTAGAATAGTGATGCAATTTCATTTTCTTTGAAGAATTAATTTTTTCATTGTGTGTTTTAAAATTCTTTTGAAGTTTGGAAAATCATTAGAAGGACATCATTGTCTTGAATATTTGTCTCCATACTTGTCTTTTAGAATTTCATAAAAATCCAAAAACGACAAAAAGTAAGAGATAGGTTATCTTGCACATATAGTGCGCCACACTTCGTCAGCTTATGAATCCTGGATTGACAAATTAATGTAGCAATTTAGGACACACTAAATTGACCAAACATTTTGGCGCCGTTGCCGGGGAAGTGTAATTAGGTAGCCAATTTCTTAAAAAAAAAAACAAAATAACAAAAAAAGGGAAAACTTGATAACTTCTTGAAGTATGCTCTCCTCTTGCACCTAGTGTGATCTGGAGGATCAGAAAAGAGAATTATTGGTTTAGTAATTTCTTAAGTATGCTCTCTTCTTGCACCTAGTGTGACCTGGAAGATCAGAAAGAGAATTATTAGCCCAACTTAAAAAAAAAAAAAAAATGACATGCATAGAGCAAGAGATTCTAGGGGAAGGTTTATAGCTAGAGCTAAGAGTTCGATTTTCACAACTCCATCTTCTTCAAGGCATAGAAAATATTCACCACCATCTACCCCTAGCCTTAAGATTCTTGGAATTCAAGGAGCAGTTGAATTAGAGGATTCTCTTATACCACCTACTAAATCTCATTTAGAAAAGGAAGAGACTCCCTCTCATCCTCCCTTGATAGAAGAACCAGAGGACTTTGAGGACTCTAAAGAAACTATCATGGCAAAGGAAATAATAGATGGATTTGGAGGTAGAGGTAGAGGTAGAGGAGAAGGAAACAATGGAGACAACAATGGTGAAGGTAATAATGGAAGAAATAGGGAAGGAGACAACTTGTTTGGATTCCCTATAGTTGATGAGGAAACTCATACAACGATGAAAAATATCTCACCATCTGTCCTCCCTAACTTTTATGGATTGCGAAGTGAGGATCCTGAAACATTTCTGTTTGAGTTTGAAGTCGTATGCCGAACCTATGACTATATGGAAGACTCTCAAAAACTCAAACTGTTTCCTTCAACATTGAAGGGAGCTGCTTTGAAATGGTTCATGGGATTAGCCACCCAATATATTAGGACTTGGAATGATATGAAACAAACATTTTTGGATAGATACTTGGACTATTGTATGCCCACCAATCACAAGGATGAGGTATTCAAAATGATGCAAAAAGAAGATTAAAACTTAAAAGATTTCAATACAACGTAAAAAGAGCAAAGATGAGCAACTTAGATGATGAAACCTTGAAAGCCCTCATATTAAAAGCCATTAGAGATGAATGGATAGATATTTTAAACATGATGGGGAAAGGAGACATTTCTTAACTTCCACTTCGTGACATAACAGAACTATGTGTCCATCTCTCAAGAGGAAAATCTAAAACAGGAAAAGGGCCTAGGGATCCTTCTCTTATCAGGGCTAACAAATCTGCAACTGGATCAGTAAGTAGGGCAGAGATTGGCAATATGCTTGATGAATTTAAAACTGATATCTTAGGGAGCCTTAGTGAACAACTAGACACCCTTAAGATCCAAAACAAGCAGAAAGCAGAAAAAGATGCTCTAGCCATCTTTTGTCCGAAATGTAGGAAGAAAAATGCTTTAAGGGAATGTCCCTTGGATGCAAAAGTTGTAGAAACATGTATAATTTGCTCAGAGAATCATGAGATCAAGGATTGTCCTTCAATTCTTGGACTCAAAGCTGTTTTTCAAGAAGACCCAAATTCAGTAGAATCTCTCTGTTTTGTTGCAAGAAGACCTTGGCAGGGACAACAAACTCAAGGGTTTAACAACCCTATGAATATTCAAACCCCACCAAATTGGAATCCTTTGCAACAACCTTGGCCCCAACATCAAAATCCATATCAGCCATGGGTACAAGGGATGCAAAATCCTTATGGGAGATTTGCTCAATTTTATCAATATCCTCCATCTTTTCAAAATCAACAAGCTCCACAACTTCCAAACCCAAATCCACAGCTTTCATTTCCATTTCCACAACAACAACCTTCTCAACAAAATCCAAATCCTCAACTCATGCTCCCATACCAACAAAAGACAAATCAACTTCCAGCTCAGCCATTGCCAAATCCTAACAATAAAAATCCTCAGAATATTTACATGATAGAAGGACAACAATTTCCTACCTATATGGTTGTTCCTCTCAATGATGTACAACTCAGATCTGGTAGAGTTTTAGAAAAACCTTCTATAGATGACCAAGAGCAAGATACCTCTGAGGAGGACTCTCTTGAAGCCAATAAGGGTTCTGAGGAAGTATCTCTTCAAAACTCAAACATTCAAAAAGAGAAAGAAAAGTTAACACCCACAACTCCTATAGTTGAGCAACCTGCATCTTCATCTACACCTCCTTTTCCTGAAAGACTACAAATTGACAAGGGGGTGGAAAAACAAATCTTGTTACCTAACTATGATTTTCTAGATGAATTAAAGAATGTTTGTATCAAGATTCCCTTGCTACAAGCCATTCGAGAGATTCCTATTCTAGAAAAAACAATAAAGGAGTTGAGTTTCAAAAGACCAGGAAGGAAACTAAAAGACACAAGAAGAATCCACCTGGTAGGAAAAATTGTAGATATTATGATGGGAAAAATTACCATGCAGAAGTATGTAGATACAGGAAGTCCAATTGTCAAGACACATATAAATGGGATAGAAATTCCAAACACATTGATTGACTTAGGGGCTGCTATCAACATTATGAGTAGACAGACTATGGACCAGCTAAAATTTCCTAACCTTCTTTTTACACCTACTTTACTGCAACTTGCAGATCGATCAATTATTAAACCAGATGGTGTATTAGAAGATATTTTAGTCTCCTTAGATTCTTGGGAATATCCGGTAGATTTTATGATTTTGACTCCCAAGAGTAATCTAGGAGGGCACCCACTTATCTTAGGAAGACCTTGGCTAGCCACAGCTGATACTTTTATTAGTTGTAGATCTGGGGACATGTACATTTCTAATGGTAATTCGACAAAGAAATTCAATTTGTATCCTCCAGCAAGAGCAATCACAGAAGTAGGAGACAATGAATGGGTCGATGATGAGGACATTATACAACTTGTCTTTACCATTTCTGAAATCAGTGAGGATAGTCAAATTATGAACACATTAGAAAATTTTGAGACATCTTCAGAATATGACCCCACACAATTTTAGTTGGAATCTGACATAGAATATTTATCATCAAGACAAATGTCTCTTTACTCTATGGAAGAGTTTGGTAGTTCTACCATTGAGATTTTTCCAGGGAAAACATTGAATATCAACAAACATTTGGAAAAGTCACAACAAGAAGAACTAACCAAAATCTTGCAAAAACATTCTATTGCATTTGCATGGGAGTATATTGACATGAAAGGTATTGATCCTAAGACTTGCATCCATCATATCTATATTGAGGAAAACAGTAGACCAATCAGACAACCTCAAAGAAGGATGAACCCAAATCTTAGGGAGATAGTGAAAGAAGAGCTCCAAAAACTTCTCAATGTAAACTTCATTTATCCAATTTCAGATAGCCGATGGGTTTCTCCTTTGGTTATAGTACCTAAAAAGAATGGTAAATGGAGAGTATGCATTGATTACAGGGAATTGAACAAATCAACTTTGAAGGATCACTTTCCTTTGCCTTTTATTGATCAGGTATTAGATACATTAGCAGGTAAAAAGTACTTTTCATTTTTGGATGGTTTTAGTGGCTATAATCAAATTAAGGTAGCACCTGAAGATCAAGATAAGACCACATTTACTTGTCCATGGGGAACTTTTGCCTACCGAGTGCTTCCTTTTGGGTTATGTAATGCACCTGCAACATTCCAAAGAGCAGTACTAGGAATTTTTCTGATCTAATCCATGATTGTGTAGAGGTTTATATGGATGATTTTACAGTTTATGGTAATTCATTTGAAGAGGCATTAGAAAATTTCGAAAAAGTTCTTATAAGATGTAAAGAAGCAAACCTTTCATTAATCCATGAAAAATGCTTTATGATGTTTACTGAAGGGATTGTTTTGGGGCATCATATTTCAGGAGATGGGATTAAGGTTGATAGATCAAAAGTTGAAGTCATCTCCAAGTTACCTATTCCAAATTGTCAAAGAGATGTTAGAATTTTTCTAGGATTTATTGGTTACTATAGAAGATTTATAGAAAACTTCACTAAAATAGCATCTCCACTCTTCAAATTGCTTACAAAAGACTGTGAATTTAAATGGGATCCTGATTTTCAATCAGCTTTTGAAACTTTGAAAACAAGAATATCTGAAGCACCTATCTTGAGGGGACCAAATTGGAAACTTCCTTTTCATATTTCTACGGATGCTTCAGATACAGCTCTTGGAGCTGTGTTGGGTCAAAAAGATTTAGTTCCTTATGCCATTTATTACACCAGTAAAAATTTGACTCCCACAGAGTTGAACTATACTGTGACTGAAAAAGAGTTTTAGTTGTTGTTCATGCAATTAATAAGTTTAGACATTACATAACAGGCTATGAAACTTTTAGTCATACTGACCATTCTGCAATTAGATATTTAATGAACAAACCTGTTACTAATGGCAGAGTGACAAGATGGCTTTTACTTTTGCAAGAATTCAATATTCCTGTGTTGGATAGACCAGGAAAACAGAATACAGTAGCTGATTTCTTGTCTAGGATTCAGAATACTAAAGAAGATTCTCCTGTAGAAGATAAGTTTCCTGATGAATATTTGTTTGCAGTAACTATTAAGACCCCTTGGTATGCAGATATTTCTAACTATTTGGTTACAGGGAAACTACCTTCACATTTATTTCCAAGAGAAAAACGAAAAATTATTCAGGAGAATTCAAGATATTCATGGATTTCTAACGAATTGTTTAAAACAGGGCCAGATCTTGTGATCAGAAGATGTGTCAGGGAAGATGAAATGCCTGATATTCTTAAGGCATGTCATGATGAACCATTCGGCGGACACTTTGCAGACAAAAGGATGGCCTATAAAATCCTCTCTTTAGGATATTATTGGCCTTCCCTCTTCAAAGATGCAAAACAATATGTCAAAAGGTGTGACAGCTGCCAAAGAGTAGGGAAACCTACCCTTTCAAATGAAATGTCATTGCAACCACAGGTACTCATCGAACCCTTTGAAAAATGGGCTTTAGATTTCATAGGACCTATTAATCCACCATCTAAGCAAAAGAAGTATATATTGGTTTGTACTGATTATGTTACTAAATGGGTAGAAGCCAAAGCATTAGTATATGCTACTGAAAATTCAGTTGTTCATTTTCTTTATGAGGATATTTTTACTCGCTTTGGTGTTCCAAGAGAAATTGTGACAGATCAAGGAAGCCAATTCACATCCAACCTGGTGGAGAAGCTGATGGAAGAATACAAAATCAAGCATAGAAGATCTTCTCCTTACCATCCGCAAGAAAATGGTCAAGTGGAGTCTACCAACAAATTTCTCGAAAGTATCATCACCAAAGCTGTTCATCTACATAGAAGAGATTGGGCAGAAAGGCTTCCTGAAGCCTTGTGGGCCTACAGAACTACATGGAGAAATACAACAGGACATTCTCCCTATGAACTTGTTTATGGGAAAGAAGTCTTGCTCCCCATTGAGTTCCAAATCAAGACCTTCAAGATAGCAGTTCAGTTGGGGATGGACTTATCAGAAGCCCAAAAGCATAGAATGGAGCAATTGAATGAGCTAGATGAGATCAGACAAGAGGCAATTCTAAGAATTGATCTAGTTCAATATCAAAGAGCTAAATGGCATGACAAGTACATCAAAGAGAAGAATTTTCAAGAAGGAGATTGGGCATTGTTATTTGATTCCAAGTTTAAATATTTTCAAGGAAAATTTCAGACTCATTGGCTTGGGCCATATGAAATTGACAAGATCTTTAGCAATGGAGCGGTAAGAATCAAGACCATTGATGAGTTTCAAACTCCTCTTATTGTGAATGGCCATAGATTGAAAGTTTATCATAAGCCACTCTCAAAAGAGGAATTTGTCAAAAAATTTCAAGAAAATTCTGCAATCAGGCTGGTACAGAAGAATTCTTCTTCTCCACCAGCCTAGCTTTTGTTCTTTTCAGTTAAAAAAAAAAATTGTATAAGCCTGAAAACCAATCACTGATTGGCAGTCTTATACAGAAAATGTAGGGTGAAAATCAGGAACACCTGACACCCTATATTTTCCACACAAAAAAAAAAAAAACTCTCTTTCATTTCACAAGTTTTGTGACCACCCATTCCACTTCATTTCACTCCATTTCATTCCATTTCACTTCATTTTATCTATTTCATTCCATTTCACCAATAAAATTCTCTTTCATGACCATTTCCATTTAGTCAATTGTCATCCGTTCATTTCCATTCACCCAAATAATAGTTGTGTCAGTTTCCGCAGCTGACATCTGTTTCCGCAGCTGACACCAGTTTCCGCAGCCAGAAGCAGATTCCGCAGCTACCACTCTGTTTTTCAAAAGAATGTACGGCCAGATGTTATTTCCACAATCATGAAATCAAATGCAGGTATGAGGACCAATTATGAAGACATGGGGCATTCAAGATATCAATGAGGAGCAACTAATTGAAGACCAAGGAAAAATGGCAAGAATTCCAAGGTATGAGTAAAAATTTATTTCAAATAGCATTTAAGCACATTTTTATATAGTTATAAACCATAAGCTCCATTATGTGCAATGATTGTATTGACAAACTCCATAACCACTCCATGATCTCTGTACAATCCTCCCACAATCCTTGCATTCATTCTCAAACGGTCCCATAATTAAACCTCCGATCTTCACTCATACTCCGATATTCCACTTGTGACGATGAAACGTAGTTGATTTGACTACGGCTTCTTTCAGCCGCATAAAATCTGTAGCCGTTGTATAAACGTGCTTACATTTATTCTGCAGCCACCAAATTTTAAAACACTACCGGATGTGTTATACTCCTCCTATTGTTCTATTAATCTCACAGCCGCATTTCCGCCGTGCTCACGTAACCCTTCTCTGTTCCGCTTCACCCCATTTCGTTCTCTATTATGCTACAGTCTGTATACCCACTCTCTGATATCTACCTACAGTCATCGTGCTCATTTCCGTTCATTCAGCCGTCCTACTTCCATTGAACCCTCCTCACGCAGGCAAGTTTTTAAAGAGCAGAAAGAAGGATGGGTAAATTGTTGAGAGCAGAACCAGAAGGACCTAAATTCATGGAAGGATACCCGCAAGTCAGGGATATATTGAAGAAGGCAAAGTGGCTGTGGTTTATCCAAAAGTTTAGAGGCTACCATAAAGAGGTGACAAAAGCTTTTTCAAGGTCTTTCAATGGCCTGGAGGTAGAGATTGGAGACCTTAAGTTTACGGTGAATGAGGCATCTATAGCATCTGCCACAGAACTTCCTCAAGAGGGTGAATGTTGGTTTAAGAACAAAAGCATTAGTGATGAAGCCTGGAGAATAATTCTACATAACCCAGGTATGGATGTAACTATTTTTAAAAGAGGAATTCCTGTTCATGCTTTGAAAGAGGAATGGGCTACTTTGCTGCTAGTTGTTCAAAAATTTATCACCTGTGAGGGCCATTTTGGGTCAATGTATATGTACCATACCCGATTGCTGATGAATTTTCTAGATAACCAGACCCTCAATTTGCCATACTTTTTATTAAATAGTTTGAAGAAGATGTCTGTGACTGTTCAGAAGCATTTAGGGGATGTAGAACCACATCTATATCACCATGGTCTTGTGAAAATTTTGATTGAAAAACAGTTAAAAGAGAACAAGGACACATGGGAACAATTTTTTATCAGAAATTTCTTTGAAGAACCCCAAGAAATTCCTGAAGGTAGCACATCAAGAAAGAGTAGGAGAAAAGGAACAAATGATGAAACTCAAAGTACTCCTACTACTACAATTGAAAGAACTAGTAGGGAAGAGAGACTGTCAAAAAGGAAGAAGAAAGAAACCAAGGGTAAAAAGCCAATAACATCAAAAGAGAGAAAAAGTATTGAGGCTATGCATCAAACCCCTTCTTCCGAAGAAGATCATCAAGTGTTATCTGAAAGACTAGTTCACCTTCAAGAATAGTCATCTATGGCCAAGAAGAAAGGGAAAGGAAAACAAAAGCAAAAAGACAGTGGTCCACAGCGTGTGAGAAGAAGTTCCAGGCTTAAGGGGAAGTTGAGGAAAATGCAAACGAAAGGACCCCATTTTATTGATTTGGGAGAAGAAACATCTGAACAATCCCCAGCTGGCCATAGTCCATCTCACTCTTAGTCAGACAGTGAACCTAGTTCATTTCATTCTCAGTCATACATTGAACATAGTCCATCCCATTCTCAGCCAGACATTGATGTGAGCCCTTCTCAGCCAGATTTTGAAGACAACTCTCCTCCACGGCATTTTGGGGACAGCCCAATAAAAACGACACCTGAGATAGACCCAAAGCAACAAGAAGTATATGATTATATAGAATCTTTAGAAAGAGCAGCTACGGGTCCCAGTACTTCATCCACTCAGCCTCACACAACACAAGATGATCTAGTCCAATCACTGAAACAAGAAGTCTTTGAGCTAGAGCTTTTAAATAGACACATTAAAAATGAAAATGAGACATTGAAGGAACAAATCAAATTGGACAAAATCATTCATGATAATACCATGCTACATCTGGGACTATGGCAGAAGAAGAACAGAAAATTGAAGAAGAAATGCCAGAAGTTAAGCAGAGCACTGATTAATATCAAATTCAGATGCTTAATGAAGAAGCCCAGGATGTTAGCAGCACCAAGGAAGAGGAGGAGAGGACTGGATTTACTGGCTGAAGTGTCAAGGCATATGAATTGAAGAAGGATTATCAAAATTTTGGTTGTATGAGGACATGCAACACCTTCACAGTGGGGGTATGTTGAGTCTCAAATTTGCATCTTTCCTATACACCTTTCTAGACCTTTTTCATTCACCTGAACCTTCTAAGTTGTCAATATCATTGCATATCAATTGTAAAAGAGCATCTAAAATGGTTTTTAACTATGTTTTGTGTCTGCTGTTTGATTTAGATTTTTGCTCATTTAGCTGTGGAATCTTGCCACTTTCCGCAGCTGCTGCAACTTTCCGCAGCCATTTTGTGAAAGTCTATGTTGCAGGTGTCTTCAGGCAATTCGAGCCACATGGGCAAGTCATAAATGATGTGGACATGGATCGTGTCCTATTGGCTCGGGAAAATTCACCTAAGGAGGCTGTGGTCAAAGGTGGCCAAGTGGAAGTCAACTGTAGAGTCCCACGGTGACAGGACTCTATTTCTCATCACGTGAAGATTTGTATGACCATTTCTAATTTACGGGAGACACATCAACACCTGTACATGGCTCCATAAGCCGAATCCAACATCCACTCTTCATAAATTTACTCCTCACCGCGGCCATGATGCTGGATCTCTGGACGTGATGGTTCACGTGTCTCTATCAGCACAAACTTTAGGGAATTAGTTATATCACCTTTGTTATAAATAACAAGTTTTCATACGCATAATAGTTAGCCTCCATATAGCTCTGTAATGTAATTGCGTTGCCACTGTGCTGTAATATCATTTCTCTGTTATGACTGCATTTTAATATATAAGAAGACTCTGTTTCCAAGCATAATTCGTATTTGAAGGCTGTTGCCCGAGGCTGGTGCAGAGGGCCCCTGCACACGCTGAGGTTTTGTGCATTACTGTATAGTTTCTTGTTTTATTTCTTTAAGTTCATTGTGCCATAAATCATTCACGTGTTTATACATTGCATCTTTCATGGTATTTATGCTTCATCTCTGTTCATAATCTTTCATGCTTTACATTTTACTTCTGTCCATAATCTTTCATGTTTTATGTTGTGGTTAACTGATCAGTGTTCTTGTTTCATATTACAATAGGCAGCCCGGGCACTTGCACATCTTTTTATAATGACTAATGACATGGAATCAATATTGTCCTTCTGCTAATTTACTTTTCTTAGTTTTTGTTTAATTCCAGCACTGTTTGTTTATTTCAGTCTTGCACATTTTCTTCAGTAGTTAGATTTAGATATATTAAATTGCTCATGTCATTTTCAGTTACCTCCGAAAACCATAGCTGGACTAATGGTGAGGGATTGAAGTATGAGTGTGTAGTTTGATATTAGTTTACTTTATGCAAGTTAGAAATATTAAATTGCTCATGTCATTTTCAGTTACCTCCGAAAGTCATAGCTCGACTAATGGTGAGAGATTGAAGTATGAGTGTGTAGTTTGATATTAGTTTACTTTTTGCAAGTTAGAAGTATTAAATTGCTCATGTCATTTTCAGTTACCTCCGAAAGCCATAGTTGGACTAATGGTGACTTCAGTTGCCTCCGAAAGCCACAGCTGGACTGATGGTGAGGGATTGAATTATGAATGTGTGGTTTGATATTAGTTTACTTTCTGCAAGTTAGATATCAGTTACTCAAGTTGTTTATGGTTACCTCCGAAAATCATAGCTGGACTAATGATGAGGGATCAGAAGATAAGTTGATGTAATTTTATTTAGATTTACTTTGTTGCAACTTTTGGATTTCTTTCAGCATAATTTCTTTTGTGTTTGACAGCAGCAAGGATAGTTTGGTTTTCATGCTCAATAGTTCACTGTTTTGATTCATTAGACTAGCAGCACATTTTCATTTCAGCAGCGCATTTTCATTTCCTTTCAAGTTTTGTCATTGTATGTTTCAAATTCCTCCTTAAGTCTTAAAGTTGGTAAATCATTATAGATGATATCATTTCCTTGAACAATCATAACCATACTTGTTTTTATTTTAGAATTTCCATCTTACATTAGAAAACCAAAAACGACAAAAAGTTAAGAAATAGGTTATCTTGCACATATAGTGCGCCGCACTTCATCAGCTTACGAATCCCGGATTGACAAATTAAATGCAGCAATTTAGGACACACTAAATTGACCAAACACCTTGCACAAAGTTTGAATAACATCTGCTATCTGACTCTTTGCTACCGAATTTTTGCCTTTGATCTACTACTTCCATTATTCTACTACTTCCATTGAAAACAAAGCATTATCCACTTACACACAATGCATATCATCCCTCATGTTGAGAATTTAGTAGGCCATAGTTTAATTCAATTCTCTTACTTGATAATTGCTTGTGTTATACTTGTTATGCTTCTATTACTTATATCTTGTCTTCATTATCTTATTATGTCTTTCATCAAGTCAATTAGCAAAACACAAGAGACACTGAATTTTGGCTCTTCACGCCAGGGCCAAAATCTCTCCCTCTTGGAGAGGAAAACCCGAAAGTAATTCTTCTTCTAGATCTTCAATTGAAAAGTACCAAGACCATGACCTAGACTCTTGACACCGGTATGTCTCCAAGAAGGCATTTTCACTTCTCTTTATTGGTTCCTCTCCTTATGTTGATATCCCTTTTACTCACCGTACTACACTAGCACTAGGGATACTTGGTCCCTAGTCTAGCAACACTACTTGATATTACTTCTCTTCTTTCCTTCTATTATACGACATTGGTCTCCAATAGACTCTTCATCTAACTTCTTCTTGCACCCAAGATACACCAAGGCCTTGATATCTTGTTGCTGTTAACTCTTCTTTATGCGGTATATATCTGAGATATAGACCTAATACTAAGGATATATAGCCTTACTTAGCTGAACATAATTATCCTTAGGATGGTGAGGTATAGAAAAAAATTCAACAACACCGAGATGACTAACCTCCTTTCTTCGTTGAGTAGCCTTCTCCTTTCGCACTATTACAAATATGAACCTTGCTTGGATGATCTTTGACCTTCTTGAAGAATGTGGAGATATTATAACCCAAGACAGAACCTTAGATCACCCCTCCTTCGCATCCTTTTAAGGCCTCCTTCCTTCATTGTATGATCTCCTGATTTCGCACTTTAATCTCAAAGCTCTTATCCGAATTATGTACTCAACAATGAGGCCATGGGAGTCCTATATATAGGGATTTGTGTTATTTTCCTAGGATGACATGGTCACGTGTGACGTAAGAACGTGAAATTCTGACATCTTCTGGGGTGACTTGGTAAGGAATATTTACAACATATTTGAGCGGGAAACTGTGAGCATTTTTACAGGTCTTGAAGCATACATTTACATCAGAATTATCTTTATAAGTGTAACACCAATTCATATACATGACTCTAAATTATATATATTTATGACAAGATGACAAACCCCTAAAATACATCAAGAAGAAGTCTTTAACCTATAATAAAAAAATCCTTTCTCATGAAACCCATGATGCGCAAGTATTACAAAATACATTTTATTATCTTTGTCTTCTTCATTACATAATCATAATTACAAGTCATTAAGAATAACGAACTTAGTTACATGTTTCAACATTCCCTCTTAACTAGGGAGGTATGCATAATGGTACATGGTCACTCTCAATCTGAAGAATCTCATAAGAAGAATTCGATTGGTAATCCATCTGTTATAGCATCTTATTATGTTAGGTCCCTATATTACTAGTGTGGTCCTTATTGTTGTTAGCGTAGCCCCGCATTATTATTGTTGTACCTTTCCAACAGTCCCCTTATTGTTATTTTTGTACCCATGTAGTCCCCATATTATTATTATTGTGCCCAAAACCCCACCATTGTTATTGTTTGTGCCCTTACATTATTATTGCTAGGTCGACTGATTATATTGTGACCCCATGGACTCCTATATATAGAAAAGGGGTTTTTTCATTTTGTATCATCCAATAATCGTTCGTTTATGTAATGTAAAAGGAGGTTTCCCCCTTGAAGTGGTTGATTTCTAAGACTTTGATCTCTCTTTTATTATATTTTTGGAGCTGGTTTCATAACATTTGGTATCAGAGCTTTGGATTCTAGGGTTTCGCTTCTTCAAATAGGTCATCGTGGAATTTTCTTTATAAATATTTTTCTCCAAAGGCTCAGAAGCTAAAAAAAAAAATCCATTTGCGAAGAAATCCTCATGAATGTCGTGTACAAATTTTAGACCTTGTTTTGAAATTTTTTCCCATGCCACATGGGTTGGAATTTTCCTACCCCCAGCTTATCGTGAGCTTGGTCGTACAAGAGAACAAGGTCTCCTTCTACAAAGGAGTGAGGGGAAATTAACTGGTCAAAATGAGCTTTGACCCACTTTTTCTATGCTTCTATGATAAGAGCAGCAAAGTGGCAAGTTTCATCAAGCCTCTCTAAATATAGAAGACACTCTTCTTCTGGTGAAGTATTAGGCAACAATTCAAAAACTATCTTGAGAGAAGGGATTTTGCATTCAATCGGAAGGGTAGCTTCCAGACCATAGACAAGCTGGAATGGAGTGAATCTGGTCGCATCCTTCATTGAGGTTCGGTAAGCCCAGAGAGCTGGAAACAACATGAGATGCTAGTTTGAATTGTGCATCCCAATTGTATGTTGAAGCATAGTGATGAGAACCTTGTTCACGATTTCAACCTGGCGATTGGCTTGAGGGTAGTACAACGTTGATCTGTCGTGACATAGACCCAACTTAGAAGTCAACTCAGCTATCATGTAATGGCAAAAATGAGAACCATGATCAATAAAAATGGTTTGAGGGACACCAAACCTAGTAATGACAAGATTGAATAGAAATTGTGTGGCTGTCTTACCGTCAGTTGTAAGTGTAGGCATTGCTTCAGCCCATTTCACAAAGTAGTCAATGACGACAATAATATAAGCATGCCCCCGGCCAAGTGAGGGTTACACGTTATAAAATCGATGCCCCACTTCGCAAAGGGACCAACGGTAATGACAAGATGGAGGTGTGTGGGTGGCATGCACATATTCTCGACAACCCTCAGTTTGATGGAGATGTCGATAGGAATCGTATGCATGATGTTTCCCAAGTTATCTTCCACAAATAATTCATGTGTTAGGATGGGGGTCTGAAGCGGATGGGAAGGAACTTGAGAAGTGAACTTCTCGAGACAAGTAGACATGGCCCCAAGGCCAGGCATAAAATAGGAACGATGATTATTATCGTCCAAAGGAGGATCCTCAAGAGACATAGTTTCCATGATGGCCTCATCCGTGGGAAATATCTCGTTTAAGGGATCAGGAAAATCCAAAGTGCCAAGTCAAGGGGATTGAGAATAAGTGTCAAGAGACATACTCAAAGGGGCATGATCATAGGGCAGAGGAGTCGAAGCCAAAATAAGTTCATAATAATCAATTTCTATTGGGCTTAATGGCATCGAGTCACGAAAAAAATCAATTTTCTCGGGCGAAGTGATGACCCACGGATCAGAAGACCTAGAGATCATGTTAACCTGAGCATTGTTGGGTGGAGGAAGAGGAAAAAGACCCATGAGAGCAGGATCTGTGAAAATACTGGGCCATATGCTCTCATAAGGCGTAGGAATACGATTGACATATGGGACATTTCTCTCGGAAGACGAAGAAGTGAAAAGGGTCAACTAATCGACAATGATGATTTTCCCTTCGTGCAGAAATCGAAGAACATGAAAGAAGGTGGACGGAATGCACAACATGGCATGAATCCAACTACGACCGAGGAGAATATTGTAATTGAGGTTATCATCAACGACTTCAACCTCAACGTTAACTATTTTCCCTTCTAACATAATAGGTAAACTAGTAACAACACCCAGAGGGCGAGATTCCCTTCCATCAAAATATTCTAAAGCATTTGGAGATGAAGTGAGGGTTGGAGAGCCGATGGCTTTCCAGTAGGTAGATGACATGATGCATGTAGATGCACCCTCATCCACGACCGCTCAATGGATGTTTTTTCCATTAATCCAAACTTGGATGATCAGTGCAAGTTGGTGAGGGAGACGTGGGACGAAATTTTCCAAATCGAAAGTGATAAGGCTTGAATTAGCGAG
>JAXQQM020067062.1:0-70837 GCA_034641835.2 Pinus albicaulis
GTTCTGTCCTTCAACATTAATCAAATCGTTAAATGTTTCCCATTCTTTATCTAACTGAGTGCTGATGGATGGTTGCTGTATATTAAGAGGTGGAAGATTCAACTGTGGAGTAGTTGAAGTCTATTGTTGTGAAAGCTCTTTTGATTGAGCTGTATCCTTCACTGAGCCTTCACTTTTATCATTATCATATTATTTAGAACGTTCATAATTTTCTTTTTCAGAATTTGACTTAGACCTTTCTGTATCTGAGCTGCCACTAAGACTGACACTAGGAGTTGGTTCCCTTGCGGGTTCCAATCGCAAATTATCCAAAGGGATAGTGGTTAATCTTCTTTCTCTGTACATTTTAAATTCTTGAAATTCTTATGGGGAAAACCGTGTTTGAGCTAAATGCAAAATTTCTTTAAATGAACATTTTTCTTGAAACATATCATCAAAAATATCTTCTTCTCCAGAAAATACTCTTACTTTGATTGCAGTGGTGAAATTCTTAGCGACGTCATATGGGTTGAATAGCCTTCTTGGAAACTTGAATAATTGTAAACGTGTAATATTGTTTACTTCCTTAAACGCATGACCAACATCAAATAATGAAAATGCTCCGCGAGATACAGGAAATTGTGGCCAGATGGCCTTCTTTTTATCCTTTAATTCTTTTGCCAATCTTCTCTCTCCACAGGTTTGATATGCAATTTCCCGAGCTATGAGTTTATCCGGAACATACAAGGGTAAAACATGAGGAGAAGCAAAGCTTCCAAAAACCATCACATAGGTAAATAATTCTTCTCCAAACCATCTTGCGACAGGGAGAATGTCTACTTCTGCTTTAGGGGAGAACCTTGGAGCATCCTTATTATACAATACTTTGTACAGAGGCAACATTATGCCATGGCAAATTTTGTAAAAATGAGGAATGAACTTTGATTCCCACAATTATTTGTGAGAAACGTGAATGGGAAGGGGATCCTGAATTGTCCATTGCCAACCCATTAAAGGGAACTTAGAAACAAAGCAGATTGGATCCATAACATAGGCAGATAGATAAAAAGGAGGATAAATCCTCTGAGAGACAGTCCGTTTAGACCAGTCATTGAAAATAGATGTGGCTAAGTTATCAGACAATATTTTGGCCCAGTCCACAATGGTAGCGTTAATAGTAGCATTCAATAAGGGAAGCCATTTAGGCAAAAACTTATTAATGTCAGGCTTTCCGAAAAGCCTACATAGCATAGCAGAAGCAAAACAATATGGAGAAGTGAGTGAACCAGTACTGTACATACCGTGTTTATCTTTCTTCAGTGGTTCATCTCTTCTGGACCATTCCTTAGTGCATTCTGCCAAATTTTAATTTTCCTTGGCAAATTTCTCCATAAATTGTTTGTTGTAAGTTTCCTGAGGCTTCGGAAAATGATACATAAGCCTCAGATCTTCTGGAGTAAATGACCCGATGAGCTCTTGACTTTGAGTTCTAAACTGCCTGTCCGTAATATCAGTGCTATCTAGCACCCATTTTACCATGTCTGTATATGGAAGAATCCTAGGTCTTGCTGCTATCCAGTGCAAAAATGAACAAGCCAGCTCTGTAAGAGACGCTTCAGAGGAATTACTTGAGCCTGCGGTAGCTACAACATCCATTACTCTTGGGTTTTCTTCTTCAAGCAAATTAAACATACTCTCCCAAGTGGTGATGCCAGCGTCTTTGTTGCAAGCATTGTCTGCGTACAAGGATTCCATCTCTTTACTTTCAGAACTCGGAGCTTTCTCTTTCTTTCCCATAATACTCTGAATATTGCTTTGTATAGTCTCCTGTTCTTCGCGCCTACGGTTTTACGAATTAAATGAGAATAATGATATGAGAAAGGTGACGGGATAGTTTTAAATGTTGAAGGCATATGAAATATATTATTTAAACGTGAAATAACCTTTCAATCAAAACAAAATCCTTTTCATTAATAATTGATAATCCATTCATTAATTTGACATCAAAGCGCATAACGAATATCGATTTATGGAAATATTTTCTTCGTACAACGAGCTTTTTAAGAATCTGTGATAATGCGATCTGCGATTTGCTTTGCAATATCGCAAAATCGTAATATCGCAAATCGCAATATCACAAAATATGCATTATCGCCATATCAAAAATCGCAACTTTCAAAAATCGCAATCTAGTAAAATCGCGAAATCGCAATATCGTGAAATTGCAATATCGCAAAATATAACATATGAAAAATATCTGTTAATATATTTTCTGCGATATGCGATTTGTGATAAATATTTTAATGCATAGTTTTTGGATCATGCTATCGCAATTTAGAAGATTCTTCTTTGTTAAAGATATATTCTACTTTTTTTGCGATGGATGCGATATTTTCTTCAAAGAAAGGTTTTATTCTAATCTATCATAAACTTAAGTTTATTTAAAGATTTTCCAAAGAATTTTCTTAAGTTAATGATAGTAAGTTTTATTGAAAATGAAAACAAACACCAATAATTTTTTTTGGATTTTTAAACTAATGGTCCCTACTTATTTAGTATTATTACTAATACCAAATAAGAAGGGGGGTTGTTGCTGGTCACAACAATTAGCAATTCACTTGGAAGAACCAATTATGTCTGCTTTTCTTTTGAATTTTCTAAACTTTTCAAAACATAAAATTTTCCAGAAAATCAAACTTTATTATAAAAAGACAAAGTACATTATGCTTTAATCTATGAATGATATTTCATTTCTTCTATGATCAACTTTGACTATTCACTTCCTCAAGCTAGTCCTTGTATCTACATCAGTCATTACTTGATTTTAAAAAGATAAAAACAAAAGGCTTCTCTGTAAATCAGTTTTTAAATATGCTCATTTGTCGTAGGTAGAGCCACTGCTGCCAGCAAGCGTCTATAGCCTCGACAGGGTTACCTGTTACCCAGCAATGATCCTGTGTCCTACTTAGAGAAATATACAATTTTCAAAGAGAAATCCATATTCACACTTATTGCTTTTATTTTCCTTTTTTATCCTTAAAGAACAATGTCTTGGTTTGATAGCCAATTTATGACAATGTCATTCACTTGATTTATAACTTTGTTGAACAAGCTGGCTCGTGATGAGACCCCTTGCCTTTTGATTGCAATAATCTTAATTCATTGCCCTGTTGTGGTATGCAGTATTGGCAAAGTCAGCAAGCTATAATATCTATGATCATGATAAGTCGGCTCGTGATGAGACCTCTTACTCTTTAAGTTAAAAGTGTATCATTGGATTATCCCCTGAACTTTGTAATTTTCTAGGTGGGGAGGAAGTCATTGTTTCCTTAAGATAGCTCTGGACGACAATAATAGAGTTTTTGGAAAAGAACTTTTCTACAGAGAATCTTCGTTTTGTTATTGATACCTTTCATTGGACTGATATATAAAAATCTTTCACCAAAAGTTGCTTTTCATCAAAATTTTCAATGTTGAAATTAATATCATTTCTAGATTAAAAATTTTTAACTGTATCTTTGGATAATAATGATCAATATTCTAAAAAAAATTCTATTTAGATAAGTGAAGAAATAAAATCTAAAAAGATAATTAGTATTTTTTTGATGAATTCCAAATGTAACCATTAACAATTGGTTTTATTATGACAAATAAAGGAAACTAATCTACAAAATAGAAGAATGATCTCCTATGGAAAATATTTTTTAAGGATCTGTCCATTAACAGGTAAAGACTCTCTTTTCCCTGTTAAATCCTGTAACATGAAAGTAGATGGACCTATGATCTCTGCAATTTGAAAAGGACCAAGCCACATTTGTTGAAATTTCGTATGTTTTCCTTTTTCCTCATGAGCCTTGTCCCATTTTAGAAATAAATCTCCTATTTGAAAGTCTTTTCTGGTTATCATGTTTGAATCAAAAGAAGCTTTAACTAATGCTTGATGATGAGCATGAGTTACTTTGGCCTTTTCTCGTTGTTCTTCTAACTTAATAATTTCCATATGCCTTAATTGTAAAGAAGAAGTTGGTTCTTCATCAATATATTGGACTAAGGCTAAAGAAGGGATTGTTAGATGAGTTGGAAGAACCACTTCTCTCCCATAAACTAAATTAAAGGGAGAAGTGCCAATAGAAGCCTTCTGCGTTATTCGATCTGCCCATAAAGAATATATTAAAGATTTATGCCAATTTTTATGATTTTGATCAATGGTTCGCTTAATGATTCTGATTAAGTTTTTATTTGTGGATTCAGCTAACCCATTTCCCTGTGGATAATAATTGGCAGAGTATTTAAGTTTGAAACCTCTCTTGAGTGAAAATTCAGTCATAGCATTACCAGAAAAATATGATGCATTATCAAACATTAAAGCAGAAGGTAAACCAAACCTTTTGATTATGAACTGATCTATAAACTCGATGATATGCTCGGCATTAGCAGTCTTGAGAGGGGCTTCTTCTACCCATTTCGTAAAATAATCAGTTGTTGTAATGATATACCTATGTTGTTTAGAAGAATGAGGAACGATCTCACCTATTATGTCCAATCCCCATTGATCAAAAGGATGCTCAATGTTGACTGGTTGTAATGGTAATGATGGTTTCTTTTGTCTTCCAGCTGCAGTTTGAAAAATTTGACATTTCCTTGCATAGTTATGTGAATCTTTGAATAATGTGGGCCAGTAATAGCCTGCACGGAGGATCTTATGTGCAGTAGCATCTCCAGCATAATGTCCACCTGCTGGCCCATCATGAAGTTCCTGCAAGACTTTTTCAGCTTCAGATTTCTCCAGACATCTTAGAAGAACAGAATCATAATTCATCTTAAAAAGAACATCATTCACAAGCTGATATTGTTTAGCCTTCAATCTTAAAGCTCTTTTCTTGGTGTGATCGAGATTTGGAGGAGCATATCCATTCTTCAGATAAAATATGATATCAGCATATAATGATTCAACATCGTTTAGGCTTACCTCATATGTTTGTATCTCTTTAGATGGTTTTTCAGAAATAAGCGATGCTCCAGCTAATATTTTGCAAAAGCCTTGACCTCTTACAATACTTGCCAGTTTGATTTCTACATCATATTCCTGTAAAGCAGTAACCCAATTGGCTCTTTTCTCACCCAAATATTTTTGAACTAAAAGATTTCTTACTGCTGGAAACGGTACTATGATTTTTGTATTGGTTTTAAGTAAAAAGGGTCTGAAATATTTAACTGCTTTGAAAACAGCATAAGCTTGTTTCTCCACATTTGAATAATTCAATTCAGCTCCCTGTAAATTTGAACTGAAAAAGGCAATTGGAGCTTCTGCTTTGTCTTGATTTTCTTGAGTAAGTATCGCAGCATAAGATTTATCAGAGGCAAATGTATACAAAATAAAAGGATTGGAAAAATTTGGAGTTGCTAAAGATGGAGCATTAATAATTGCTTGTTTGATCAGATTGAATGCCTCATACTCGTCTTTGCCCCACTTGAAGTTTGAATTCTTTTTAATCATTGCTTGCAAGGGTGATACAATTCTTGAAAAATCTGGCACAAATCCTTTTACAAAATTAATTTGACCAAGAAAATATTGCATAGCTTTCTTGTTGTGAGGTAATGGCATTTCAAAAATTTCCTTGATTCTATCAGGATCAATATGAATTCCAGATTTTGATACTATGAATCCAAGAATTTTTCCTTCATTCAATGCAAAAAAGGATTTTTTCGGATTAAGTGAAATTCCATACCTTTGACAACGTTGGAAGATCTGCTTCAAATCTCTAAGATGATTGCTTCATTTTTTGGAATATACAGTTATATCATCCAAGTAAATTACCACTGATTTGTTAACTAATCCCTTGAAAGAAATGTCCATGGCTCTCTGAAATGTGGCACCAGCATTGATCAGACCAAAAGGCATCTTTTGATATGCATAAGTGCCCCATTTGGTTCTGAATGTAGTTTTCAATTGATCATCAGGATGGACTAACACTTGATTGTATCCAGAGAAACCATCTAAGAAAGACATTAATTCTGATCCTGCAACTGCCTGTAATATTTGCTCCATAGGAGGCAAAGGAAAATTATCTTTTTGGCAGGCTTTATTAAGATTTCGAAAGTCAATGCAAATTCTAATATCTCCGTTCTTCTTTGTAACAGGAACCATATTGGAAACCCATTTAGAATGTCGAACGGGAAAAATAATCTTGGCTTTCAATAACTTATTGAGTTCAGATTTGATTTGGTTTTCTAGATTGGGGTGGATCTTTCTCAACTTCCGTTGGACAGGTTTTTCATCATTGATCATTGGGATAGTATGTTGGATGATAGAAGTGTCATAAGTTTTGAGTTCATCGTAGTTCCAAGCAAAGACACTTTTATATTGTTTCAAAAGATGAACATACGCTAATTTTTCTTCAGGAGCTAGGCCAAGGCCTAGGTTGATATTCTGTGGTTTGGCATCAGTTCCTAGATTTACTAATTCATAATTCAAAGTTGAACTTTGTAGTTTTGAATTGGTAGATCTTTTAAATCGATCTTTCAAATCATAAAGGTCTTCTAACTTGACTACTGATTTCGGCATAGCATTATTGGTGCTATCTTGGAGCAATTGTTTGTCATGTTGGTCTTCATCAATTATCTGATTGGTGTAAGATCCTTTAGATGTGAGAAAATTTACAATATCAGGATCATCATTGAAAATCCTCCAATTGGTAACGTTATCAGGAATCGAGGGTCTAAAGATTAATTCGATTGAAAATTGATCAGGACTAAAGTCTTGTGTAGGAATGAGCTTGGAAGCTACATTAGCTAGGAGGTCTGAACTAGCATTCTGAATTGTGGGAATTGATGAAATATTAAACGCTATAAAGTGTTCAGTCAGATCTTGGACTAAAGATTGATAATGCTTTAAATGACCTGATAAACAATGTATAGTATTGCGTACCTGTTTAATTACAATTTCCGAATCTCCGAAAACTTGTAGATATTTGATGTCTAATCCGATTGCTTTATATAGTCCTTGGACTAAAGCCTCGTATTCTGCGGTGTTATTAGTGCAATCGAATTCGAGTCTGCAAGTTAGCATAATTTTGTTTCCCTCTGGACTAACCAAAACGCATCCTGCTCCTGCTCCTTCATTAGACTTAGAACCATCAAAAAATAATTTCCAAAATAAAGATTTATTTACAAGAGTATCTACAAAATTAATACATTTAGAACTATCTGTTTGAGAATAATTTTCTATTTGAGATAAAACAGAATGTTCTAAATAAGGTGAAGTATGAGCATTGAAATTTCCTAAGAAAGAATCAACTGAATAATTGCCAATGATATTACTGCTGTATGCAACTGGTTCATTTTCTCCTTCCAGTTCTGTTAATATGTATTTCTTATGTTTTTCTCGTTCAACCTTTATCTGATTTGGTTTACCATTGTAAGGAAGCCACATATGGGACCAATCAGTTGCAAAGTATCCGTGAAGTTTTTCTGACCAATCTCTGCTAAGAATTAAGCCATAAAATTCTGGAATATCTACAACTAAAATATCAATAACTTGACATACCTTTGGATTAGATGACAGCCTTATGGTAACCTGATTTAATTCGCTAATTACTTCAACTTGCGATCGATCTAGCTGGACTATGCGTACAAAAGATTTTTTTGGTTGGATGTTCAAATTTGCACATATTGATTTTGGTAGAATATTACATGAAGCTCCAGAATCCACTACACAATTATGCAAATTTTTATTGAAAACTTCATAAGTAAGAAGAAATGGAGGAGTATGAGATCTCGACCTTCCTCCAATTAAAGCGATATTTTTAAGATCAACTTTACTAATCGTATTAGCTGGAGGTCTTCCCATTTCATTAGAAGCTTGGGAGATTACAGGATCGGGCAAAGGTTTTTTTGGTACAACATGTAATTCTTTCAAAAGTACCTTTTGTTGGTGTTTTAACTTGCTCAATTCATAAAAAGTGATGTTAGCCCTAGTCTTCTTCATGTCTTCTATGATATTATACTCCATTTCATTTGGAACAATCAGTGTTCTTGCTGGAGTTGATGAATCTGTCTAGACTGGGCTGGTTTGAATTGCTTTAGATGTCATTTTCTTGGGTGCAACTTTATCCTTAGTCAATGAGCTTGCGCTCTTTGACTTAGGAGTAGGTTGAGGAGGATCAAGTTGATTTCTACTTCGAGTGCTAACTGGCGATGCTTCTTGATCTTCCTCATCTAGAAGAATGAAATCCCACATACCTTGTACTTCTACGATTTCTTCTTCATCAGTAGTTTCTTCAGTAGCAGTTTCTTCTTCTTCTTCTTTTGATTCAGCATTAGTTATAGCATTTGGTGGCTTTGGATCAGTTGAAGGATTTCTTCTAAAAGGCTTGAAATACTTTTTAGAAGATGTTTCTGCCACTTGTTTCTTAATTTCAACCATTTCGTTAGACATGGTTTTCAAAACTTTTTGCAATCCTTCTAAATAAAATGGATCTTTTGATTGTTTTTTCTTGGAGTCTTCCTTAAAAGTAACCTTCTTGGATTTATGTTCTTCTATTGCATTTTTCTTATCTAGAGCAATGATATGTTTCTCTACCGCTGTTGCCTCCTTCATGTTTTCTGCTAAAGTTGTTTTGTTAGCCCTATCAACAAAGATTGCTATGTTTGATGGTAAAGAAGAAATGTACCATTCACTTCGCACTTCTTCGCTAGGCTTGGAAGCAGTAGGAATTTTGTTTAACAATTTATTGAAACGTGAATTAAAATCCTTGACAAGTTCTTTTGAATCAACTCTAAGATTAGACAGGTCATTGATTAATGTCATTGTAGACCTGTCATCACCAAATTTAGTCAAAAATTGATCTTGAAAGATATCCCAACTAGTGATGGATCCACATGGTAATGAGAAATACCATGATCCAACTGCTCCTTGTAGAGTATAGGGGAAAAGACGGACAACATCATATTCATTAATAACTCCATTGAGATTTATGGACATCATAAAATTGTTTATATGTTCTTCTGGTAGCATGCCTGCTTCAGGATTAAACTTAGGTAGCCATTTTTCACGATGGGCTGGTAATTGACTCAAGGGTGCGGGCATTAAGACTGCCCCTGGATTATTCCATGGCATTTGGGCCATCGCTGAACTACTAATAGAGGAAAGTGTAGAAGATGATACCTGCGATTGAGAAGATGAAGATATTACAATTATAGATAATTGAGAAGGTGATGTGGAAGTTCTAGTGGAGTGAGTAACAATGGTCTGAAGTGGAGGGGTGGATGGTTGACTTCGTGGTGAAGAGGTTGATATGGATGATGATGATGAAAGAGTCTCGCTATCAGACTCTTTAGGTGATTTCCTTTCTCTTTTCCTTGTAGGTAAAGGTAATTCAGTTGGCTGAATGCCAAGCTTCTCACTCTATAATTTGGTAAGAGGACGAGCATGGTTATATTGCGAAGTCACACTGCCTTGAGATTTATCAGATCTTTGAGGTGATATTGAAAATCGCTGAAGTTTATGAATCAAAGATTCAACTTCAGGAGGTTCAATAGCATATTCTTCTGAAAAGTCAGGGTTTGTGGCAGTGACTGTTGTTCTTTCGACTTCTAGCTCTAGATTTAAAGATTCTATGTGCGATGGAGAATTCAGGGGAGATGGTGAGGGCGATTTACTCTCAGAATGGTATTTAGATTTTGACTTACTTGCCATTCATAGTTCGGGGCCCTCCTTCTAGCGCCAAATACTCCAGGGTGTTATGCATGTTCTGAGGACAATTTTTTGACAAATTTCAGGACCCTTCTCTAAATGCATGAGAAGGGTTTAAATACTACTAACTAAATCTAATTATAGTTTATTACAAAAATTTTAGGATTCAGTTTAAATGACCGTCCTTTTTCTAGGCAAAAATAAAGTAAAACTAACACTAAATCTAAAACTAAAATTAACAACTAACTACTTATGAATTTGGTCTTTGAATTTGCAAGCATCCAGCATTGATTTGAGAAGAGGAGGCTGGCCGACTTTAGATTTTAATTGTCCTGAAAAGACGGAATCAGCAAGTGTTGGTGCGATCTTCTCAGCAGAATTAATGATGCAATTAAGAGTATTGCATTGACTGTGTGGTTTTACTAGACACGTCCAGTAAGAATCCCAGTTTAACTTTGTCAATCCTTGAATTGATTTTGCCTTCTCTTTGGCTTTCTGTTTCCACTCTGTTTGCAATTGTTGTGCTTGTGGTAGGTATCCTGGAATGGTTTCTGAAATCAAATTAACTTTGTGCAAATTTTCATTTACATAATCAGTAATGTTGCTTGCTGCTATAGCTGCTTCCTCTGCTGCTTTTACTGCTTCTCTAATCTGTGTATCCCAATTATTGAAGAGAATTTCTTTATGGCTGTCATTGATAATTGGTGCTCCTACTCTTTTTCCTTCCCTTGTCTTTTTCCATGCCAAATAATTAGTAACTCTTTCATTAGTTAAATCATAATCATGTCGTAATTCTACAACATGATTAGTGATTTTATCACTTTCTTGACAAAAAGAGTTCCATTGTGAGATTTTATGGCATAATATATCT
The DNA here is from genome assembly GCA_034641835.2 of Pinus albicaulis. Classification (NCBI taxonomy): domain Eukaryota; kingdom Viridiplantae; phylum Streptophyta; class Pinopsida; order Pinales; family Pinaceae; genus Pinus; species Pinus albicaulis. The sequence goes on from JAXQQM020067062.1 coordinate 10,545, forward strand.
TGTTGTTGTAGTAATTGATTATTCAAGGAAATGGACTTTGAGATAAACTCTGTAAGCTTGGGGTTGTCTTTATGCGTTTCTTGCATAATATGTATTTGTTTCTCTTTTTCAGCCAAGCTTTTCTGATACCTGATCTGCATTTGTTGAAACTCTTGTTGTAACTTTTCAAACTGTATCTGTGCTTCGCTGTTAGCATGAGCTTGTTGTAATTATTGTTGCAGAACTTGTATTTGATCCTCTTTTTCATTTAATAATAGTCGTACCTCAGAAGCTTTGTCAATAGTTGCGGAGGCATAAGCTCCTGTTATCTAAGATAATTTAGTAAGATTTTCAGTGGGATCCGTAGTAGGATCTTTCCATAAAACATCCAATTGTTCTGCATCAGTAGAGAGCGCACTTTCTAATTTTCTCTTCTTTCTTTGCTTCCTTACTACTGCTTTATGTTGTGGGCTATAAAATATATCCAGAGGAGGAATTTCCTCTATTTTAAGTACAAGATCGGCAGAGGGAGTAATGGGTATATGTTATGTTTATGTGACATTGCCACTTATTTTTGTAACCAAACCTTTTGCTGTCTGTATAGGAGTTTGTATTTTCTGTCCTTCAACTTTAATCAAATCATTAAATGTTTCCCATTATTTATCTAACTGAGTGCTAATGGATGGTTGTTGTACATTAAGAGGTGGAAGATTCAACTGTGGAGTAGTTGAAGTCTTTGTTGTGAGAGATCTTTTGATTGAGTTGTATCCTTCACTGAGCCTTCACTTTTATCCTGATCAGATTTTTTAGAATGTTCAGAAATTTCTTTGTCAGACTTTGACTTAGACCTTTCTGAATCTGAGCTGCCACTGAGACTAACACTAGGAGTTGGTTCCCTTGTGGGTTCCAAATGCAAATTATCCAAAGGAATAGTGGTCAATCTTATTTCTCTGTATACTTTAAACTCTTGAAATTATTCTGGGGAGAACCGTGTTTGAGCTAAATGCAAAATTTCTTTAAATGAACATTGTTCTTGAAACATATCATCAAAAAGATCTTCTTCTCCAGAAAATACTCTTACTTTGACTGCAGTGGTGAAATCCTTGACAACATCATAGGGGTCGAATAACCTTTTCGGAAACTTAAACAATCGTAAACATGCAATATTGTTTACTTCCTTAAACGCATGACCAACATCAAATAATGAAAATGCTCCGCAGGAAATAGGAAATTGTGGCCAGATGACCTTCTTTTTATCCTTTAATTCTTTTGTCAAACCTCCCTATCCACAGGTTTGGTACGCAATTTCCTGAGCTATAAGTTTATTCGGAACATACAAGGGTAGAACATGAGAAGAAGCAAAGCTTCCAAAAACCCTCACATAGGTAAAAAATTCTTCTCCAAACCATCTTGCGACAGGGATAATGTCTACTTCTGCTTCAGGGGAGAACTTTGGAGCATCCTTATTATACAACACTCTGTACAGAGGCAACATTATGCCATGGAAAATTTTATAAAAATGAGGAATAAATTTTGATTCCCACAACTCTTTGTGATAGACATGAATGGGCAAGGGATCATGAATTTTCCATTGCCAACCCATTAAAGGGAACTTAGAAACAAAGCAGATTGAATCCATAACATAGGCAGATAGATAAAAAGGAGGATAAATCCTCTGAGAGACAGTTCGTTTAGACCGGTAATTGAAAATAGCCGTGGCTAAGTTATCAGACAATATTTTAGCCCAGTCTACAATGGTAGCGTTAACATCAGCATTCAATAAGGGAAGCCATTCAGGCAAAAACTTATTAATGTCAGGCTTTCCAAAAAGCCTACATAACATAGCAGTAGCAAAACAATATGGAGAGGTGAGTGAACCAATACTGTACATACCGTGTTTATCTTTCTTCAGTGGTTCATCTCTTCTGGACCATTCTTTAGTGCATTCCGCTAAGTTTGCATTTTCCTTGGCAAACTTCTCCATAAATTGTTTGTTGTAAGTTGCCTGAGGCTCCGGCAAATGATACATAAGCCTCAAATATTCTGGAGTAAACGACCCGATGAGCTCTTGACCTTGAGTTCTAAATTTCCTGTCTGTAATATCAGTGCTATCCAACACCCATTTGACCATGTCTGTATATGGAAGAATTCTAGGTCTTGCTGCTATCCGGTGCAAAAACGAACAAGCCAGCTCTGTAAGAGAGGCTTCAGAAGAATTACTTGAGCCCGCAGTAGCCGCAACATCCATTACTCTTGGGTTTTCTTCTTCAAGCAAATTAAACATACCTTCCCAAGTGGTGATACCAGCATATTTGTTGCAAGCAGTGTCTGCGTATAAGGAAGCCATCTCTTTACTTTTAGAACTCGGAGCCTTCTATTTCCTTCCCATAATGCTCTGAATATCGCTTTGTATAGTCTTATGTTCTTCGCGCCTGCAGTTTTACGAATTAAGTGAGAATAATGATATGAGAAAGGTGACGGGATAGTTTTAAATGTTGAAGGTGTATGAAATATATTATTTAAACATGAAATAACCTTTCAATCAAAACAAAATCCTTTTTCATTAATAATTGACAATCCATTCATTAACTTGACATTAAAGCGCATAACGGGTCTCGATTTACGGAAAGATTTTCTTCGTACAACGAGCTTTAAGAATCTGCGATAATGCGATCTGCGATTTGCTTTGCAATAGCGCAAAATCGCAATATCGCAAATCGTAACTTTTGCAAATCGAAATCATCACAACTTTCACAATTCACAACTTACGCAAATCGCAATTTACGCAAATCGCAATCAGTAACATTGTGAAATCGCAATATCGCAAAATATAACATATGAAAAATATTCGTTAATATATTTTCTGCGATATGCAATTTGCGACAAATATTTTAATGCATAGTTATTGGATCGCGCTTATCGCAATTTAGAAGATTCTGCTTTGCAAAATATATCTTGTACTTTTTTTGTTGTGATGGATGTGATATTTTCTTCAAAGAAAGGTTTTATTCTAATCTATCATAAACTTAAGTTTATCTAAAGATTTTCTAAGGAATTTTCTTAAGTTAATGATAGTAAGTTTTATTTGAAAAAGAAAACAAGCACTAATTTAATTTTTTGGATTTTTTAAACTAAGGGTCCCCACTTATTTAGTATTATTACTAATATTAAATAAAAAGGGGGGTTGTTGCTGGATACAACAATTGGCGATTCACTTGGAAGAACCAGTTATCTCTGCTTTTCTTTTAAATTCTCTAAACTTTTCAAAACAGAAATTTTTTCAGAAAATCAAACTTTATTATAAAAAGACAAAGTACATTATGCTTTAATCTATAAATGTTATTTAATTTCTTCTATATTAAACTTTGACTATTCACTTCCTCAAGCTAATCCTTGTATCTACATCAATCATTACTTGGTTTAAAAAGATAAAAACAAAATACTTCTCTGTAAATCAATTTTAAATATGCTCATTTGTCTTAGGTAGAGCCACTGCTGCCAGCAAGCATTTATAGATTCGACAGGGTTACCTATTACCCAGCAATAATCCTGTGTCCTACTTAGAGAAATATACAATTTTCAAAGAGAAATCCATATTCACACTTATTGCTTTTTATTTTATTTTTACCCTTAAAGAACAATGTATTGGTTTGGTAGCCAATTTATGACAGTGCCATTCACTTGATTTATAAATTTTCTGAACAAGATGGCTCGTGATGAGACCCCTTGCTTTTCGATTGCAATAATCTTGAGTCATTGCCCTATTGTGGTATGCAGTATTGGCAAAGTCAGCAAGCTATAATATCTATGATCATGATAAGTTGGCTCGTGATGAGACCTCTTACTCTTTAAGTTAAAAGTGTATCATTGGATTATTCCCTGAACTTTGTAATATTCTAGGTGGGGAGGAAGTCATTGTTTCCTTAAGATAGCTCTGGACGACAATAATAGAGTTTTTTGGAAAGAAATTTTATACAGAGAACTTTCGTTTTGTTATTGATACCTTTCATTGGACTGATATAAAACAATCTTTCACCAAAAGTTGTTTTTCATCAAAATTTTCAAAGTTGAAACTAATATCATTTCTAGATTTAAAAATTTTAACTGTATCTTTGAATAATAATGATCAATATTCTAAAAATAATTCTATTTATATAAGTGAAGAAATAAAATCTAAAAAGAGAACTTGTATCTTTTTCATGAATTCCAAATGTAACCATTAACAACTGGTTTTATTATGACAAATAAAGAAAACTAATCTACAAAATAGAAGAATGATCTCCTATGGAAAATATTTTTTAAGGATCTGTCCATTAACAGGTAAAGACTCTCTTTTCCCTATTAAATCTTGTAACATGAAAGTAGATGGACCTATGATCTCTGCAATTTGAAAAGGACCAAACCACATTCGTTGAAATTTCGTATGTTTTCCTTTTTCCTCATGAGCCTTGTCCCATTTTAGAACTAAATCTTATATCTGAAAATCCTTCCTGGTTATCATGTTTGAATCAAAAGAAGCTTTAACTAATGCTTGATGATGAGCATGAGTTACTTTGGCTTTTTCTCGTTGTTCTTCTAACTTAATTATTTCCATTCGCCTTAATTGTAAAGAAGAAGTTGGTTCTTCATCAATATACTGCACTAAGGCTAGAGAAGGAATCACTAGATGAGTTGGAAGAACCACTTCTCTCCCATAAACTAAATTAAAGGGAAAAGTGCCAATAGAAGCCTACTGCATTATTCGATCTGCCCATAAAGCATATATTAAAGACTTATGCCATTTCTTGTGATTTTGATCAATGGTTCTCTTAATGATTCTGATTAAGTTTTTATTTGTAGATTCAGCTAACCCATTTCCCTGTGGATAATAATTGGCAGAATATTTAAGTTTAAAACCTCTCTTGAGCACAAATTCAGTCATAGTATTACCAGAAAAATAATATGCATTATCAAACATTAAAGCAGAAGGTAAACCAAACCTGGTGATTATGAACTAATCTATGAACTCGATGATGTGTTCGACATTAGCAGTCTTGAGGGGGACTGCTTCTACCCATTTCGTAAAATAATCAGTTGCTGTAATGATATACCTATGTTGTTTAGAAGAGTGAGGAACGATATCACCTATTATGTCTAATCCCCATTGCTCAAAATGCTGCTCAATGTTCACTGGTTGTAATGGTAATGATGGTTTCTTTTGTCTTCCAGCTGCAGTTTGACAAATTTGACATTTCCTTGCATAGTTATGTGAATCTTTAAATAGTGTGGGCCCGTAATAGCCTGCATGGAGGATCTTATGTGCAGTGGCATCTCCAGCATAATGTCCACCTGCTGGCCCATCATGAAGTTCTTGCAAGACTTTTTCAGCTTCAGATTTCTCCAGACATCTAAGAAGAACAGAATCATAATTCATCTTAAAAATAACATCATTCACAAGCTAATATTGTTTAGCCTTCAACCTTAGAGCTCTTTTCTTGGTGTGATCGAGATTTGGAGGAGTATATCCATTCTTCAGATAAAATATGATATCAGCATATAATGATTCAACATCGTTTAGGCTTACCTCATATGTTTGTATCTCTTCAGATGGGTTTTCAAAAATAAGCGATGCTCCAGCTAGGATTTTGCAAAAACCTTGACCTCTTACAATATTTGCTGGTTTTATTTCTACATCATATTCTTGTAAGGCAGTAACCCAATTGGCTCTTTTCTCACCCACATATTTTTGGACTAAAATATTTCTTACCGCTAGAAATGGTACTATGATTTTTGTATGGGTTTTGAGTAGAAAGGGTTTGAAATATTTAATTGCTTTGAAAACAGCATAAGCTTGTTTCTCCACATCTGAATAATTCAATTCAGCTCCCTGTAAATTTGAACTGAAAAAGGAAATTGGAGCTTCTGCTTTGTCTTGATTTTCTTGAGTGAGTATCGCAACATAAGATTTATCAGAGGCAAATGTATACAAAATAAAAGGATCGGAAAAATTTGGAGTTGCTAAAGATGGAGCATTAATAATTGCTTGTTTGATCGGATTGAATGCCTCATATTCGTCTTTGCCCCACTTTAAGTTTGAATTCTTTTTAATCATTGCTTGCAAGGGTGATACAATTCTTGAAAAATCTGGCACAAATCTTTTTACAAAATTAATCTGGCCAAGAAAAGATTGCATAGCTTTTTTGTTGTGAGGTAAAGATATTTCAGAAATTTCCTTGATTCTATCAGGATCAATATGAATTCCAGATTTTGATACTATGAATCCAAGAAGTTTTCCTTCACTTAATGCAAAAAAATATTTTTTCGGATTAAGTGAAATTCCATACCTTTGACAGCATTGGAAGATCTGCTTCAAATTTATAAGATGATTGCTTCATTTTTTGGAACATACAGTTATATCATCCAAGTAAATTACCACTGATTTGTTAACTAATCCCTTGAAAGCAATGTCCATGGCTCTCTGAAATGTGGCACCAGCATTAATCAGACCAAAAGGCATCTTTTGATATGCATAAGTGCCCCATTTGGTTCTGAATGTAGTTTTCAATTGATCATCAGGATGGACTAACACTTGATTGTATCCAGAGAAACCATCTAAGAAAGACATTAATTCTGATCCTGCAACTGCCTGTAATATTTGCTCCATAGGAGGCAAAGGAAAATTATCTTTTTGGCAGGCTTTATTAAGATTTCGAAAGTCAATGCAAATTCTAATATCTCCGTTCTTCTTTGTAACAGGAACCATATTGGAAACCCATTTAGAATGTCGAACGGGAAAAATAATCTTGGCTTTCAATAACTTATTGAGTTCAGATTTGATTTGGTTTTCTAGATTGGGGTGGATCTTTCTCAACTTCCGTTGGACAGGTTTTTCATCATTGATCATTGGGATAGTATGTTGGATGATAGAAGTGTCATAAGTTTTGAGTTCATCGTAGTTCCAAGCAAAGACACTTTTATATTGTTTCAAAAGATGAACATACGCTAATTTTTCTTCAGGAGCTAGGCCAAGGCCTAGGTTGATATTCTGTGGTTTGGCATCAGTTCCTAGATTTACTAATTCATAATTCAAAGTTGAACTTTGCAGTTTTGAATTGGTAAATCTTTTAAATCGATCTTTCAAATCATAAAGGTCTTCTAACTTGACTACTGAATTTGGCATAGCATTATTGGTGTTATCTTGGAGCAATTGTCTGTCATGTTGGTCTTCATCAATTATCTGATTGGTGTAAGATCCTTCAAATGTGAGAAAATTTACAATATCAGGATCATCATTAAAAATCCTCCAATTGGTAACGTTATCAGGAATCAAGGGTCTAAAGATTAATTCGATTGAAAATCGATCAGGACTAATGTCTTCTGCAGGAATGAGCTTGGAAGCTACATTAGCTAGGAGGTCTGAACTAGCATTCTGAATCCTGGGAATTGATGAAATGTTAAACGCTATAAAGTGTTCAGTCAGATCTTGGACTAAAGATTGATAATGCTTTAAATGACCCGATAAACAATGTATAGTATTGCGTACCTGTTTAATTACAATTTCCGAATCTCCAAAAACTTGTAGATATTTGATGTCTAATTCGATTGCTTTATATAGTCCTTGGACTAAAGCCTCGTATTCTGCGGTGTTATTAGTGAAATCGAATTCGAGTCTGCAAGTTTGCATAATTTTGTTTCCCTCTGGACTAACCAAAACACATCCTGCTCCTGCTCCTTCATTAGACTTAGAACCATCAAAAAATAATTTCCAAAATAAAGATTTATTTATAGAAGTATCTACAAAATTAATACATTTAGAACTATCTGTTTGAGAAAAAATTTCTATTTGAGATAAAACAGAATGTTCTAAATAAGGTGAAGTATGAGCATTGAAATTTCCTAAGAAAGAATCAACTGAGTAATTGCCAATGATATTACTGATGTATGCAACTGGTTCATTCTCTCCTTCGAGTTCTGTTACTATGTATTTCTGATGTTTTTCTCGTTCAACCTTTATCTGATTTGGTTTACCATTGTAAGGAAGCCACATATGAGACCAATCAGTTGCAAAATATCCATGAAGTTTTTCTGACCAATCTCTGCTAAGAATTAATCCATAAAATTCTAGAATATCTGCAACTAAAATATCAATGACTTGACATACCTTTGGATTTGATGACAATCTTATGGTAACCTGATTTAATTCGCCAGTCACTTCAACTTGCAATCGATCTAGCTGGACTATGCACACAGAAGATTTTTGTGGTTGAATGTTCAAATTTGCACATATTGATTTTGGTAGAATATTAGATGAAGCTCCAGAATCCACTAAACAATTATGCAAATTTTTATTGAAAACTTCATAAGTAAGAAGAAATGGAGGAGTATGAGATCTCGACCTTCCTTGAATTAAAGCGATATTTTCTAGATCAACTTTACTGATCGCATTAGCTGGAGGTCTTCCCATCTCGTTTGAATCTTGAGAAATCACAGGATCGGGCAAATTTTTTTCTGGTACAGCATGTAATTCTTTCAAAAGTACCTTTTGTTGGTGTTTTAACTTACTCAATTCATAAAAAGTGATTTTAGCCCTAGTCTTCTTCATGTCTTCTATGATACTATACTCCATTTCATCTGTAACAATCAGTGTTCTTGATGGAATTGATGAATTTGTTTGGACTGGGCTAGTTTGAATTGCTTTAGATGTCGTTTTCTTAGGTGCAATTTTATCCTTAGTCAATGAGCTTGCGCATTTTCACTTAGGAGTAGTTTGAGGAGGATCAAGTTGATATCTACTTCGTGTGCTAACTGGGGATGCTTCTTGATCTTCCTCATCTGGAAGGATGAAATCCCACATACCTTGTACTTCTACGACTTCCTCTTCATTAGTAGTTTCTTCAGTAGCAGTTTCTTCTTCTTCTTCTTCTGATTCAGCATTAGTTATAGCATTTGGTGGCTTTGGATCAGTTGAAGGATTTCTTTTAAAAGGCTTGAAAGACTTTTTAGAAGATGTTTCTGCCACTTGTTTCTTAATGTCAACCATTTGGTTAGACATGGTTTTCAAAACTTTCTGCAATCCTTCTAAATCAAATGGATCTTTTGATTGTTTTTTCTTGGGATCCTCCTTAAAAGTAACCTTCTTGGATTTTTGTTCTTCTATCGCATTTTTCTTATCTAAAGCAATGATACGTTTCTCTATCGCTATTGCCTGCTAAAGTTGTTTTGTTAGCCCTATCAACAAAGATTGCTATGTTTGATGGTAAAGTAGAAATGTACCATTCACTTTGCACTTCTTCGCTAGGCTTGGAAGAAGTAGGAATTTTGATTAACAATTTATTGAAATGTGAATTAAAATCCTTGACAAGTTCTTTTGAATTAGCTCTAAGATTAGACAGATTATTGATTAATGTCACCGTAGACCTGTCATCACCAAATTTAGTCAAAAATTGATCTTGAAAGATATCCCAACTAGTGATGGATCCAGATGGTAATGAGAAATACCATGATCCAGCTGCTCCTTGTAGAGTATAAGGGAAAATTCAGACAACAAAATCTTCATTAATAACTCCATTGAGATTTATGGACAGCATAAAATTGTTTATATGTTCTTCTGCTAGCATGCCTGCTTCAGGATTAAACTTAGGCAGCCATTTTTCAGGATGGGCTGGTAATTGACTCAAGGGTGCAGGCATTAAGACTACCTCTGGATTATTCCATGGCATTTGGGCCGTCACTGAACTACTAACAGAGGAAAGCGTAGAAGATGATTTCTATGATTGGGAAGATGAAGATATTACAATTATAGATGATTGAGAAGGTGATGTGGAAGTTCCAGTGGAGTGAGGGACAATGGTCTGAAGTGGAGGGGTGTGTTAGAGTCGGTCCTTATAGCCCTCCGTCAGAGATCATTTCGCTTTTTGCATATTCATTCTTAGGTGTATCACTTGTTCCAATTCGTTGCATTTCGCTAGGATCATGCCACTGACTGACGAGGGGGTCTGGTTGTTATGTGTTTCCTCATGCTTGTACCTGCAGGGCTATTTAAAAATTCCTCAAAAATTACTGAAGTTCATCATCATTTCATTCATGATCATTAAAATGTCAGTTTCGTTAAAAAGAGTCTTTAGTCCTAGATTCTAGGGTTTTCGAGTCTTTTGCATACATGTCATAAAGCCCGCAGGCCATGAGGTTGGTTTCGCAAGTTTTAATTTCACATTTTTATCATCAAAAGCATTTGAAGACATTTCTAGTCCAAAACTCTGTTTTGGAACTAGAAATTGTCTAATTTCATTTTTGTAATAATTCTATTTATTTAATTATCAGAAAGCTTCAGTGCAACCCTCTGATCTTTTCCAAAGCCACAGTGCCGCATCCCTGCAAAAGACAACAAGCATTTTCAGTCCAAAATTCAGAAAAGCCAAAGGAGAAACATTGTATTAAATAGCCAAATGTCAAAATGCAGAAACATTATGAGAGTGGGTTATCAAAAACATTTGAAATCAAATCTGATTGCATGAGATATTTTCTTCATGTATAAAACATGACAAACAAATTCATTTGTAAGAAATCCGCAAGGCAGAGGTCGAAATCGAGTTTTTGAAGGCCGAAGACAATTTGCAGAATTGTTGACAGCGTTTGGAGGTGGGCGCTACCCACTTGAGGTGCGCGCTACCCACTTGGGGCGCGCTACCCACTTGAGCGCCACGGCCTGTGTTAAATTGAACGGGCGCTACCCACTTGAGGGGTGCTACCCACTTGGGCAGGGGCGCTACCCACTTAGCAACAGAGCCCAGAAATTTGTGTTTTGCGCCCAGTTTTGATTCAAATCGACTCCAGCAAATTGCAAACAGGTTTTTATCATTGCTCAGTAGATTTTTATCATGCTTGTGATGATTTTGATGTTGGGAAAGAGGCCATGTTTGGAGAAGAATATATAAACCCTACATTCACATGCAAAATAATTCCTCAAGGGTTTTTGGAAATATATGGACAGTTTTGTGAAAAGTTTGAAAACTCTTGAATGGTAAATGTACTCATGCCTTGGCACGTTATGTACATGATCCTCACGCCCTCAGTTATCATTTTATCATTGCTATCATGCCCTTTCATGTTTTTGCACAGTTTCATGTTGACTAGTATAAAGCCTCCATCACCATAATATTGCCACTGTCATGGTCATTTGTATTACTATGGTTATTGTCATGATGTCCCTATTCTCCAGTTCATAAAACAAAGTCCCATAATTGTTGCCCCATTGACAAATTTTGGCCATCATTATAAAATTATACCATACATCTGCATTTGGTTTTCATTTGTCAAACTCACTTATGATCGAAACAGTGATAGTTTTTATGCCATTAAAACAGAGTCATCCTCATTATGATTTTGTTTTTCTGTGATGCTTGGGTACATGGGTGATATCTATTGGGTTTTGAACATACATTAAAACTTTGCTTTCACTGCACCTATATCAGCATCCATATTACAAATATCTTGTTCAAAGCCATGTCAGAGACAGAGTCAGTTTATGAGCAGGAGTCGGATAGTGATTCCACAACAGAGGGTAATGTGCCACGGAGGCCTCACAAAGGTGGCAAAGGTGGTAAACATCTCGGGGAGGATCCTACTTCTTTGGCTCAATTGCAGGCATGTCTGCTTGCAATGGATTGTTTTCGGGTTCAGTCATGTTTTCGATTCTGTGAAATGATTTCACAAACCCAACTTCATCGTGAACTAGCTCGTCTGTTTGTTCTACATTTACGTAATGGCCGTGTAAATCTCGCTGGAGTAGATTTCATTCTGTCACCAATGACTATTGCTCAGGCCACTGGCATACCAAATCTAGGAGAGGAATGGAACAAACGTCAGCATTTAGAGAAATTCCACTATGAGCCATACATCAAACCTGGGTATATGAGGCACTTGGGCAGAGTTTTTCCTCTCAGATTCCTGAGGGATGAGTTTGCACCGCTGATGAAACTCATCATTCGGTATTTCAGTTGCGAGGGAAAATTCGCGCGTCTCTTTGCGTACCATGTTCGTTTGTTGATGCACTTCACAAGGGTACGTATGATGAACATTTCGTATTTCATGTATCGCAACATAGAGAGGATGATGATTTTTGTACAGAAGAAAAGCCCAGCACAGCAGCATAGAAGTATATATCATTACGCTTTGATCAAGATCATAGTGTTACATCAGTTGGCACAGCAGGGCATCGCTTGGGAGGATTTCATCTCCCGTGACTTTTTCATAGTGTCACAGCCGCCTCCCGAGGTAGTTCATGATGCGGGAGAGCCTTCACACCAGCCGGGCATTCCTGAGATTGAGCATATCAGCACTCCATTGTTTGTGACATATCAGCGAGGCCACAGGGCCTTATTTGCAGCTACACGGCGAGTATTATCTCCACCCAGGGTGGAAGGGGTCTTGCCGACTTCATCAGCAGAGCAAGTATTATCTCCACACGATGTGGAAGGGGTCTCGCCTTCTTCTTCAGCACAGGTAGAGATCTAGGACAGGGGAAAGAAGCCCATGCATGATGAGGGCCCATCAGGAGGCCGGGACACAGATTTCACAATCATTGATGTTGATGCGAGCTCTCCTAGCTCGAAACTGAGGGAGATCATCCAGGAGCAAAGGGCCGAAAATGACACGCTGAAAGATCAATTGCAGAAGGCTCAGTGGGTGGTAAACTATCTGGAGCAGCGCAACAAACAGCTAGAGGATGAGCACACACTTTATGAGTTGCGTCGAATCCGTGAGGATCGACAATTGGCCCGGAAGAGACCAGGTGATATGACACCAGTTGAGCGAGAGACTGAACTCACGCATGTTAACATTCATCTGGAGAAGTTGTTGGAAAATTATAACAGAGAGAAAGACATGCTTCGTCACATGAAAGGCCATTATTGGGCTCGCATGCATGTCTGCAAAGCGAGAATGAAGATTCTGAAGAGGAGGTTGAGCGAAGCACTAAAACGGCGGAAAAGGCCTGATCCACTCCGGATTTTGGCCGAGGCTTCGTTGGCTGGGCATGATACATGATTTAGGGTCTTTGCTCTGAATTTGAGCAAATTCGGAGAAATTTTTGTCATTTCGAAATATTTTGGTCTAAAAACAGGTTTTTCAGTTAAGCGGGTAGCGCGCCCATATGCTCACTTTTTTTTGGGACACTTGCTGAAGGAAATCTTTGCATTTTTGGATTTTTCATGATAATTTATGCATCCTCAGGCATTGCCGAAGCATTTCATCAGATTCTGGATGGTCAAAAAGCTCAAAAACACCATGAAAACCACCTTGCTGCCACCTTTTGCACCAGCAGGAAGTACTTCTGGGAGAATGAAGTTTTGGAGGGAAAATGAGCTCCAAATTGGGAAATTCCACTTGGGTTGGATAGCCAACATCCAGGGCTTTCCAACGAGCTATCATGAGCTCAATTTGGATGCCGGGAAGTGCCTCAAAATCAGGCTGAAAGGCGCGCTACCCACTCAGCTCAGGGGCGCTACCCACTTAAATTTTTGGCTGAATTTTCAACTTCCAGCTCAGAATTTCGGTCAGTTGGGACCAGTTTTGCTTGTGGATGAAATTTTTGGATTTTCATGATGTAAATTGATGGTTTACATGTAACTTTGGCTCATTTTTACCTATTCTAGAAGATTCACTCTCAAAAAAGTGAAAATCATGTAAATGAATCAGTTTCCACTCTTTTAGAGGCAAGTTGTTAGCTGCCTAGATTTTAGCTCCTTGATTAGAATTTGTTGGACCTGCTCCTAGAAGGAGGATTTCGACCCCTAGATGTGTGGGGAGGGGTTAGAGTGATCTATATATTGTAATTTCTGAGACATTCTACAGGTTGTACTCTTGGGAAACTTTGGCACACATTGTACATATTTTTCATATTTTGGCTAAGGAAAGATCAAAGGTTTTGCGGCACCTGTCGAGATTATTGTGGCTTTCTGTTCTTAATGGTGTTTTCTCTCAGTTTATTGTAAGTTCCTCCATGTTTGATGTATGCCATTTCTCACTTATGCTTCTTAAATTAAATGAATGAGTAGATGAGGTTGAATCCATTGTTCACAGTGCTCTGCCTTTGAATTCATTTAGTTTTTCATGTTTTCGCCTGTTTGAAAAGGATCCATGTTCACCCTTGCCCTTTTCAGCTCCCTTTCATTCTGATCCATCCATATATCCAATCAAAAGCATTAATACTATTGCCTACCTCGCCCCAACTTGAAATCTGCAAAGATCTGACCTTATCCCCGGACCCAAAATTGTTTTTTCCCATTTCTCCAACGAAAACCCAAAAAATCAAAATCAAACATTCCTATCTCTTTACTAGCCTAAAATTATCATTCATTGTTCATTATAAGTCATCTCATCCCCTTTGAAGATCTTTTGCCGAGATAGACCTAGAGAGAGCCCTCTCCTGTCCTCGTAGGGCTAGCTACGAGGCTGAGCGTGGTTTGATGTAGCCTTGAGTTTTACCTTATTTCAGCCTAGGGTAGATTTGAGCGCTAACATAGTGGCGACCATACTGGGGACTACAAAATCTCAATGGTTTGCTTGTTGATGTGTTTGTATCATAAGTCTTAGACGGAGTCTGAAGTCACGCCAGGTAGCTTTCGAAACGCTTTTTCTATGCATCAGCGAAGTAGATAAACGCTGCTTCAGTAGATCTCCGGTAAGCTTGTGAATGCAGCACTTGATTTGCAAATTACCCCAGTATACTTGTTCGTTCCAGACCTTTGGATGATTGAGTCTAGAAGTCGAAAGGCTGAAGATAATTGATTGTGTTCTTTGAAATTTATCCCGATAAGATTAATACACTGGCTTCAAGAAGGAATACTAGGTCAAATCCTGACCCTAATCCACCAACGGTATTTGAAAATCCAAATCTGATTCCTAGGATCCTTAGAAGACAAGGAAGTCAAGAAAGTTCTGAAAGAGAAAGTCAAGTGAGTTTTGGAAGTTCCAAATCGATTTCTAGATCTGCATCCTGTCCTGTGAAAATTATATATGTTGACGAAATTCCTTTTGATGCACGATTTGAAACATCCTTATTTGTAAATTTTTCTGAAACTGAGTTATCAAGATTAGTTCCGGATCCATTGTTTTTTGAAGATTTTCAATACAGATTTGTTTCATATCACTTGGACAGATAGTTTCAAGATTCCATTGTGGCTACCAACACTCCTGAATTCACTGAATCTGCTTCACAAACTCTTGGACCATCTGAAGTTGCATCTAGTTCACAGATTCCCACTGAACCTTCCTTTATCCCTACCATTCCCGTTCAGCCTGAGTTTTCTGATCAGCAATCAGTAGTAGTTTCTCCTCCGTCTCCACCGCATACACCTCGTTCACCTACTGCTCCTAGTCCTCCTGTTTCTCCTAGACAACAGATTATCAATCCGCCAAGAGTCATGGCAGCCAGATTTGCACCTCTTTCTTTGCCGGCCAATTTAGATCCTATGCCTGCTGATTACCAGAGCAAGATTCCCATATTTGATGGTACACCACAGATTATATAAGCTCAGTAGCATATTGTCCGGATGATAGACTTTTTGGACTTGCATGAAATTGATGCAGAAAATGTTTCGATGAGATTGTTTGCCCAGACTTTTGGAGGAGAGGCTCATAAATGGTTTAGAGCTTTACCGGCCAGAAGTATCAATACATTGCAAGACCTTCAGACACAGTTTTTAGATCGGTGGGAGATGAAAAAAGATCCGCTGCAGATTACTTCAGAGTACACAAACATCAAGCGTAATCCTGGTGAGTCCGTTCAGGATTATATCATTAGATTCAATACAGTGTATAATGCAATTCCATATGACTTAAGACCGTCTAAAAAGTCAGAAAAAGTCTATTGGCATGTCTCCTTTTGAGTTGGTGTACGGAATAGACACGGTTTTTCCTACTTCACTTGCTGTCCCGGTGGTCAAATTGCTTCAGGAAGCTGGTAGTGAGGAAGATCCCATGCAGCGGAGGATTAATTAGATGATTCATTTACAACAGACACGGGAGGAGGTATTTCAAAATACTTTCAAATTGTAGGAGCGCATAAAGAAGATCTATGACAGAAAGGCAAAAGCAGATAAGTTTCAGTTGGATGAGGTGGTTTTGAAGTGGGATGCTCGGAATGAAGATAAGGGAAAGCACGGAAAATTTGAAACCTATGGAAGGGTCCTTTTAAGATTGCAGCGTATCGTGGTCAAAATGCCTTTCTTCTCAAGGAAATGAATGGAGATGATTATCCTGGAGGACCGATCAATGGTCGGTTGCTAAAGCGATACCACTTCTGAGTATTTTCTGTTGATTTCATCATCATTGTATATATCATTTTACTTTTGTTTTATTGCAAGTGTGTACTGATCTCTCATCTTCAGTCTGGGGCCCGGAGCGAAGGCTATAATTCTGGAGATGGAGGTTGGTTGGTTTGAAGTTTGTCAAGTCAGTTCTATCAGTCTTTTCAGTTTTAGAATCGAGTCAGTTTTGGTCAAGTTTCAGTCGCTTTTCAGTCAAGTTTGCAGTCAATAAATGTCTCGAAAGTTTTGTTTTATTTGTTGAAATAATGACTCCATCGCCCAATGGATGAAGGCACTGTCTGACTCCCCCAGAGATCTGCCGTTCTTGGCATCTCCATGGAGCCACCATCCCCATTGGAGCCAATGTTAGAGTCGGTCCTCATAGCCCTCCGTCAGAGATCATTTCGCTTTTTGCATATTCATTCTTAGGTGTCTCGCTTGTTCCACTTCGTTGCATTTCGCTAGGAGCATGCCACTGACTGACGAGGGGGTCTGGTTGTCATGTGTTTCCTCATGCTTGTACCTGCAGGGCTATTTAAAAATTCCTTAAAAAATCACTGAAGTTCATCGTCATTTCATTCATGGTCATTAAATGATTGTTTTCATTAAAAAGAGTCTTTAGTCCTAGAGTCTAGGGTTTTCGAGTCCTGTGCATACATGTCATAAAGCCCGCAGGCCATGAGGTTGGTTTCGCAAGTTTTGATTTTACATTTTTATCATCAAAAGCATTTGAAGACATTTCTAGTCCAAAACTCTGTTTTGGAACTAGAAATTGTCTAATTTCATTTTTGTAATAATTGTATTTATTTAATTATCAGAAAGCTACAGTGCAAGCCTCTGATCTTTTCCAAAGCCATAGTGCTGCATCCCTGCAAAAGACAACAAGCATTTTCAGTCCAAAATTCAGAAAAGCCAAAGGAGAAACATTGTATTAAATAGCCAAATGTAAAAATGCAGAAACATTATGAGAGTGGGTTCTCAAACACATTTGAAATCAAATCTGATTGCATGAGATATTTTCTTCATGTATAAAACATGACAAACAAACTCATTTGTAAGAAATCCGCAAGGCAGAGGTCGAAATCGAGTTTTCGAAGGCCGAAGACAATTTGCAGAATTGTTGACAGCGTTTGGAGGTGGGTGCTACCCACTTGAGGTACACGCTACCCACTTGGGGCGCGCTACCCACTTGAGCGCCATGGCCTGTGTTAAATTGAACGGGCGCTACCCACTTGAGGGGCGCTACCCACTTGGGCAGGGGCACTACCCACTTAGCAACAGAGCCCAGAAATTTGTGTTTTGCGCCCAGTTTTGATTCAAATCGACTCCAGCAAATTGCAAACAGGTTTTTATCATTGCTCAGTAGATTTTTATCATGCTTGTGATGATTTTGATGTTGGGAAAGAGGCCATGTTTGGAGAAGAATATATAAACCCTACATTCACATGCAAAATAATTCCTCAAGGGTTTTTGGAAATATATGGACAGTTTTGTGAAAAGTTTGAAAACTCTTGAATGGTAAATGTACTCATGCCTTGGCACGTTATGTACATGATCCTCACGCCCTCAGTTATCATTTTATCATTGCTATCATGCCCTTTCATGTTTTTGCACAGTTTCATGTTGACTAGTATAAAGCCTCCATCACCATAATATTGCCACTGTCATGGTCATTTGTATTACTATGGTTATTGTCATGATGTCCCTATTCTCCAGTTCATAAAACAAAGTCCCATAATTGTTGCCCCATTGACAAATTTTGGCCATCATTATAAAATTATACCATACATCTGCATTTGGTTTTCATTTGTCAAACTCACTTATGATCGAAACAGTGATAGTTTTTATGCCATTAAAACAGAGTCATCCTCATTATTATTTTGTTTTCCTATGATGCTTGGGTACATGGGTGATATCTATTGGGTTTTGAACATACATTAAAACTTTGCTTTCACTGCACCTATGTCAGCATCCATATTACAAATATCTTGTTCAAAGCCATGTCAGAGACAGAGTCAGTTTATGAGCAGGAGTTGGATAGTGATTCCACAACAGAGGGTAATGTGCCACGGAGGCCTCACAGAGGTGGAAAAGGTGGTAAACATCTCAGGGAGGAGCCTACTTCTTTGGCTCAATTGCAGGCATGTCCGCTTGCAATGGATTGTTTTCGAGTTCAATCATGTTTTCGATTCTGTGAAATGATTTCGCAAACCCAGCTTCATCGTGAACTAGCTCGTCTGTTTGTTCTACATTTACGTACTGGCTGTGTAAATCTCGCTGGAGTAGATTTCATTCTGTCACCAATGACTATTGCTCAGGCCACTGGCATACCAAATCTAGGAGAGGAATGGAACAAACGTCAGCAGTTAGAGAAATTCCACTATGAACCATACATCAAACCTGGGTATATGAGGCACTTGGGCAGAGTTTTTCCTTTCAGATTCCTGAGGGATGAGTTTGCACCACTGATGAAACTCATCATTCGGTATTTCAGTTGCGAGGGAAGATTCTCGCGTCTCTTTGCGTACCATGTTCGTTTGTTGATGCGCTTCACGAGGGTACGTATGATGAACATTCCGTACTTCATGTATCGCAACATAGAGAGGATGATGATTTTTGTACAGAAGAAGAGCCCAGCACGGCAACATAGAAGTATATATCATTACGCTTTGATCAAGATCATAGTGTTACATCAGTTGGTGCAGCAGGGCATCACTTGGGAGGATTTCATCTCTCGTGACTTTTTCACAGCATCACAGCCGCCTCCTGAGGTAGTTCATGATGCAGGAGAGCCTTCACACCAGCCTGGCATTCTCGATATTGAGCATATCAGCACTCCATTGTTTGTGACATATCAACGGTGTCACAAAGCAGCCTTATTTATAAACACACTGCGAGTACATCTCCACCCAGGGTGGAGCAGTCGGTTGCTCATCACAGAGCGCAGTATTAATCTCACACGATGTGAAGGGATCTCACTCTTTCTTCTTTCAGACAAAGGTATCCGTGATGGGGCAAGAAGCCCATGCATGATGAGGGCCCATCAGGAGGCCGGGACACAGATTTCACAATCATTAATGTTGATGCGAGCTCTCCTAGTTTGAAACTGAGGGAGATCATCCAGGAGCAAAGGGTCGAGAATGATACGCTGAAAGATAAGTTGCAGAAGGCTCAGTGGGTGATAAACTATCTGGAGCAGCGCAACAAACATCTAGAGGATGAGCACACACTTTATGAGTTGCGTCGAATCCGTGAGGATCAACAATTGGCCCGGAAGAGACCAGGTGATATGACACCAGTTGAGCGAGAGACTGAACTCACGCATGTGAAAATCTTGATTCAGGTTGTTGCAAAGGCGACAGAGAAAGAAGGTTTGGCCACACGAAAGGCTATTATCGGGGCTCACATGTCCCAGCTTTGTAATGAAGATTCTGAAGAGGAGGTTGAGCGAAGCACTAAAACGGCGGAAAAGGCCTGATCCACTCTGGATTTTGGCCGAGGCTTCGTTGGCTGGGCATGATACATGATGAAGGGTATTCACTCCGAATTTGAGCAAATTCGGAGAAATTTTTGTCATTTTGAAATATTTTGGTCTAAAAACAGGTTTTTCAGTTATACGGGTAGCGCGTCAATGTGCTCACTTTTTTTCGGGACACTTGCTGAAGGAAATATTTTCATTTTTGGGGTTTTCATGGTAATTTATGCATCCTCAGGCATTTCCGAAGCATTTCATCAGATTCTGATAACAAAAAGGCTAAACCGACGTCGAAACCACCTGCCACTTCACTGAAGTAAAGCATTTGGGAGAATAAGTTGAGGGAAATGAGCTCAACATTGGAAAATTTACTGGGGTTGACAGCCAACATCCAGGGCTTCTCCAATCAGCTAATATGAGCTCAATTTGATGCATAGAAGTGCCCTCAAAACAGGCTCAAAGAAGCACTATTTAGACAGGACACATCTACCAAATTTTTGGCTGAATTTTCAACTTCCAGCTCAGAATTTCGGCCAGTTGGGACCAGTTTTGCTTGTGGATGAAATTTTTGGATTTTCATGATGTAAATTGATGGTTGAAATGTAACTTTGGCTCATTTTTACCTATTCTAGAAGATTCACTCTCAAAAAAGTGAAAATCATGTAAATGAATCAGTTTCCACTCTTTTAGAGGCAAGTTGTTAGCTGCCTAGATTTTAGCTCCTTGATTAGAATTTGTTGGAACTGCTCCTAGAAGGAGGATTTCGAACCCTAGAGGCATGGGAAGGGGTTAGAGTGATCTATATATTGTAATTTTTGAGACTTTCTATAGGTTGGATTCTTGGGAAACTTTGGCACACATTGTACATATTTTTCATATTTTGGCTAAGGAAAGATCAGAGGTTTTGCGGCACCTGTTGGGATTCTTGTGGCTTTCTGTTCTTAATGGTGTTTTCTCTCAGTTTATTTTAAGTTCCTCCATGTTTGATGTATGCCATTTCTCACTTATTCTTCTTAAATTAAATGAATGAGTAGATGAGGTTGAATCCATTGTTCACAGTGCTCTGCCTTTGAATTCATTTAGTTTTTCATGTTTTCGCCTGTTTGAAAAGGATCCATGTTCACCCTTGCCATTTTCAGCTCCTTTTCGTTCTGATCCATCCATATATCCAATCAAAAGCATTAAGACTATTGCCTACCTTGCCCCAACTCGAAATTTGCAAAGATCTGACCTTATCCCCAGACCCAAAATTGTTTTTTCCCATTTCTCCAACGAAAACCCAAAAAATCAAAATCAAACATTCCTATCTCTTTACTAGCCTAAAATAAGCATTCATTGTTCATTATAAGTCATCTCAGCCCCTTTGAAGATCCTTTGCCGAGATAGACCCGGAGAGAGCCCTCTCCTGTCCTCGTAGGGCTAGCTACGAGGCTGAGCGTGGTTTGATGTAGCCTTGAGTTTTACCTTATTTCAGCCTAGGGTAGATTTGAGCGCTAACAGGGTGGATGGTTGACTTCGCGGTGAAGAGGTCGAGATGGATGATGATGATGGAAGAGTCTCACTATCAGACCTTTTAGGTGATTTCCTTGCTCTTTTCCTTGTAGGTAAAGGTAATTCAGTTGGTTGAATGCCAAGCTTCTCACTCTGTAATCTGGTAAGAGGATGAGCAGGGTTATATTGCGAAGTCACACTACCTTGAGATTTATCAGATCTTTGAGGTGATATTGAGAATCGCTGAAGTTTATGAATCAAAGATTCAACTTCGGGATGATCAATAGCAGGTTATTCTGAAAAGTCAGGGTTTGTAGTAGTGTTTGTTCTTCTTTCGACTTCTGGCTCTAGATTTAAAATTTCTGAGTGCGATGGAGAAGTCGGGGGAGATGGTGAGGGTGATTTACTCTCAGAATGGTATTTAGATTTGGATTTACTTGCCATTCATAGCTCGTGGCCCTCCTTCTAGCGCCAAATATGTTGAAGCCCCAAAAATCAGGTCTACAACAAGGGGGACACCCACCCGGTCCGGACCTTGGTTAGAAGCTCCTTTTCCGTTTGGTGTAGTGGGTCCGACTGGGGATAATGGGACCAGTTTCCCAATGTGTATTTGTGTGTTGAGAATAGATATTTCCTTTCTAAAAAGGTTTCTAAGTGAAATGATTTTATTCTATTTCTAATCTAATCTAATCATATGCAAATTGTATTCTAATTTAAACAGAAATATCTAATTCTAAACTAAACCCGCGATAAAATCTTGTTTATGCGATCTAAAATGATTTCGAATAAAAATCGATAATAAAGATCATTCAACTATTATAAGAAAAGAATTCAATAAAAATAAACCACTTCATATAAAAAGTTAGATGAAACAGTTGTGAAAAACATATCGCATAATAAGCTATTCATACATTAAGCATAAATAAATAGCTATCATCGTACAAAAGTGCCAAATGATAACTTAAGCATTCAAGCATCAATATATAAATAACTAAACATAAATATCACTTTTAACACAGAAGCAGAATATTTAAGAGATAAAAGTACCATTTATAATTGGTTCTACTCATGAGCTAGAAGTAATAAAGACTTATATCTTCTTAATCCAACATCTACTAAGAGTACAGAAATGCAACATCAGTAGCAGATATTAGACACGGATATCAATAAATCTCGTTCCATTCATTCATCAAAACCTCCTCTGAGGGTGCAGAAGTGCATGTTCTGAGGATAAGTTTTTGACAAATTTCAGGACCCTTCTCTAAATGCATGAGAAGGGTTTAAATACTACTAACTAAATATAATTATAGTTTATTACAAAAAATTTAGGATTCGGTTAAAATGACCGTCCTTTTTCTAGGAAAAAATAAAGTAAAACTAAAACTAAATCTAAAATTAAAAATTATCAACTAACTACTTATGAATCTGGTCTTTGAATTTGCAAGCATCCAACATTGATTTGAGAAGAGGAGGCTAGCCGACTTCAGATTTTAATTGTCCCGAAAATACGGAATCAGCAAGTGTTGGCGCGATCTTCTCAGCAGAATTAATGATGCAATTAAGAGCGCTGCATTGGCTGTGTGGTTTAACCAAGCACGTCCAGTAAGAATCCCAATTTAATTTTTTCAATCCTTGAATTGATTTTTCCTTCTCTTTAGCTTTCTGTTTCCACTCTGTTTGCAATTTCTATGCTTGTGGTAGGTATCCTGGAATAGTTTCCGAGATCAAATTAGCTTTGTGAAAATTTTCATTTACACAATCAGTAATGTTGCTTGCTGCTATAGCTGCTTCCTTTGCTGCTTTTTTTGCTTCTCTGATTTGTGTATCCCAATTATTGAAGAGCATTTCTTTATGGCTGTCATTGATAATTGGTGCTCCTACTCTTTTTCCTTCCTCTGTCTTTTGCCATGTCAAATAATTAGTAAATCTTTCATTAGTTAAATCATAATCATGTCGTAATTCTATGACATGATTAGTGATTTTATCACTTTATTGACAAAAAGAGTTCCACTGTGAAATCTTTTGGCATAATATATCGTGTTGCTGCAGCAGTTGATTATTCAAAGAAATAGACTCTGAGATAAAATCTGTAAGCTTGGGGTCATCTTTATGAATTTCTTGGATATTCTGTATTTGTTTCTCTTTTTCGGCCAAGCTTTTCTGATATCCGATCTGCATTTTTTGAAACTCTTGCTGTAGTTTTTAAAATTGTATATGTGCTTCACTGTTAGCATGAGCTTGTTGTAATTGTTGTTGCAGAACTTGTATTTGGTCTTCTTTTTCATTCAATAATAGCCGTACCTCAGATGCTTTATCAATAGTTTCGGAGGCATAAGCTCCTGTAATCTGAGATAATTTAGTACGATTTTCAGTTGGATCCATAGTAGAATATTTCCATAAAACATCCAATTGTTCTGCATCAGTAGAGAGCGCACTTTCTAATTTTCTCTTCTTTCTTTGCTTCCTTACTACCGCTTTATGTTGTGGGATATAAAATATATCCAGAGGAGGAATTTCCTTTTTTTTAAGTACAAGCTCGGCAGAGGGAGTAATGGGTATATGTTCTGTTTCTGTGACATTGCCACTTATTTCTGTAACCAAACCTTTTGTTGTCTGTACAAGAGTTTGTATGTTTTTTCCTTCAACATTAATCAAATCATTAAAGGTTTCCCATTATTTATCTAACTGAGTGCTGATGGATGGTTGCTGTACAGTAAGAGGTGGAAGATTCGACTGTGGAGTATTTGAAGTCTGTTGTTGTGAGAGTTCTTTTGATTGAGCTGTATCCTTCACTGAGCCTTCACTTTTGTCCTGATCAGATTTTTTAGAATGTTCAGAAATTTCTTTGTCATACTTTGACTTAGACCTTTCTGAATCTGAGCTGCCACCGAGACTGACACTAGGAGTTGGTTCCCTTGTGGGTTCCAAGTGCAAATTATCCAAAGGAATAGTGGTCAATCTTCGTTATCTGTATATTTTAAACTCTTGAAATTCTTCTGGGGAGAACCGTGTTTGAGCTAAATGCAAAATTTCTTTAAATGAACATTTTTCTTGAAACATATCATCAAAAAGATCTTCTTCTCCAGAAAATACTCTTACTTTGACTGCAGTGGTGAAATCCTTGACAACATCATAGGGGTCGAATATCCTTTTCGGAAACTTAAACAATTGTAAACATGTAATATTGTTTACTTCCTTAAACGCATGACCAACATCAAATAATTAAAATGCTCCGCAGGAAACAGGAAATTGTGGCCAGATGGCCTTCTTTTTATCCTTTAATTCTTTTGTCAAACCTCCCTCTCCACAGGTTTGATATGCAATTTCCCGAGCTATAAGTTTATCCGGAACATACAAGGGTAAAACATGAAGAGAAGCAAAACTTCAAAAAACCCTCACATAGGTAAACAATTCTTCTCCAAACCATCTTGCGACAGGGAGAATGTCTACTTCTGCTTCAGGGGAGAACCTTAGAGCATCCTTATTATACAACACTCTGTACAGAGGCAACATTATGCCATGGAAAATTTTATAAAAATGAGGAATAAATTTTGATTCCCACAACTCTTTGTGATAGACATGAATAGGCAAGGGATCATGAATTGTCCATTGCCAACCCATTAAAGGGAACTTAGAAACAAATTAGATTGAATCCATAACATAGGTAGATAGATAAAAAGGAGGATAAATCCTCTGAGAGACAGTTCGTTTAGACCGGTAATTGAAAATAGTCGTGGCTAAGTTATCAGACAATATTTTAGCCCAGTCTACAATGGTAGCATTAATAGCAGCATTCAATAAGGGAAGCCATTCAGGCAAAAACTTATTAATCTCAGGCTTTCCAAAAAGCCTACATAGCCTAGTAGCAGCAAAACAATATGGAGAGGTGAGTGAACCAGTACTATACATACCGTGTTTATCTTTTTTTAGTGGTTCATCTCTTCTGGACCATTCTTTAGTGGATTCCGCTAAGTTTGCATTTTCCTTGGCAAACTTCTCCATAAATTGTTTGTTGTAAGTTGCCTGAGGTTCCGGAAAATGATACATAAGCCTCAAATCTTCTTGAGTAAACGACCTGATGAGCTCTTGACTTTGAGTTCTAAATTTCCTGTCCGTAATATCAGTGCTATCCAGAACCCATTTGACCATGTCTGTATACGGAAGAATTCTAGGTCTTGCTACTATTCGGTGCAAAAACGAAAAAGCCAGCTCTGTAAGAGAGGCTTCAGAGGAATTACTTGAGCCCGCAGTAGCCGCAACATCCATTACTCTTGGGTTTTCTTCTTCAATCAAATTAAACATACCTTCCCAAGTGGTGATACCAGCATCTTTGTTGCAAGCAGTGTCTGCGTATAAGGAAGCCATCTCTTTACTTTCAGAACTCAGAGCCTTCTCTTTCCTTCCCATAATGCTCTGAATATCACTTTGTATAGTCTTCTGTTCTTCGCGCCTGCAGTTTTACGAATTAAGTGAGAATAATGATATGATAAAGGTGACGGGATAGTTTTAAATGCTGAAGGCATATGAAATACATTATTTAAACGTGAAATAACCTTTCAATCAAAACACAATCTTTTTTCATTAATAATTGACAATCCATTCATTAACTTGACATTAAAGCGCATAACGGGTCTCGATTTACGGAAATATTTTGTTTGTACAACGAGCTTTAAGAATCTGCGATAATGCGATCTGCGATTTGCTTTGCAATATCGCAAAATCGCAAAATCGCAAATCGCAACTTTCACAAATTGAAATCATTGCAGCTTTCGCA
The DNA here is from genome assembly GCA_034641835.2 of Pinus albicaulis. NCBI lineage: Eukaryota > Viridiplantae > Streptophyta > Pinopsida > Pinales > Pinaceae > Pinus > Pinus albicaulis. The sequence continues at coordinate 36,550 of JAXQQM020067062.1, forward strand.
AATCGCAACTTACGCAAATCAAAATTTATGCAAATCGCAATCAGTAACATCGCGAAATCACAATATCGCAAAATATAACATATGAAAAATATCCGTTAATATATTTTCTGCGATATGAAATTTGCGACAAATATTTTAATGCATAGTTATGGGATCGCGCTTATCGCAATTTAGAAGATTCTGCTTTGCAAAAGATATCTTGTACTTTTTCTATTGCGATGGATGTGATATTTTCTTCAAAGAAAGGTTTTATTCTAATCTATCATAAACTTAAGTTTATCTAAAGATTTTCTAAGGAATTTTCTTAAGTTAATGATAGTAATTTTTATTTGAAAAAGAAAACAAGCACTAATTTAATTTTTTGGATTTTTTAAACTAAGGGTCCCCACTTATTTAGTATTATTACTAATATTAAATAAAAAGGGGGGTTGTTGCTGGCTACAACAGGTTCTACTGAAAAAGGAGATGGGTTGTTCCGTTTTTTATCTTTCTTTTGCATAAGGACAACAACTAGAGTATGTTCAAAAGGAAAGGAAAAAATAATGAAATCAAGTGTATAATTCGAGCTTATAAGAATAGGAGCATGAGACATTGAAAAATTAACCTGATTGAAAGATTTATTTCCCTCATCAAACCACTTCACCTCATTTTCTTTCTTCAACATATCAGTAATTCTCTTAAAATTTCATCAAGGTTAAGAATAAACCTTCTTAAGGAGTTTATTTTACCATTGAATAATTGGATTTCCTTCTTGCTTCTACGATAATCAAAATTCTTAGTTTCTTCAATCCTTGAAGAATCTATCCAAATGCCATCTATTAGTACTCCGTAATTTCAGGGATGAAGAAAAAACCTCAGAGGTAACATCAAAACCACTTTGGAAGTTGGGATCTAGCCCTGCCAGTTTCAGAGAGGGATCTCTCTTTATGTTTTAACTTTGTTTTGAATAGATATTAGGCTAGTTAATGGGATTAGAGTCTGGTTTTTGAATTTTTTTGGTTGGAAAAACAAGGGAAGGTCATTGGTAAATGGATTCAAAAAGGCTTTGGGTGATCAATTTGTAGAAGTATCAAGCTAGAGTGAAACATGGCAAGCTAGGTTGCATTAACTTGGATTATTCTAGGGTTTTAAATGAATTATAGAAGTGGAAGAATATGGAATTTAGTAGAGATTGAAAATAAATTAAGTGTTATTCAATCTGACCTTAGTATAAAACATACAAATTGTAAGGAAATCAGAATAAGGTGTTCCAATTAACATTTCCTATTCATCATACTTTCTATTTTACAATTAAGAATTTCTAATACACACAGAAAAGGAAAAATAGTGAAATAACACAATTAAAGTAGAAGCACTTCACTAGTGAATATACCACATGAATCCTAAAACAATTGGTCTTGTATTACTTGAAAATGGTAACTTGAACTCAGTGAACAACTTTACATTGAATGGTAGTATTCCTCATTACAAATCCCAACATCTATTACTTCAAATGATGAAGTATTTATATAAATTCTAAACTAAAATATCTTTAAAAAATATCAAGGTTTATAACAAATATCTCTAACTGTGTTATACAAATAGAGCTGAAATATAGGAAATTAAAAACTAATGAATTTACTTGGCACTCTATTTTTGGATTTCTTGTGACAAAGAAGATAAATTCTAATTTGATATAAATTCTTATTGATGAGGTGGTATCCAAGTCACTAACTGTCTTTGAGGTTTTTCCTCCAGAATTTATGAAAAATAGGGTCCAATAATCCATTTTTATATCTCAATCTGAGATAGATATGTAAAACGTGAAAGAGGATATTGTAGATGAAGTTGTTTTTGAGATAAACCTCTCTGATTTTCCCAAAATTATTCTCCAGTTGTTCACAATATGCTCTGTACAAAGATGTCTAAAACAAGACTTTGCATATCCAAAAAAATAGTATATGAAGATGTGAATGTATCTCTCATTATGTAATACTTTTTTGCAATGTGAGATAGAGTATTTATTTATTTTTGAATCGTAGGAACATAAACCTCCTCTCGTTTATCAAGATTAATATCTGATTAGCCACAATCTGCTCTGCCAAAAGATGACTAAACAAGAAATTTATGGAAAATTTGCCTTCAAATATTCTTTCAAATTTATGAAAAAATAATGTATGTGTAAAAATGGAGAGAGGTTTTCTTACATATTGATGTTAGCAACAAAATATTCTTTCAAGTTTCAAAAATTCATTTCCACCTGCACGAAAACCACATTTGAAAATACTGGCTAAAAACAGGAAAAATTGGGAAAATATGCCTGCAAAGATTCCCTCGAATCTCCCAAACCATAATAATTGTTAGAAAAATTAGAGATTTTTTTTATATGATTATTTTATCCACAAAATCCTCTTTCAATTTTTGAAAATTCATTCTCAGATGTTTGTAAACAATGTTTAAAATCACTGTGCTGCATACAGAAAAACATAATTTTAATTGGCTATGAAATGAAAATATAACATAGAGGCGAGAGGTGACATCGAGGTGGGTGATGATGTGAAGGAACATCATTGGAAGAAATAATTGATGTGTGAATGTGGATGGAAAATGTGGGAAGGGACTTAATTGGCAATGGTAGTGATCGGGCTAGCATGATATGATGGGAGCTCAACAGGCGGATTGGCAGTTTTTGATATAGCGGACAAACTGATTTTTGGAGGTGGTCCAAAGTGGTAAGTGGTTTAAGCATGGGGGGCACAAAATAACGTGAAGGAGCCATGTTAGCATGGGGCAAAAATAATAAACATATTTTTTTGGACACCCTCTCCGATGATAAAGATCATATGGAGAGGGGGGGCCAAAAGTGTTAACGACCGTCGGATGATGGGAAAAATGAAGGTAAGTTAACATGAAGCGATGGGATGATTTGTTGGGTAGAGGAAGGGATAATAAGGGTAAAACTTTTGATAATGGGATAATGCGCCAAACATTCATTTTCATATGCCCGAACCTTTTAGACTTAGTATAAAACCTTTTATCCTTTTTCCTTCTTATGTGCATGAAATATGACAATGTAAAATTACAAATATGAAATACTCCATCACCTTGAGATCCTATAAAATATATGAGACTAACAATGGCTCTAGCTAGGGATGTCACTCTCCTTGTGAGGTGACAATAACACCATATACTAGTAGCCTCATCCATTGGGTTGATCCCAAGCTTGCAACATGCTCTGCCATAAAATCTCTGTGACTGAAAATATCAAAATGAAATCAAAACCTTTCTGCAAATTGAAACATGAAAGGCAATCTACAACTAAAACTCAAAATAATGCTTGGAAAAATGCTCAAAGTACTTAGCTTATTTACAAATTGCTACCTACCCTATACTGCTGAAAATCATGCTAAATCAAGTAATACAAAAATTCCAATGAAGCCAGTAAAGTAGTTTCCGAAACAAGTGGAATACTTGACTGCTTGTTAGCATAATAAAATTTACAACTTGACTATTTTTCCACAAAATCAAAGTTGTAACATGTAATGGCAACTGCTAATGAATCAGTTCCTTATAGTGAAAACATGGTTGAACACTTAAGCTGAAAAGAACCTCCATGTAGTCTGCTATAGGATCAATAAAAGCATGATTTATTATGTTAGCTTTCAGGCCTCCAATGACCAGTTGATCATGGATGATTTCATCAGTTGTATCTTCAAGGTTAGACCATGATTATAACCCTATAGTTTCAGTCTTGTATTTGAAAACATAATTCTCATCAATCTACAAATCAAAAGGCAATACAATCTCCTCTTGCTTTGGAGAAGCAATATTTTCCAAGAATTGTTTAGGATCTTGGAAATTATATGACTGAATCTAAAAATAAAAAAGTTCAATACCGTTCTTAAGTCTTTCAGCAACTAACTCTAGAAAAAAAAAATTTACTTTCAGGAGAAAATTTGCTCGATTTCAAATAGCGAAACACGACTGTCAAAAAATATTTATAAATTTGAAACTCTACTAACTCATCCCTGAGTTATTTTAAAAATTCGTAAGATAGAGGATTTTCCACATACCCTGTCATCTCATTCAATAATAAATATGATCAGTGGAGTTGCCATGAATTCTCTAAAACCTAGATTTGTTAATAGTGGAGTCACCCTGAAAACTTTGAAGCTCTGGATACTTTGAACATGGAGTCACCAGGTGAATAATTCAGCCTTCTCATGTCTGATCATTGTCCACCATCAGTAATCAGATCTGGAAATGATACATTTTTCCGAGGAGGCTAATTTTTTTTTTCGTCCCCAGTATGGTCTCCAATATGTTAGCACTCTATAATTTCAAGGCTGAAGAAAAAACCTCGAAGGGAACATCAAAAACACTTTGGAAGTTGGGATCTAGACATGCCAGCTTGAGAGAGGGATCTGTCTTTATGTTTTAACATTTTTTTGAATAGATATTAGGCTAGTTAATGGGCTCAAAGTTTGATTTTTGAATTATTTTGGTTGGAAAAACAAGGGAAGGCCATTGGGCAATGGATTCAAAAAGGCATGGGGTGATCAATTTTCAGAAGTATCAAGCTTGAGTGAAACAGGGCAAGCTAAGTTGCATTAACTTGGATTCTTTTAGGGTTTTAAATGAATTATGGAAGTGGAAGAAATATGGAATTTAGTAGAGATTGAAAAGACAGAATAAGGTGTTCCAATTAACATTTCCTATTCATCACACTTTATATTTTAAAATTAATAATTTTTGATATATAAAGAAAAGGAAAAACAATGAAATAACATAATTACAGTAGAAGCACTTCACCGGTGAATACACCACATGAATCCTTAAACAATTGGTCTTGTATTACTTGAAAATGGTCACTTTAACTTAGTGAAAACTTTAAATTGAATGGTATAATTCCTCATTACAAATCCCAACATCTATTACTTCAAATGATGAAGTATTTATACAAATTCTAAACTAAAATATCTTGAAAAAATATGAATATTTATAACAAATATCTCTAAATGTGTTACACAAATAGAACTGAAACATAGGACATTCAAAACTAATGAATAAACTTGGCACTATATTTGTGGATTTCATGTGACAAATAAGAGAAATTGGAATTTGATAGCAACTCTTATTGATGAGGTGGCCTCCAAGTCACTAACTGTCTATGAGCTTTTTCCTCTCGAATTTCTGAAAAATAGGGTCTAGTAATACCTTTGCATATCTCAATCCGAGATAGACATACAAAAAGTAAAAGAGGTTATAGTATATGAATATGTTTGTGAGATACACCTCTCTCTATTACCCAAAATTCATCTCCAATCGTTCACAATATTCTCTGCAACAAGAGGTCTAAAACAAGACTTTACATAGATAGAAAATTAGTCTTTGAAGATGTGAATGTATCTCTAATTATGTAATAATTGTGTAAAACATGAGATTTTTTTTTTTTTTCAATATCAGGAACATAAACCTCCTCCAAATTCTCAAGATTCATCTCTGATTAGCCACAATGTGCTCTGCCAAAAGATGACTAAACTGGAAATTTCTGGAAAAGGTGCCTTAAAATATTCATTCATATTTTCCAAACCATAATGTCTATGTAAAATGGAGATAGGTACATAATAATTTTAGAAACAAAAAAAATGTTTAAAGTTTTAAAAATTAATTTCCACTTGCATGAAAACCACATTTAAAAATACTAACTAAAAATAGGAAAACTTGGGAAAATGTGCTTGTAAAGATTCCTGTGAATCTCCCAAACCATAATAGCTATTAGAAAAATGAGAGAGGTTTTTGTATATGAGGATGTTATCCTAAAGAAGAATCTTTAAATTTTTGAAAATTCATTCTCAGTTGGTTGTAAACCACGTTTAAAATTACTGTGTTGTACAAGGAAAAAACATAGTTTTAATTGGCCATAAAAATAACATATAATGTGGAGGCGGGAGGTGACATGGAGGTGGGGGCTGATGTGGAGGCACATAATTGGCAGAAATAATTGATATGTGAGTGTAGATGGAAAACATAGGAAGAGAATTAATCGGCAACGGTAATGATCAAACTGGCATGATATGACGGGCTCTCAACGGGCAGATTGGCAATTTTTAATATAGCGAAGAAACTGGTTTTCAGAGGGGGTCCAAAGTGGTAAGTGGTTTACACAGGGGGGTGTGAAATTACGGGAAGGCACCACATTAGCATGGGCCCAAAATTAAAAACAAATTTTTTTGGACCCCCCTCTGACGGTAAATATCGGATGGAGAGGGGTGGGTGGCGAAAAGTGATAAAGGCCATCAAATGAGGGAGCGGGAGATGGGATGATGGGACAGATGAAGGTAAGTTAACGTGAGGCAATGGGAGATTTGTTGGGCAGTGAAATGGTTAATAAGGGAAAAACTTTGGATAATTTGATAATGCGCCAAACTTTCGTTTTCATATGCCTGAACCTTTTAGACTTAGGATAAAACCTTTTACCCTTTCACCTTCTTATGTGCATGAAATATTACAATGTAAAATTAAAAATATGAAATACTCCATCGCCTTGAGATCCTATAAAATATAGGAGCCTAACAGTGGCTCCAGCTAGGGATGGCACTCTCCTTGTGAGGTGCTAAGAACACTGTAAACTAGTATCCTGATACATTGGGCTGATCCCAAGCCTGAAAAATGCTCTACCCTAAAATCTTTGCAATTGGAAATCTCAAACTGAAATCAAAACATTTCTGCAAAATAAAATCTAAAATGAAATATGAAACTAAAACTAGAAAGAATGCTTGGAAAAATGCTCAAATTACTGAGCTTATTTGCACATTGCTACCTAGCCTATACTGCTGAAAATCATGTTGAATCAAGTAATAAAAAAATGAAAATGAAGCCAATAAAGTAGTTGCTAAAACAAGTGGAATACTTGACTTCTCGTTAGCATAATCAAAAGGACAACTTGACTTGTAACATGTAATGGCAACTACTGATGAATCTGGTCCTTATAGTGAAAAGATGGTTGAACACTGAAGACGAAAAGAACCTCCATGTAGTCTATTATAGGATCAATAAAATAATGATTTATTATGTTAGCTTTCATACCTCCAATGACCAGTCGATCGTGGATGATTTCATCAGTTGTATCATCAAGGTTAAACCCTGATTCTAACTCTATAGTTTCAGCCTTTTATTTGAAAACATAATTCTCATGAATCTAAAAATCAAAAGGCAATACAATCTCCTCTTGCTTTCGAGAAGGAACATTTTCCATGAATTGTTTAGGATCTTGGAAATTATATGACTGAATCTGAAAATCCAAAAGTTCAATACCATTCTTAAGTGTTTCAGCAGCTAACTCTAGAAAAAATAAATTACTTTCACGAGAAATTTTTCTCGATTTCAAACAACAAAACACGATAGTAAAAAAATCCTCATCAATTTGAAACTCTGCTAACTCATCCCTGAATTATTTTAAAACTTCACAAGATAGAAAATTTTCCACATACCCTGTCATATATTTCAGCAAGAAATATAATCAAAATGTAGTGGAGTCACCATGAATGCTCTAAAACCTTGATTTGCTGATAGTGGAGTCACCTCGAAAACATTGAAGCTCTGGATACTTTGAACATGGAGTCGCCAGGTGAATAATTTAGCCTTATTGTGTATGATCATTGTCCACTATTAGTAATCAGATTTGAAACTGATACACTTTTCTAAGGAGGATAAAATGTTTTCTCATTCCCAGTGTGGTCTCCACTATGTTAGCACTCCGTAATTTCAAGGCTAAAGAAAAACCCTCGGAGGTAACATCAAAATCGCTTTGGAATCTAGGATTTAGCCCTGCCAGCTTCAAAGAGGGATCTCTCTTTATGTTTTAAATTTGTTTTGAATAAATATTAGGCTAGTTAATGGGCTTCGAGTTTGGTTTTATAATTGTTTGGGTTGGAACATCAAGGGAAGGCCATTGGGAAATGGAGTCAAAGAGGCTTGGGGTGATCAATTTGCAGAATTATGAAGCTTGAGTGAAACAGGGAAAGTTAGGTTGTATTAACTTGGATTCTTTTAGGATTTTAATTGAATTATGGAAGTGGAAGAAATATGGAATTCAGTATATATTGAAAAGAAATTAAGAATTCTTCAATCTTACCTCCGTAGAAAAAATACAAATTGTAAAGCAACTAGAATAAGGTGTTCCAATTAACATGTCTTATTCATCACATTTTCTATTTTACAATTAAGAATTTCTGATACACAAAGATAATGAAAAGTAATGAAGTAACACAATTGCAGTAGAAGCACTTCACCAATGAATACACCACATGGATACTGAAACAACTGGTCTTGTAGTAATTTAAAATGGTCACTTGAACTCAGTGAACAAATTTACAATGAGTGGTATTCTTCCTCATTACAAATCCCAACATCTATTACTTCAAATGATGAAGTATTTATACAAATTCTAAACTAAAATATCTTGAAAAATATCAAGTTTTATAACAAATATCTCTAACTATGTTACAAAAATAGAACTAAAACATAGGACATTCAAAACTAATGAATCTACTTGGCACTATATTTGTGGATTTCTTGTGACAAAGAAGATCAATTCGAATTTTATAGCAACTTTTATTGATGAGGTGGCCTCCAAGTCACTAACTATCTTATAGCTTTTTCCTCCTGAATTTTTGAAAAATAGGGTCTAGTAATACCTTTGTATATATCAATCTGAGATATATATGTAAAAAATGAAAGAGGTAGTTGTATATGAAGATTTTTTTGAGATACACCTCTCTAAGTTTCCCAAAATTTGTCTGCAATTGTTCACAATATTCTCTGCAAAAGACGTCTAAAACAGGACCTTGCACAACCATAAAAATAGTCTATGAAGATGTGAATGTTTCTCTCATTTTGTAATACTTGTGTAAAGAGTGAGATATTTTTTTGTAGTTTTGAATCTTAGGAACATAAATTTCCTCCAGTTTCTAAAGATTCATCTCTGATTAGCCACAATCAGCTCTGCAAAAAGATGACTAAACAGGAAATTTCTGGAAGAAGTGCCTTTAAATATTCTTTCAAATTTCCCAAACCATACTTCCTGTGTAAAAAATGAGAGAGGTTTTTGTACATACGGATGTTAGAAACAAAAATTTCTTTCATTTTTTTTAAATTATTTTCCACCTGCACAGAAACCATAGTTGAAAATACTGGCTAAAAACAAGAAAATTGGGGAAAATATGCCTGCAAAGATTCCTCCGAATCTCCAAAACCATAATAGGTATTAGAAATATGTGAGACATTTTTGTATATGAGGATGTTAGCTAGATGTTAGCCACAAAAACTTCTTTCAATTTTTTAAATTCATTCTCAGATTTATGTAAACCATGTTTTAAATTACTGCATTGTATAGGGAAAAAAACATAGTTTTAGCTGGCGATGAAATGAACATATAACGTGGAGGTGAGAGGTGACATGGAGGTGGGGGATGGTATGGAGGAACATCATTGGAAGAATTAATTGATGTGTGAGTATGGATGGAATTGTGGGAAGGGATTTAATTGGAAATGGTAATGATTGAGTTGGCATGATTTGACACGTGTTCAACGGGTGCTCAATGGGCGGATTGGCAGTTTTTTATATAGAGGAGAAAATTCTTTTCGGAGGGGGTCCAAAGTGGTAAGTGGTTTAAGTATGGGGGGTGCTAAATGATGGGAAGGTGCCATGTTATCATGGGCCTGAAATGAAAAACATGTTTTTTCAAACCCCCCTCCGACGATAAATATCGGATGGAGAGGGGGGGTGGAAAAGTGATAAGGGTCATCGGATGAGGGAGCAGGAGATCGGATGATGCGACAGATGAAGGTAAGTTAACATGAAGCGATGGGATGCCTTTTCAGGTAGAAGAAGGGTTAATAAGGATAAATTTTTTGATAATGGGTTAATGCGCCAAACTTTCGTTTTCATATGCACAAACCTTTTAGAATTAGGATAAAACCTTTCACCCTTTTGCCTTCTTATGTGCATGAATATGACAATGTAAAATTAAAAATATGAAATACTCCATCACCTTGATACCCTATAAAATATAGGACCCTAACACTGTCTTTAAATATGATATTTTAATATCCCAAAATGGGGAAGTAGCAATACATGAACGCAATAATGGAAATAGCAGTGAAAAATCAACTTATATAATGTGAGAAGAACATATAGCCATCAGATTAATGTTACAGCAGCAAATTTATACAATATCTTGAGGAAATAATCACTCAAGTTAGGCAACACAAGCCTCAAGAGAATATGTACAGGAAATATGAAGAACACTGCTACATAAATAATGCCCAAGGCTATGAAAATGCAGTTTTATTAAGTCTAACTGCTACTGGAAAGTGTCAATACACAAATCTTCCAATATATGGCTCATAAAATTTTTGGAGTAAAGATCTAAACCCCCAAACACAATTTCAAGACAATCTGGAAAGGATTTCCTGAAATATGCAAAAAGTACAAAATGTCAGAATGTAGTCCTAGGACTGAATAGCAGCTACAACTCAGATCCTTAAAGATGATACTAATGATGAATATACCTCCTCAAAAATATCCTTCAAGTTAAAGGCTGATCCAATCACTGAATATCTCACCCTCCAATCAAACACTACAACCCCTCACTGCAAATACTCACTGAAATAATGCAGTCAAGGAGAGGTACTGCATTGTAGGTGATGGAAAATATGTTGGCTAAGTGCCAAGATGTGAAATAAGCTCCAGAATCTTCCTCACTGATCTCCCAAAGGGAAGAATGTTTCCTCCTCTGAAAAATAAGCTCCGGAAGTGGTGTTATCAACCCTCCACTGCAACACCGTGCAACACAACCCAGCTCTAAACAGAAACTGCATTGTAGCTGAAGGAGGTAGCTTCGCCTCAAGCCTGGATGTGGAGAAATGAAGTACAAAATCCCTCAAGAGGCCTCTCTAGAAAGGATAAGGAATTCCTAAACAAGAATGCCTTGTGCTAAGCAGCACAGCAATCTCAACTAAACAGTTGAAGAATGCACAATAGTCATGCAAACCACAAATTCAGTAATCCATAACATGTCTTGCTATGGCTGCCTTGCCTTCCTTATAAACAAGTGTGAGCCTTCTTACCTTGGGCCCCACTCATTAGGGTTTCCTCCACCAAGGAATCTTCCTCCCACTATCACTGCGTTGTCTCCATAGATGATCTTTACCATTCATTCCAGCGTTGTTGACTTGGTCAAACTTGACCTTTTCCACATATAATTACCCCTTTTCACACATGAGGGTGTGAAATCCAGCTATTATAATGATCCCTTTTCATATCATGAGGGATTTTATTCCTATTTTAGAAATGTATGGGCCTCCTTACACATTTATTCTTCTCCTAGTGTCAAAAGAAAAAATCAATATTCCAATTAGCTGCATGCTAATTTCGGAATATTACAGTCCTCCCCTCTCAAATGTTTCTTGTTCTCAAGAAAATGCAAGCATAGAACTAAATAACCTCCTATCCTCCTCCTGTAGCATCCACATATAATAAAATCCTCTAAGGAATAAGATGTTGTCTCATCAATAAATCTCCCTATTGCCCTTCCCAAGCATGCAAGCTAGCTAAATAGCTATCATCATGAAAAAGTAAAATACTAGAGGAAAAAAGGTGTTGTCTAGAGGTCTCTTTGAGGCATGGGATTTGAAATGCATTGGGAACCATCATTCCCATGTGTATCCTCCATCCCCAAGCTATCATCCGTACAAAATGAGTTACCTCCCAACATGGAAACTCCTGAAAATTTCCCTTCACATGTAGCTCTTTTAGAATAGGTGGGTTGCATAGTTGAAAACGGTAGAAAAAATGACCTACCCCACGATGTCCATCTCTCCACTTATGATAAGTGTAGAGTAGCTGTTGATCTTGGGCTGCAATAATGTTTCCCTCAAGTGGCAAGAAGAAGACTGCATCTCCAAAGACCTTCTCTCCAACGTTATGAATCATGCTGGCCCAAACCATCCCATATATGATGAATAGGAAATAAACACCATATGGCATCCAAATGAGAGGAATATTAAAGGTTTGATGTAGTGTTGGAAGGTACCAAAAGTTTCCCAAGTGGTCACATGTAATATCCCCAAATTGGGACTCCTAGCTAGGCATGTCTAAAAAATGCATTTTTCAAAAATGGCTGCTACAGAATAGGAATTCAGCCCTTGGATCCCTTAGATCTGATAATATAAGACCTAAATCCAAGAGGGGAATAGGAACAAATCTTTATAGGTGGGTTAAACAAATCTCCCACACCTAGTATAGCTCGAAAATACCCAAGAATAAGACTGTAGCAATGTATGAACAATACAGCAATTAAATAACGAAGTTCACTTATAGAAGGGGAAGAAGGCCAATAAAATGTTCTTAAATAGTATTTACATCAACAATATAGTTGTATAATGAGGCTCATGAAATACATAGCTGGAAATACAAGACATAAACAGAAGAAATTCCCTCAAAAGAGGTGTTGCAACCACATGAATAGGCTGAAACTGCCTTGACAACGTTATTTTATTAGGCTGAAAACTGTTGTGGATTAGAGCAGATATCTGCGCAAAAATTCAGGTCCATATTAGATTCATGCACTAGAAAGGCTCCTCTTTCAGATCCCCTTGGGGTTTTGAGCATTGCACTAAGGATAAGCAGTAGATCTAAGATCTAAGAAAGTAGATCTGTAGAAATATTTAGAAATTCTGAAGCATTCAGAATATGTAGATAAGATAAGAAATATACAATTTGTAGATCTCCTCTAATGGACCTCAAATTGAAGGGCGGATCCCCAACACTTAGAAACCAGCTCTCCAAATAGTGCACCCAAACTCCCTGCAACAACTCCTACAAGAATAACGCAGATCTAGAATAGAAACTGTGTTGTAGGGTATAGATATCAGCTGGCCACATGCTAATATCAAGAAATTAAGCTCAATCACTTCAATACACTTCCTCCAATAGAGCAGAGGACTCCTCCACTAAAAAAGGGCACTGAAATGTCTTAGATCTGAATAGATCTAATATCCACTTGCTGCAGCTTGCAAGGACAACCAAACCCTAAACAGGATTTGAACTGTAATTGAAAGGAGTAACTTGGCCTTCAAGCCAGATAGTGGACTATGCAATACAAACTCTCCCAAGAGCTACTCAATGGGAAGAGGAGGAACTCCTAAACAGGAAATTCCAATGCTAAAAAATATTTTCAATCTAGGCTAAATAGCCAAAGAAAGATATATGGTCTAAACAAACAATATATCAAATGATAATCTCACGAAAAACCTACTCATGTTTCCTTCCCCTTCCTTTTATAAGATGAGAGTGTGTAAAACCCTAAACCACCTTCACTGGACTCATCCCTTTCACAAAAGAGATATTCAACTAGAATTACGTTGTGCCTTATTGATGAGAACTCCTCCAATAAAACGTTGTAGATTTGGTCAAGGTTGACCCAGTCAAGATGATTAGCCCCTTTCACACCTAAGGGTGCTTATTTACACAGCCAAGATTTATCCTTTTTCATATTTTCCATTGATTTATTCTTCATTAGGAGTTTGATTAACCTCCTTTTCACATTTATTCATCTAACTAGATTTTTAAAGAAAAAATAATATCCCTATTAGTTGCATGCTAATTTAGGAATATTACAGTCTTCCCCTCCCAAATGTTGCTTGTCCTCAAGCAACTACAAGGGTGCTACAAAATCTCCCCTCCTCCTCTTGTGGCCTCCTCATTAAACAGTCTCCACCATTGCTTCAGATTTTCTACAATAATTCTGTCTCCCAATGGTTCCTCCCTAGTGTGCATGTGGGCCTATGGTGGATAAACCAAATGGCTCTCATCATGAAAGAAAGGAAGGTCTATATGGAAACCTCCTTGCTGATCAATGGCCTTCTCAAGATAGAAGTGATGACAATCATGGGGAATTTCATCATCAATGAAGAACTCCCACCTCCATGCTATCATCCAAATGAAATGAATCACCTCCCAGCTTGGTAATTCATAGTAAAGCTCCCCCCACTTGCTCATGAGAGTCATGCTCCAAGTGCTCCAATAAATCATATGGTCCACCTCATAAAGAAACAAGTGATCTATTATAGTGGCCATATAGTTTCCCATGCTCCCCTTAGAACATGTAGTGCAAAACATGTAGGAAATTTCTTTCCCCAAGGACACATCCAACAAATGTGTCACTCCTCCAACCATGTCCCCAACAAAGATAAGAACATATTTAGCATATGGGATCATAATTAAGGTCATGCTAGCTGCCATATGTAACAAAGGAGAAGGACAATGGTCCCTCATGTGAAATCAACGTAGTTTTACTCCTAACTGCCATAGAATATGATATGACAAGTGTTTTCCCCAACACTTTTTTACCGCCCCATCCTTATTGCTTGCTTGGAGAAGGTGTATGATGGTTGGTGTTAATGAATCAGACCATGAATATTACATCACATCTCTAATATCTCCCAAGGAATGACCAACATTACCATTGTTTATGGCCCAAAGTGGCTCATGAAGCCCATAAGAAAGACTGACCCCTCTTGGAGCAAAGCCCTGCATATGAGTGTTAAGAAAATACAAGCATACAGTAGGTACATCATGATGTTTAAAAATAAAAGTCTCACTATACACTTGATTCAAATCATTGAGGTAACTCATTGATGAGCTCCCACTCACACCTAATGAATAAGGAGGTAATGATGATAACTCTTCCCAAGAGCTCCGTTCCTCCTCAACCAACAAATTGTAATGTTCCTAAATTAGCTTCAGCTAATTTGGAACATTAATTTTGCTTTATTTATTTTGTATTTCATGTTTAATGAATAAATTGTAAAGGAGGATGTCTAATCCTCTTGCAAATAAAGAATAAATCAGTGCCTATGTGAAAAGAGACATATTTAGGCCATTGGAATAAAATCTTGCAGGTCTGAAAGGGCCAAGACCACTGAAGGAGATCCTATTTAACCAAGTCAATAGTGCTGTCTAGGTTCATTGAACCTCCTTGATGGACTGCGCAGTTCTAGAAGGGGTTTCCAAGTGTGAAAGGAACCAAAAGATGGAAGTGGTTTAGGGTTTGCCAAGAGACTCAAATGTTATAAAATGCGGATGAAGGCTCATGAGGAGGTTGTTGATCATATTTCGTTTTCTGATCTCGCTAATTCAACTCCATTTCTCTTTGTTGTTTAGCAAGAGAAAGAGAGGATCTCTTGTTTAGGAATCCCCTATCCTTCTTTGAGTAGCTCTTGGAGAGAAGTGTTCTATATTGAACCACTATCAGGTTGGAGGCCAAGCTATACTTGCATAGACAACGCTGGCTCACTGAGGGTTTTGCTGCTGCTATAAGTGTAGTAAGTGGGAATTCTAGATCTGCAAGGATCTAGTAGTTTTGAGGGATTTCTCCCAGGGAGGGTGTCTTGTGACCACCCAGAAGATGATCTTTGTTATATTTTCATTTAAGATTTGTATATTTTACCTATTTTAACATTCATCTCAAGCTACTGTGTAGTCTCCTTTGTCTACTGCATTATTTTATGTACTGCTTCTACTGCTAATTGTATATCTCTCATTGTACTTGTTTCTAGTGATTGAGGCTTGCCTCTCACCTTGAATATTAATGAAGTAGCTTGCTGATATCTCAGGCTTAGATCTAATGTATATTATGAATAAATTCATCTTTAGAAATTACTTAAGCTTTCTGCATTTCTGTGTACAAAAATTTAGATCTACATCTCGTTATGCAATATTTGGTTAAAACCCCAAGGGGATCTTGATTAGAAGGCGAAGTAGTTTCCAGATCTGATATGGATCTGATGTTTTAGCCATGAATTTTCTTTAGATCTGTAATCTAACATTATACTGTTGAAGCACACTTAGAGGGAAGTTGTTGTTGGGTCATAAAAAGGTATCTTTTGAACACCTAATTATCCTACATTAATCATCAATCCGGGAGTGACTTTTTATTTCAAGAGTGTACTCTGTCTGAGGCTGCAATTAACTAAGAGTAATGCTATGGAGATGTAGTACAAAATGTTAAATCCAAAAGTAAACAGATGCTTGTAAATAAATCTAACTACAGTAACATAAATGGAAATGGTCTGAAAGCTTAACTACATTAATCTGCAAACCATTGATCAGGGATACAATAGCAATAACTCCTTCCCTTAGAAACCGAAGCAACTGAAATCACACTGAGGCAAGATAACCAATCTGGGAACTTGGAAGAAATAACCAGTGTTCTCTACAGTTGGTGGTATTGTTCTTAAAGCAATAGAAATGAAATCAAGCTCGAACTATTTGCTGATAAAGATAACTGAAAGGAACTGCAAAGGCTAGAAAGGAACAACAACTCGTAATTCCTATGCATTCACAGCAACTATAATTAATCTATCTGCTAATCTGAAGCTATAAATTAGAAGTAAACAATAAACAGAAATGGAACAGCAACATGAATTGAACAACAACTATAATTCTAAGCGCAATCAAGAATAATCTCAATACTCCAATCCTGTCGATAGCTAATACTACGCAACAATCAATTATAACAAATCATAAACTAATAAAATAGCAACTAGAATCAGATATAGAACAGCAAAGCTTTTATAATAATAGAAAGATAACTGAACATCGAATGTACTTCTTGCAAAGGATAAAATAGCAATGCAATTTGTTAATGACTCTGTATTCAATCTAACAATAGTCAATAAACTCTGTAATTGAAATAAACATTAAACACAACTTCACACAATGGTATGAAAAGATTAAGAATACAAACAGCAAGGTAATTCCACCAGAGCCGGGCCCTTAGCGCCAGTGAAATAATACTGGGCTACTTCAAAATTTAAGAGATGAAACGAAATGTGTGTTTGATATTAATCGAACATAAAGTATTGCAGAGACTAATCTCTCAAAGCTGAGAGTCAATAAAACATAATATTACAGAGGAAATGTCTGAATATAAGAACTTTTGACCAACTGGCTGACTCTTTCACCACTAAAGGACGTTGCTTTATATATTAGACCCTGATGAACAAGACAAGGAATAAAGTGAGTTTGAACAGTGATCCCTCAGGATCAAAGGATCCTGAGGGATTCGCTCCCCTTCATTTATTTATCATCTTGTTTACTTTGACCGAGGCCGAGCTATCCCATAACTCTTTTGAGCAATCCATTCAGATCTCCTTGTCTTTGGCTGGATGTGGTTCAAGGATGATGGAGCAGCAGTTACATTGATCTCAGCTTCGTCTTTGGCATAGATGTTCACTTCATCTAATTCATGTTTTATCAACAAAAAGCAACCTTTAGTCATATTTTTATAGTAAACATAAACCTCTCCAATTTTATCATAATTCTCGTAATAAATTACCTTCCCAAGGTAAAAAGGAGTATGTCTATAGTAAAAGAATGAGAAGATACATAGTAATTTCATACCTTTTTCACTGCCCAACATACCCCCCTGCTTAATCTTTTTCATGTCCTCATGAGAACTATAGTTCACATGGAGAGCAGTCAAAGAATAAGCCGGATAAGGTTTGTCATAAAAAAGCCTAAAAGCATGTAGTGTAGCTAATTCCTCAAAAACATGCTTTGTCTGTCCTTCGGGGAGTTCGTAGATGGCTTTGTAGTCTGAAGCATGATACCATGCAATAGGGCTTCGAAACCTACATCCTAGCCAGAATGGTCCTTCTTTTAAAATGAGATGACTATAGGAAATCAAGCGGTCTGCAGCTAGACCAAAGTTTCTATAGTTAAATGGTTCCCTATTTTGCACATTCTGATTGGAGATTCTCCACCGGACCTTAGCTTCTATATAAGATTATTTTCTAATGGATAAGAAATAATCTGTCCCATTCAAGATAATTGATTTGTGGACAGGCCCCAAGGCTTGGGTAATTCCTTCCTTGGTCATCAAACTTTTCTGCCTAGCCCAAAATTGAAGTGGGTTCTGAGGTTCACTCCTGACCCACAAATCTAATTCATTTTCCTGCCTTTGGAAAGAATTATAGGCTTTAAACAATTTTAATTTATTTACAACAAAGGAAATGAATTCCTGATATTGAACATCTCCCACAAAAGGGCTAGGTTTTGACTCACAATCATTTTCAAGTATTAGATTATGCAAGTAAAATTCACACAAAAGGCATTTGATCCCATAAAGTTTGCAGCATGATACAAAGTTATCTATGGTTTTTAGCTCTATGGATTTCCCTGCTCTAACTGCCTTAATCTTTAGCTGTAAATATCTTTCTAGTAAAAACAAAGCATAGTTTTTGGTGGGGCATCTACAGGCTAAGACATCAGTGTACAATGCGCAGAGAGTGTCCATTCGATTGTAGGATAATTTTAATTGGTTCATTACCTTGTCAGACTTTTCCTCTGCTTTTGGATGCTTTTCATGAGCTTCAGCTTCTGCTTCATGGATAATTTTCATCTGTTGCTGCAACTCCTGATATCTCTTTCTTGGGACAGTGTCTTCTTCCAACCTCTGCCTTTCTATTCGAGCCTGTGCCAACTCCTCTTGGAGTCTGGCCAGTTTTGGATCACTAAAAGTATGTTGACTACTAGATTACAAGTTTTTGTTTGAAACGGGTCCCTCTGGAACAACCGTTTCTAGCTCCGTATCTCCATAATTTGGCTCAGGCATGGCTTCCTCTGCAACTTGGGGGTTCCTATTAGCGGTCACCTTTCTCTTTTTCGAAATTCTCTTGGTAGCTATGCTTCTTCTCTTAGGGGATCGCTTAGGCATTTTTTTCATTCTCATGTTCATAATGGTTTTCCCATTGTTCTTACTTGTGCCTTTCTGTTATGAAGCTTCATCTCTGCTCCTTCGTTGCTTTTCTTGAATCTCTATTGTTTCTCTCCTTCTTTTTTAATGGAACATCAGCTTGTTCCTTTATCTCGAACCCGTTTTCTCAACAGGGTTTTGGTCTATATCAACCGTACCTTCCGCTAAGTTCTCTTCTCTTGATCTTCACTGGGGTTCTTCTTCCACATTCATATGCCCTTGTGTTGGGTATGTGTTATTTGGCATGTATATATATGTGTTGTAACACTAAAAGGAATATAATGAAAAATCAAGTTGGTTGTCCCAATTTGGGATCCAGGGGAAAATCTCTGTGTTTATATGTTTTATGTTTTATGCTCTCGCTATTGTTTATTTTTTGTTATAAGATTCATGTGTAGATAATTTCTGTTCAGGGTTAAAACCTACATTTGGTATCAGATTTGTTTCGGCTTTAAGGGGACGCCTTTGCTGCTGAGGGTTTTTTTCTTGGGCCTGAGGTAGACCCTGTTCAGTGGGAGATCTGCGGGATCGATTCTTGCGGTGAAAGAAGATGGCGAGCGGCAGAAAGATAGAGATCAAGAAATTTAATGGTCAGAGTTTTGAGTTATGGAAGCTCAATATGGAGGATTTGCTGGTGGATAAAGATCAGTGGATCGTGGTAGATCCGGGTACTAAACCAACAGCAATGTTAGATGAAGACTGGAAGAAACTGGATCGGAAGGCTAAGAGAACAATACGGTTGTGTGTCTTAAATTCAGTATTTTTGAATGTATCTGGGGAAGCTACGGCGAAGAATTTTTGGGAAAAACTTGGGACTTTGTACCAATCTAAGTCTCTGGTGAATAATTTGTTCCTGCGGAAAAAGCTGTATAACCTGAGGATGAAGGATGGAGACTTGGTCACAGAGCATCTGAATACCTTCAATACTGTGGTAAGTCAGCTGTCATTTGTTGATATTAAGATATCAGATGAAGATAAGTGCATCAGTTTGTTGTGTTCTCTACCAGATTCGTGGGACATTCTGGTTATTGCAATAGGTAGCAATACAACTACCTTAAATTTTGATGACATTGTCTCAGCCTTGTTGTCAGAGGAAATGAGACAGAGAAATATGGAGGGTCAGAATGGAGATGCCTTATCTGTACAAGGAAGGTCCCAAAATAGAAACAAGAATAAGGTTTCAAGTGGGAGATCCAAATCTAGAGGGAGATCTAAATCTCCTGGAAAGTTTGTAAAGGTATGCTGGAAATGCGGAAAGGAAGGGCACTACAAAAAGGACTGCAGATCTAAAGCTCCTGAGAAAGGAAAGGGATTTGATGATGCTCCTTCTGCAGAGGCAAAAACCACCTCAGATGAAGGTGGCAATGTGTATTTGGCTTCTTTTTCAAATACACATGTAGATCATGAGTCACGGTGGATTGACTCAGGTGCATCCTTTCACTTCACTCCCCATCGGGAGTGGTTCTGCGAGTATGAGAAATATGATGGTGGTGATGTCTTCATAGGGGATGATAGGAAGGCCAGAATCACCGGACGTGGAAAGTTCAACCTGAAGCTGCAAGGTGGAAGGATTAGAACACTTCGTGGTGTTCTGCATATTCCTGCATTGGCCAGAAATCTGATTTATGTAAGCAAGATGGATGATGCAGGTGTAAAAACAGTGTTCGAGAAAGATGCCTGCAAGATGGTTCGGGGAGCACTGGTATTAATGCGGGCAGTTCGGACTAGAACTCTGTACAAGCTACAAGGTAGAACTGTTATTTATGGGTGTAATAGTTCTATGGTTCCTGAAAGTGGAGTGGAAAGCCTAGCTATCTCTAGATAAAAGACCATGCTATGTAATCAAAGGCTTGGACATATTGGAGATAAAGGCCTTCGGATACTGCATAGAAATGGTATGGTAGAAGGTATGTCTAATTTCTCTCTGGATTTCTATTTCTGTGAACATTGTGTATATGGGAAGTAGAATCGGGTGAGTTTTCCTTCTAGTGCTAAGAGGGCGAACAAGATATTAGATCTTGTGCACAGTGATGTGTTTGGACCTGTGTCAGTTCCATCACTGGGAAATTCTATGTACTATGTTTCATTCATAGATGAATTCTCAAGGAATACATGGATATATTTCTTGAGGAAGAAATTTGAATTCTTTGACAGATTTAAAGAATTTAAGGCTCTGGTGGAAAATTAGACAGAGAAGAAGATAAAGGCTCTGAGGAAAGATAATGGTGGGGAGTTCTGCAAGAAGGAATTTGAAGAGTTTTGTAAGAAGTGTGGTATAGCACAACAAAAGACTACTCCATACACACCTCAGCAAAATGGAGTTGCAGAAAGAATGAACAGAACATTGATCGAAAAGGCAAGAAGCATGCTCAGTGGTACCGGGTTAGGACAAGAATTCTGGGTAGAGGCAGTGGATACTGCATGTTACTTAGTTAACAGATCACCTTCATCAGCGTTGGAGGATAAGACTCCACATGAGGTATGGACTGGTAATAAACCCTCTCTTTCACATCTAAGGGTATTTGGATGTGATGCATATGTACATGTTCCAAAGGAGAAAAGGACCAAGTTGGATAATAAATCTGAAAAGTGCATCTTTATTGGGTATAAGGATGGTTTAAAGGGTTACAAGCTTTGGAACCCAGAAACAAGGAAGGTTGTGTACAGTCGAGATGTGGTGTTTAGAGAGGTGAAAGATGTTGTTACACATGAAGTCCTACCAAAGGAAATTGAGAAGATAGATTTTGAGCTAAAGGAGGATGAATCAGACTCTACAACAGAAGAAGACTCAAAAGAGGAAGAGCCACAAACTCCAGCTGTGAGAAGATCAACTTAGGAATGAAGGCAACCAGAAAGGTATAGTCCATCTACTTTTTGTTTAGGTTTTGCCTTAACTATAACTGATGATGATCCCAGAACTGTCAAAGAGGTAGTAGATTCAGAGGATGGAAAACTTTGGAAGGAGGCCATGGTTGATGAGATGGCATCCTTGCACAAAAATGAGGCATGGGATCTGGTAGAGTTTCCGGCGGGAAGGAAGCCCATCGGGAGCAAATGGGTGTTTAAGAAGAAGATGAATGTAGAAGGCAAGGTGGAGAAATAAAAAGCTCGGTTGGTAGCAAAAGGTTATTCCCAGGTGCCGGGAATTGATTTTGGTGATATTTTTTCTCCTGTTGCCAAAGTTACTTCTATTAGATTACTTTTATCTGTTGCTGCTGCATTTGATTTTTAGATAGAACAGATGGATGTGAAGACAACATTTCTTCATGGGGATCTAGAAGAGGAGATCTACATGAAGCAACCTGAAGGCTTTATGGTGAAGGGTAAGAAAGAACTGGTATGCAGGTTGAAGAAGTCTCTGTATGGGTTAAAAAAGTCACCAAGGATGTGGTATCAGAAATTTGATACCTATATACGGGGACTTGGCTTCACCAGAAGCAAGGAGGATCACTGTGTTTATTTTAAATTAATTGGTGATCATGTTATTTATTTGGTCTTGTATGTGGATGATATGTTGTTGATTGGAAATGACAAAGAAATTATCCAAGATTTGAAGACCCAGTTGTTCTCCAAATTTGACATGAGGGATCTTGGTGCTGCAAACTATATTTTGGGCATGGAAATTAAGAGAGATCGGGCAAAGAGGAAGCTCTGGTTAAACCAGAGGAAGTATGTCGAGACTATATTGCAGAGGTTCAATATGCAGGATAGTAAAGCGGTGAATTTTCCTATTCCTGTAGGTGTAAAGCTGTCTGCTGAACAGTGTCCCAAGACACAAGAAGAAGAGGAGTATATGTCCCGTGTTCCATATGCAAGTGCAGTGGGTAGCCTGATGTATGCAATGGTCTGTACTAGACCAGACATTGCACATGCAGTGGGAGTATTGAGCAGGTTTATGTCAAACCCGGGGAAGGAGCATTGGACAGTAGTGAAGCGAGTTTTCAGATATTTACGTGGCACTAGTGATTATGGCTTGTGCTACCAGGGAAGACCAGGATTGGAAAGAATGTTGGACATTCGTGGTTTTGTTGATGCAGACTGGGCTGGAGATCTGGACCAAAGAAGATCTACAAGTGGGTATGTGTTTATCCTATTTGGAGGCGCAGTCAGTTGGATGAGTAAAAGACAGTCTGTAGTGGCTCTTTCAACTACAGAGGCAGAATACATAGCAGCCACTCATGCAAGCAAGGAAGTAGTTTGGTTGCAAAGATTGTGTTCAAGTATGGGGTTGGTACAACAAGCTATAAGGATAGACTGTGATAGCCAAAGTGCAATTTTCTTGGCTAAGAACCCTGCTTACCATTAAAAGACAAAGCACATTGATGTTCAATATCACTTTGTTAGAGATATGGTTGAGGCTAAAAGGGTGTTGCTGGTAAAGGTGGACACTTTGAAGAATGTTTCAGATGCATTGACGAAGTCTGTGAGCACTCAGAAGTTCTCTTGGTGTAGAGAAACAATGGGTGTTGAAGAATTGGCCCAATGACTAAGCTCTCCTATGGCCCCCTGTGGAAAGAAAACAACAAGTGGGAGAATGTTGGGTATGTGTTATATTATTTCCACGACTAGCCCCATGAGGTGTACGTTGCGTTGGGTTTTGTGCATGATTTTTCTCATGGTTTTGGGGTACGATGGTTTTCAGCCCTTGGTATTTTGTAGATCCGGTCAAGGGAACTATGGTTATGTTCTAATATAGGGTTAATGGATTGGGGTTTATGTATGCTTCAACATGTATATATATGTGTTGTAACACTAAAAGGAATATAATGAAAAATCAAGCTGGTCGTCCCAATTTGGGATCCAGGGGAAAATCTCTATGTTTATCTGTTTTATGTTTTATGCTCTCGCTATTGTTTATTTTATGTTATAAGATTCTTGTGTAGATAATTTATGTTCAGGATTAAAACCTACACCTTGGCTAAATTTTTCGGGAATCATACCCTCGGTTGAATCTGCAATCTCCTGAGAGCTTCCAAGTTGAGATATTACTCGGTGTTTTCTTGTTTATGCCTTTCAGGGGAAGCAACCCTGGCTTTGCTAGGGTTTGCTGTTTCATCCAACATTTCTTTAGCTGTATCTTTGTTGATTGCAGAGTACTCTTGCAACTGATGAATATCAATGTTAAGGTCCAAAGGGCTATGAGGCTACACATAGTCACTCATATTGGCCAGAATTTGGGCCAATTGGTCTTCTTGTAAAGGGCTTACAATAGAATTTTTGGGAGGCTTTGTTCCTTATTTGTCACTGCTATGGTTGTCTTTGTCCTCCTCACAAGTATGATAGCTTCCTTCTTCCTCAACCAAATACCGAATTTCTCCTTCAATTTCTTCTTCCTCGGTATTTCCTTCCTCTGCACTGGATTGTTTTCCACCACTGGTGTGGTGACTTATTTCTTCTTCATCGATGTAGAAAATTTATCCTTCCATTTCCTCTTCTTCATCAGTACGAGGGGTTGCTCCCTCCAATTGTGAAGGTTGTTCATCCTCCGAGCTGTGCAATTCCAGGGGCTGGCTACTGCTGTTTGGAAGTCCTTCCATCATCATGAACAGAGGGACTATCTGTGAGTTGATGGCTCAGCTATTGAGCCAACCATTCTCTTCTGTTTCAGGGTAGGTAAAGCTAACCCTCTGTCAATGGAGAATATCAACTCTTCCCAGCTGATCTGTTGTTGGGCGAGGCTACGACTCACTATTAATTGAATTAGGAAATGGTGGCTGACAACCATATCTGCATGTTGAGCTTTTCTTATACTATGGGCGGTATCATGCAATAGGGAATTTAAAAATGTAGGAAAATTGATAGTTCATTTCTGTTTTAATACAGCCAGTATCTTAAGGTGGCGAGGTCTTACCACATCTTTCCTTTTGTCGCACGTTATATAAGCCTGTACAATCTTGGCGAACTCCTTCCATGGTTCTCCCAATGATGCTGGCTAAACTCCTTCGCCTTTGACAACCAATGTCTGTCCGTCATCCTGAAAGATCTTCACGGCTTCTCGAAGGCTGAGCTTCTTCTGCGTCCATATAGTTCCTTGCGCTGGTATGCCAGACACCTCTGCAATTATTTCATCGGATACAACTATCTGTCTTCCTCTATACATGGATAATCCTTCCTGCAAGTTTTGTAAAAATTTGGTGGCCACTGCTTCATGGGGTTGTTGCATCCTCATGAAATATGTAATCCACCCCAATCTTTCCAAAATTGCTCGTGCAGCATTAGAAACGACCAGCACCTTTGGCTCACTACAAATTGGTCATCCTCCCATCGTTTCTGCACTTTTTTAGTTCTTTCCAAACACACAATGATCGCAATGGAACAACACAACATGGTAAGTCATTGAAAATTGGTTATTCCCTAAAATGCAGGGCTTGGTTTGCATACATGTAAAGAAATATCAGGATTTTATCAGCATACAGACATCTGCACCCCCCTTAATGGATGATAGGTCGTCCTCGACCGTCAATTGAGAGAGGCAAGTGTGGCACAACAGTAGTACAACAGGAAAAAGTAGGCATAATTATTATACATTCAATCAAATTATAGCAATTATTAAAATCAATGTGTGTGATAAATTGGTAATATATATAAAATTGTTTTGTAATGATTCAAATATGAGGAGAAGGGACAAATTAGGATAAACATAAGTACAAATGCGTTATTTACCACTTCAAACTAGTATGATCGATTTGTAATGATTTTCATGTATAATAGGTTCGAAATCAAAGGTAAAGGATTCATAATTTCATTTGATATTTTAAATAGATACATAGGAGAAGGGTTTAATATGACTATTGATGTGTATAAATGTGACTCCAATACCATCAGCAGATCTCTTTTGCCCATAGGTGTCCATAACCTTGACAGAGTTGCTTTCTTACCCTTGGAACCATTGCCTTTTATTCATACTGAGGAAGTGCTTGTTAAATTTCATAATGGAGGCCATTGTGCTGGTTTGGTGGCTATATAAATCACAATGCCATTCACCGGGAAGAAGTGAAAAGTGGGCAGGCCGGCTCATGATGAGACCTCCTGTTCCAAAGACTTCTTAATTTTTCAATTGTCCATTGGACCATATCCCTGGTTTGGTGGCCATGATGGGAATGCCACTTCACTGCCTTCCTTATGATCATGGTAGGCTGGCTCTTGATGAGACCCCCTATCCTCCATCTGCAAAATCATAAAATTATTAATGAAATATGTAAATATTTTTCTTTTTCATATAGCACTTTTCCTTATTTATTCATAAAGAATGGCTCAACACTCCTTAAGAGTAGGGATGGTGGAAGAAGTATGAACATCTCAATAGAAAAGAATATGCCCTTATTCCTACTCCATAAATAAAAATAAAAGAAATTTATAACATATGGGAAGAACCAACATGATAAAGATAATCGATCGAATTAATTCAGTGGTAGTAAAACAACAAAATCATGTTATTGATCATGCCCCTTTTCCCTTTTTCTTATCATTACTAAACAATTTTCTTTAAAAATGATGATTTCTTTTGATTTGTTGATTACAATAAGCTTGAATTTGTATGATTGTATATGAATAATATGTTTTCCTTTATAAGAGTCATCAGAAATTCTCAAAATGCTAATCTAAAAAAAAAAAAACAATCCACTCAAAAGGTGTCATTCCTTTAAAAACAACAACAGAAACAATCTGCGGAACTGTTGTTCCTTTCGAAAGGAATAGAAAAAACACTCTGCGGAACTGTTGTTCCTTTAGAAAGGAACAACAGAAGTGATATTCCTTTAGAAAGGAACATCAAAGCTCAAAGCAAACGAAATAAACAGAGTTTTTGAAAAAAAACAGAATTCCATGAAACAAACAACAAAAACTGAAAATAAACGAAATAAACAGAAATTTAAAAAACGAGTTCCCTAAAGCAACAATCAAATAAATGAACAATTATTTATGTACAAAATTTTAAAAAGAAATGATTAATAAACTGGTGCCGAGGAGGAGTTATCCCCTTCAGCGAAAATTTCCATGGTAGAATCTTTCCGTAACTGTTGGTAAAAAGATTCCCGGGTAAGCGGTTTATGATACAATCGTAGTCGATGACCGTTTACCTTAAAGAAATGCCCAGATCCATCAATGGTAGCTAATGCAATAGTGCCATTATCATGCACTTTTTTTATTTCATAGGGTCCGAGCCATCGTGTCTGGAGTTTTCCTGGAAAATCCTAAAACCTAGAATCATATAGGAGTGCTTAGTCTCCTTCGTGGAAGATCTTTTCTTTGATAAGGGCGTCATGCCATTTTGCTCTCTATTGTTGGATTAAGCTGTGTGCTAAAGAGAAGAGAGCCTAATTTCATCTAACTGATTAATTTGCTGCAGTCTTTTAGCTTGAGCTTCATTTTTTCCACCTTTTGAGCTATTCTTAATGTTTGAATTTCGAATTTTAATGGAAAGATGGGTTTTTTTCCAAATACCAATTGATATGGTGAACATACTATAGTAGGTCTCCATGTTGTTCGATATTCCCACAATGCTTCTGGCAATCTGTAGGTCCAATCTCATCTGTGTGAGGCAACAATTTTTGTCAATATAGATTCAATTACTTTGTTCGTGCTCTCTACTTGGCCATTGGCCTGTGGGTGGTATGGGTTTGTAATCTTGTGCTGAATGTGGTAGTTTTGTAGTGTTTCAGCTAATTTATTACCTACAAACTGTGGTCCTCCATTTGTGATTATTTCCCTTGGGAGGCCATTCCGCACAAGGATTTAGAAAAGAAACTATATTACGGAGTCCTCTATAGCTTTTGAAAGTGCCTCTACTTCAACCCACTTAGTGACATACTCAGTTGCAACTAGGATGTATGTTTTTTGGTTTGAGGGAGGGCTAATAGGGCCAACAAAATCAAGCACCCAATGTTCAAATGGTTCAATCAATAGTTGAGGGTTCATAAAACCTTATGGGTAGTTATACGATCTGCAAAATGCCCGCCACAATGCCCATCATGGCATGCTTTCAAAATATCAAATACCTCGTCCTCCCAGACACATCTTATTATTTTCATATCTCCCCCTGTGTGAAATAGGTAGCCCCCAATCCAAGAGAATCGGGTACTACGTTGTATTATCTATTTTCGTTCATTAAGGGATAGATGTTTAGGTAATTTACCTATTGCCAAATAATTTTCTATATCGGCATACCACGGTGTTCTGACAGTAACAGCGAACAGAGGTTCCTCTAGGAAGTGGTATTCAACTGCTTCTGTATCTGTTGGCTTTGGCATTCTTTACAGAAAGTCAGCTACAGGGTTCTCTTTCCCAGGTTGATCTTTGATTGTAATGTCGAATTTCTATAGTAAAATCAACCATCTTGTCACTCTTCCATTTGTAACAGGTTTATTTGCTAAAAATTTAATGGCAGAGTGATCAGTATATAGTACTACAGGATACCCAGTTATATAATGTCTAAAATGATTTATAGCATGAACTACAGCTAAAAATTCCTTCTCAGTCACAGTGTAATTTAATTCAGCAGGGGATATATTTTTGCTAGTATAATAGATTGCATATGGCTTCTTGTCTTCCTCCTGCCCAAGTACTGCTCCAATTGCTGTGTCTGAGGCATCGGATGAAATTTGGAATGGAAAATTCCAATTTGGGCCCCTCAACATTGGGGATATTGAAACAAGATTTTTGAGATCATTAATGGCATTTTCACATTTATCTGTCCAAATAAAATCAACATTTCCAGTTAGTGCATATATAGGTGCAACAATTCGAGAATAATGTTCTATAAATCTTATATAGTAACCAGAAAATCCAAGAAAGCTACGTACCTCTGTTTGTGTGGTGGGTGTGGGTATTAACAAGATTATTCGAATTTTAGCTGGGTCCACTTGAATTCCAGCTGCTGAAATATAATGCCCTAAGATAACTCCTTCGGTCATCATCATAAGACACTTTTCATGGCTTAAACAAAGCCTACTGTCAATACATCTTTGCAATACCTTTTCTAGATTTTCTAATGCAGGCTCAAAATCATCCCCATAAGGTGTGAAATCATCCATATATACTTCGAGGCCTTCATTTATTAAGTCTAAAAAGATGCTGAGAATGGCCCTTTGGAATATAGCAGGGACATTGCATAGGCCAAAAGGTAAGACTTGGTAGGAAAATGTCCCCCATGGACAGGTAAAAGTAGTTTTGTCCTGGTCTTCAGGGGAAATTTGGATTTGATTGTAACCATTGAAGCCATTGAGGAAAGAAAATAATTTATTTCCTGCCAATGTGTCTAATACCTGGTCAATGAAAGGAAGGGGAAAGTGGTCTTTTTGTGTTTCCTTTTTAAGTTCACGATAATCTACACATATTCTCCACTTTCTGTTCTTTTTTGGACCACTACTAATGGAGAGAGCCACTTGCTATCAGATATTGGGTAGATGAAATTAACATCCAATATTTTTTGTAATTCAGCTTTCACAATATCTTTGAGGTGAGGGTTTAGTCTTCTTTGGGGTTGGCGAATGGGTCTTGCATCTTTTTCAATATAGATGTGGTGTGTACACAATTGAGGGTCAATTCCTTTCATATCGGGGTAATCCCATACAAAGGCTGCTTTGTATTTTCGTAATAATTTGACCAACTTGTCTTCTTGTTCAACAGTCAGATTTTTGTTAATGTTTAGAGTTTTTCCCAGCTCAATTTCTACAATCTTGCTATTGTACACAGAAGCAGTAGGTATTACTTGATCAGGAATGTCTTTCAAAGGATCTTCTTCTTCTTTATTATCAAACGTCGCCTTGATCATGTGATATTGTAAATGAGATCTGGTTTGTGGTTTATTAATAAAACTATTAATGATATCATCCTCTGTTTGATCTTTAAAATCAAGAGCATTTTCTATAGTTAGAGGTGATCTCATATTTTCCATTAGATATGATACAGGTTGTTTTTTTGTTTTGATTATTGATAGACTTGGCTGGGCTGGGGGATATAAAGCTAAATTCTTGACATAGTTTCCCCTTGTTATTGTCATGTTGCCTTGTCGGCATCCAATATAAGCATCGGCAGTTGCCAACCAAGGTCTACCTAAGATCAACGGATGTCCTTCTAGCCATTTCTTTGGATTGATAACCAAGAAGTCAGCAGGGTATTCACAGGAATCTATAGATACCATTACATCTTGTAATGTACCTTCTGGTTTGACTACTGATCGGTCAGCCAATTCCAATAAGGTTGTTGTTGGTTCTAATGATGTAATGCCAAGTTTTTGACAGGTGGTGGTTGTTGGGATATTGATTGTTGCTCCCAAATAAACTAAGGCATTTGGAAACAATTGGCCATGGATTTTTACTGTCACTATAGGATTTCCTGGGTCTTCATATTTTACAGGTGTTTCCATTCCTGATAGTAAGTTAGATAAAGTACCGACTATTTGGACCGTTGGGTTGGTGGTTGTTCTCCTCTTTGGCTTCTTTATGCATAATTCCTTAATGGTTTTTGCATATGTAGGGATATTTTTAATAGGTTGGAGGAGAGGGATTTTTATACATAAATTTTGTAATTCTCCCAGAAGATCAAAATTAGGGTGTTCTAATGGCCGCGGTATGATTAATCATTCTGGGAATGGTGGAGAGGAGGTTATTGCTTGTTGTTGATTTTGTTGTTGAACCTCTTTCTCTTTCTGTAATGTTTGTTCTACAGGTAACGGATCTTCAATATGAACATTATTGTTTGTCTCTATTTCTACTATGCGCCTAGACCTTAGTTGAAGGTCATTGCACTCCCTCAGTTCCGTTTCTAATTATGGAGGTTCCATTATTTGGACAGACTAAACTGGCCTATTGTTTGGGTTGGGAGTTTTGGTCTTAAGTTGGTCTGGGGGTTTGTATAGGGAGCTGGAAGTGTAGGTTGAGAGAGAGGGATTGTTTCAACTGGCTGATTTGTAGGTCTTTTCCAGTTTGACTGCCAGGCCTGACTCTGGGAAGTAGAGGGGGACCATTGTGTAGGATAGTTATTATTTTTCCAAAACGGTGGGCAGAAAGGAAAGCTAGGCCAATTATTTTGATTTGTTTGATTTGGCCAAGATGTTGAAGGAAATAGCTATTGTGACCAATCGGGGAAAGGTGGTTGATTTTTCCACATTCCACTATATTGTTGAGCATTGTATTGAGGAGGCTGAAAATAAGAAAATGGATCATTTGGCATACCTGATTGTCATGGCTGCCATTGTCGGTGCTGATTAAGTAGACATACCACTTCTGATTCTTCTTCTGCCTTCTTATAAACTGCTTTTAGGCCAGGAAGCGAGGGACATCCTTTTGTAGGGTGATATTTCGTGCAAATGGCACAGACTTTGATCAGATCCAACAGGCACTCCTTGTGGTTGTGTTTCTTCTTGCATCTAGGGTAGAATATTGCCAAATTTTGTTCTGCTTCTTCTTGCTTTTGTTTGGATTGCATAATATCGAATTGTGTTGTTAGAGTCCCACGTATGTCTGTCTTAAAATCTTCTAGTAGATTTCTAATCTCTGCATGAGTCACACCTTCATTAGAGGTCTTATTTTCTCTTGTAATCATATCATGTTCTGCTGATTTAGCCTTGTGTTGCCCCTGGAACTCCTGATACACAAATCAATAATGTTAGGATAACTTTCCTAATATATTTCACCTTTTCCCATAATAATCAATGTTTCAACCCATTGATATTTCATTCCCCTAATTAGTGTGGTTTTCAAAACATTATCGGGTAAGGGTAAAGACGCATGGGGGGATCTTTGAAGATTGTATTGAAACAGTTCCACATATTCTTCCAAGGTTTAATTTGGTTTTGTTGTCATTTGGAATATTTCATCTTTTAGTTCCCGAGACCTGCAATAATCTTGATACTTCTTTAAAAATGAAGCTTTCATCTGATCCCAATCAGTTATGACACCCCCACCTAATCCCATAAACCATCATAAGGCTACCCCTTTTAATGTTGAAGGGAATAGTTTTAGTTTTTGGGGATCGGTGGTATAATCATATCCCCTACATAACACATCAAATTCAAACAAAAATGCATCTGGATCTTCTGATGTTAAGCCATGAAATGTAGGAATATGTTGAAGGGGAATGGCCTTCATAGGCGCATTGACTGCAGTATCTACTATAGGATATTGTAGCGTAGAGGTTTGCTGGGGTGTCTGTTGGTTTTGATTTTGGTTCTGGGCCATTTGGTCAAAAATGAGCCAATATCCTTCTGGGATCTCCAAGGAATTTCTAGGATGACTAGCAGGGATAGGAATGGCTTTAACAACACTCCCCTTGTCTGGAATAATGAGTATTCCTTGTTGACCTACTGTTTGAGGTGATTCAGGACCTTGGTTTTGAATAAGTTTAACAACACTTCCCTTATCTAGACTGCTTATCATTTGGGCTATTTCAATAGGAGACGTGGAGTATCCTATTTCTCCTGTTTCCCATTCTCCTTCTCGAAGATTGCTAGAGTTCCCTTCTTGAGGGGAAATTATGCAGGGATTCTCAATTTCTTGGGAATCTTGCTCAATTCCCTTTGTTTTCCTGTGTATCTCAGCAAAGGCTTCAGATGGTGATTCTGTAGCCTGAAGGGAACAAGTAGGCTGTCTAGAGATAGCTTTTCTAAACCCTATTGATGGCTGAGGTTTATTTCTTTTAAGGATTTCATCAATAAAAGTTGTCTACCCAAGGGTCACCAGTCCCTTAGGTTTTTCAATTTTAGGAGGAATTTTGTTTTGCTTAGTTGGTCTATTCATTCAAGAAAACAAACCTTCATTCCTACCTAAAGAAATAAGCTTACCTACTTTTTCTATGAAGCGAGCGGTGAGAAAGTGTGTTTCTTGCCCAGTGCATAGGTTCTTACCTTCCGTCTTTAATACCCAATTCTTCGCAAGCAGAAGAAAATCAGCTGTGCATCACTCCTTTGAAATGGCATACACTCTCCCCGACAATGGCGCCAAAATTTTGGGTCATAAAAAGGTATCTTTTGAACAACTAATTAGCCTACATTAATCATCAATCCAGGAGCGACTTTTATTTCAAGAGTGTACTCTATCTGAGGCTACAATTAACTAAGAGTAATGCTATGAAGATGTATTACATAATGTTAAATCCAAAAGTAAACAGATGCTTGTAAAGAAATCTAACTACAACAACATAAATGGAAATGATCTGAAAGCTTAACTACATTAATCTGCAAACCATCAATCAAGGATACAGTAGCAATAAATCCTTCCCTTAGAAATCGATGCAACTGAAATCACACTGAGGCAAGATAACCAATATGGGAACTTGGAAGCAATAACCAGTGTTCTCTACAGTTGGTGGTCTTGTTCTTAAAGCAATAGAAATGAAATCAAGCTCGAATTATTTGCTGATAAAGATAACTGAAAGGAACTGCAAAGGCTAGAAAGGAACAACAACTCGTAATTCCTATGCATTCACAGCAACTGTAATTAATCTATCTGCTAATCTGAAGCTATAAATCAAAAGTAAACAATAAACTGAAATGGAACAACAACATGAATTGAACAACAACTATAATTCTAAGCGCAATCAAACAACTAATCTCAATACTCCAATCCCGTCGACAGTGAATACTACGCAACAATCAATTATAAAAAATCATAAACTAATAGAATAGCAACTAGAGTCAGATATAGAACATCAAAGCTTTTATAATAATAGCAAGATAATTGAACAATGAATGTACTTCTTGCAAAGGATAAAATAGCAATGCAATTTGTTAATGAATCTATATTCAATCTAGCAACAGTCAATCAACTCTGTAATTGAAATAAACATTAAACACAACTTCACACAACGGTAAGAAAAGATTAAGAATACAAACAACAAGGTAATTCCACCAGAACCAGGCCCTTAGTGCCAGTGAAATACTGCTAGGCTACTTCAAAATTTAAGAGATGAAACTAAACGCGTGTTTGATATTAATTGAACATAAATTATTATAGAGACTGTTCTCTTAAAGCCAAGAGTCAATAAAACATAATATTACAGAGGAAATGTCTGAATATAAGAACTTTCGACCAACTGACTGACTCTTTCACCACTAAAGGATGTTTCATTATATATTAGACCCTGATGAACAAGACAAGGAATAATATGAGTTTGAACAGTGATCCATCAGGATCGAAGGATCCTAAGGGATTCACTCCCCTTCGTTTAGTTATCATCTTGTTTACTTTGACCGAGGTCGAGCTGTCCCCTGCCTCTTTTTAGCAATCCGTTCAGATCTCCTTGTCTTTGGCTGGATGTGTTTCAACGCTGATGTAGTAGCAGTTACATTGATCTCAGCTTCATCTTTGGTACATTTTTTCACTTCATCTAATTCCTGTTTTATCAAGAAAAAGCAACATTTAGTCATCTTTTTACAGTAAACATAAACCTCTCCAATTTTATCATAATTATCGTAATAAATTACCTTCCCAAGGTAAAAAGGAGTATGTATATAGTAAAATAATGAGAATATACATAGTAATTTCATAC
>JAXQQM020080542.1:0-16594 GCA_034641835.2 Pinus albicaulis
AGCGATAGGTCTCGAGATCGAAACTCACCCGGCTTGCGTTGGGGGGGGGAGATTGTTGGACATTGGGTTCAACGCTCCCCGTGTGTTTCGCGACATGGACTAACCACCTCTCGTGGATCCTAACTCTGGCGATTGTTGCAGAAACTAACGCCTGCGGGTTTTGGTCTAACGACAATCGTGATTCCAACACAAATGATCCATCCTCCTATGCCATAACTCACATAAATCACTGCTGTTGCTACTGTGTATCAAGGCTCGAGTTGGTTGAAACATAAGGCTGTATAGTTTCCCCTATCTGATCCCAATCACTTTTGTTGTTGTGACTGAAACACTTAGGATGAATGAGTACTTATCCATCTAGAGATACCACCTCATACCCCCTGTCCTCTATGGTAGAAATTGATATTGAGTTCTTCATTAGCCCAGGAACATACAATACATCCCTCACTACCATTGGTGGACAAAATTATATAAGGAACATACAATACATCCCTCACTACCATGGGTGGACAAAATTACCTATGAAAGGATATTTTCCCACGCTCAACTGCCTTGACTTTGGAGTTGTTTCCAAACTCCACTTCAAGATCCACACCTCTCTATAAGATCTGTAAAGTACTCACGTAGACCTTTCATATGGTTGGAGACCCCACTATCTATATACCAAACATTGGTAGATGTTGCACTCGTGGAAAGTAGCAAAGAAAACACTCTCAAATTGAATGGATAACTCATCCACTGCAGCTGAAGCTACAACCTGTTTCTTCTTCTTCTTGTTAGGACACTGGCCTGCATAGTGCCCAAACTTATCACATGCAAAACACTTGACTTTGCTCATGTCCTTTTTCTATTCACCTTTAGGATCTTTCTTGCATTAGAAAATCAGAAAGGCAGAAAGATTCTCTTGTATTGATAATTACTTTTGATATTCTTATTGTCTTATTATCTTCTCTTTATATTCTTCCTTTATCTTTGATTCATCAAGCAATCATCAAATCAAAACATGAAGATCAACGAGACCAGATGTAGGCACTTAGCCAGGGCTAAAATCTCTCTCTAGGGGAAAACCCAATCAAACTCTTCCACTAATCAAATTGAGATAGATCAAGACCTTAGACCTGACCAAAATACCTTCCTCCTCCACCAAGTCAACCTTCCAATATTATTCAACAAACTTGAGTAGTCTCTTCTTGTCCAACAGCTATAACCCAACAACAACCCAAAATTTCGGCTCCCAACAACCAGAATTTTGGCCCTACTGCAGGTCCAAAATTTCGGCTTCCCCAACAACTTCAGAATTTCGAATGTACGAGAGTAGAGAGAGAATATTCAACTCCCTTTTGCTTGACAAAGCCTTCCTTCTCCTTTGCTAGGGTTTTCTTCCTCTTCCTTGAACTTCGCGCCCTTTTTTTGTCTCCATCTACTGCAGATCGAACTTGTGATTGATGAGTTCCAAATGAGTCGAGTTGCTGCCCTTTTATAATGGATTTTGTCTCCCTAATTAGGCCGACTTGTCCAGGTTGATGCTGACTTGGTGGAGGCCTAAATGACCTATTTTACATAAAAACAAATTTCTTTCTTGGTTGATAGAGCCCAAGAAGGGTCTTTTACATTATGACATGGACAAGGACACTTGAGATAAACCCTAGAATTCTGCAATGAAGGCTTTGACCTATTAACCATTGACCCAAGCATGATACCCATGCTTTAATAAGTCAATTTCTTTTATAATAATTTTTTTTCTTTCTTTCTTTTGACAAATACATTACAACATGACTCAAATACAATTATGAAGACCGACACTGGTTACATTTTTCAACATCTTGGACCTTTTCTGGTCCTTCATTGAAAGAGCAACATTTTCCTCATCATCTCGCTGTTGTTGACCTGTATGGCCTGAACCAAGTCTAAGCTCCTCCAACACGAAATTTCCCAAAGTCTCTCCCAATTGGGCATGTTCTCCCTTGCAACAATCCCATGCACAAAGCTATCTCATGGTTTAGGAAAACCATTCATGGTTGTCATAACTGAATCTGATTCCTACATCTTCTCACCAACAACACCCAACTCATCATGCATCACTAAGACTCTGGTAAGGTATGCTGTAACTGTATTAGTTTTAGTCATCTTGGTGTTTCTTAACTTTTTTTTCAACACAATCTTTCTGTTTTGGTTTGAACTTGTGGTATAACTTGCATAAAAATCCCACATCTCATATGCATTCTACTTATCTGTAACCTAAGGAATCACGTGGTCCTTAATGCGGTCAAGAATAATCCTTTTGGATTTAACATTCCTTTTGTTATATTCAACCTAAAGTGTTGCATTCGTAGGAACCGTGACAGTCTTCTCAACTATGTCTGAGAACTCATATTCCTCCAGAATCTATACTACCCTTTCTTTCCATGGGCTGAAATTTCCTGCTCCCTCAAATCTATCGCAAACCTCAACCCTATGGACAATAACTTGAAAGCCCATTTTTTTTTGCTTTTCCTTGAGAACCCAGAAAAGTTTCGACCTTTCCTTGAGAACCTAGAAAAATTTAGACTTCTGCTTCAAAACCCAGAAAAATTACACATTTCCTTGAGAACCTAGAAAAATAATCCCTTTTTCTTGAAAACCTAGAAAGATCTCAACCTTTTCTTGAAAACGCAGAAAAATCTCAGCCTTTTCTTGAAAACGCAGAAAAATCTCAACCTTTTCTTGTTTGATTTCCCCTTTCAGTATCAATGCTCTGATACCATATAAATTTTTGTTGACTCAATATGATGGTTTTCAGTTTCAATAAGTTTTGTCACTGTTTAGTGCTCATTTATGAATGCATATAAATATGAACTTATAAATGAAAACACATTGAATCGTTTACTTCAAATACTGAGCAGAAACTAGGACAACAAACACATTAAATGACAGATATTTTTGGGCAATGCCCCTAGAAAAAACCTGAAGGAAAAATTAGTAGTCAGTAAATATCTATTATGAAATCATAGAAAAAGATGAGTTTACAACGATCATTCCCAGCATTAAATAATATATACTTATCTCAAAAATCATGCCCAAACACCAGCTCGAAAATTGTGCCAAACTTTCTCGAAAACTGTGTTCAATTTCTTGTATAGCTTATACGGCCTGTATGGTCTGAAATGACAACAATAAATGACCCGATTTGTGTGCCCAATTTTTTTGTACTAATTGTACGATTATGTTCCTCGAAATCTTTGCAAATAGTGCCTTGATTTCTGTCTAGATTAATATCTATACGACTTGCAATAAATGCTACAGCTTTTCTTGGTTTGCATGCCACCAAATCCCTTACTAAATGTGCCCTCTTGCTTCACCTTCTCTCCTCATTCAACTCTTCTCTGTCTCTCTCTCCTCAATAAATGAGTTATAATAATGGTGTCGTTTCCCTCCTTTTATGTCTCATTGTTATGAATTTACTCCAAGCCCACATCTAATGGCTCAGATTAAGTTCTTGGCCAATAAGATCTATGGTATTGATATAATCTCTCATTATCACTACTTAAGTCTTAAATCACTTAAGTCAATTTATTCATTAATAATGAAAAATGTCATTTTAACTTTATAACAAATAAAGTTAATGTTCTAAGGATCACTTTTGGACATTCTCCCACTTGCTAGACATGAAGTCAATGTGGAAGACACTTTTCCGAGCTAAAAATTTCAACATTATACAAGAGTGAAGGCTCACATTTTGCATGAAGAGATAAACGGTATTTAAGTGTGTGCACATACCAGAATTTGGAGGTGAGGGATACATTCAAGAGAGAGAAAGATGATGCACAAAAGTTGAATAATCGAAGAAATCATCGCTTGGGTGCTAGCAATGAGGCAAGGATTGTTCATCAAACAAGAAAGAGGAGGGTGCTAACGGTAGAAGAAGAGATATCCAAGCCATCAAATGCAGTTAAAGATAATAGATTCTTGAATATGGTTGACAATCAAGGGAGAGAAGAAGCTGACTCAAGAGTGGCAAGGGCCATATTTGCTTGTGGCATTCCTTTTAATATGGTTTGATCCCCATATTGGCAGGATTTGGTGAGAGTGATTAACATAGCCCATCGAGGTTTCAAGGGCCAGACTATGAAAAACTCAACAATTTTGCTCAAGAAAGAGAGGTAACTTCTTGATGATGTTTTGAGACCATTTTGCAACTCGTGGGGTAGCACAGCGGTTTCCATTATCTCATACGGCTGGACTGATACAAGGCGTAAGCCATTGATTAATTTCATTGCTTCATCATCAAAAGAAGCCATGCTCATAAAAACAAAAGAATGTTCGGGTGAGGTAAAGGATGTTAATTTGGAAGCTCATTGATAAATTCCAATCATTGGACTAGATTCCTCTCTCCGAGAGGACCAATTTTGAACTTTGAAGCACTGGATTCGGATAAGGGAAAGTCTACTTTTGAAGTGAAGCCCACAATGTGTCATTTGATCAAGTAGGCCTAGAGGCTAATTAGCCCTCCTCCAACGACTATAAATTAAGGTCACCTCATGTTCATTTGGACATCCATCAACACACATCTCTCTTCTTCATTTAGTTCAATACATCTGAAAAATTGCAGGGTTTCTCTCACACATGCGAAGGGAAGGAGGACAAAATTACAGGTGGCCGAAATCTGAAGCTGACTGCAACTTTGACTAGCATTGACTTTGAATTTCTGGGCTGATTTTTGGTTCGATCATTTAAGGGAATTTCTGTTTGGGTAGGCCACACTTTTTGGCACAAAAATTGAGGTGTTTGACTTGGGTTGACCACAGGAGAAATTGCAGACTTGACCGTAGAATTTTGTCTCCTTTGACTGAGTTTGAATGGATATTTGTGGACTGTTTTGGGTTGACTTTGACCAACATTTGAGGCCAAATTGAAGGGCTGTTGACCGAGCTCTTGAATGATTGTTTGACCGTTGACTAAAGGACTGGTCAGGGCACATTGATTGTTGCTCACTTTTCAGAATTGCAGACTTCATGACAGTTGACCAGATTTGACTATTGGCTCATATTTTGGATATTGGTTGGTTAAGTTGTTGACAAGTCAAAACTTTGACTTTGATTATTGTTTATGGATTTGAGCTCCTTGTACTCTCTGCTGAATATTTTTATGACAATCTAATAGAGGAATTTCAAAGGGTTTGCCCCCTTGTGGGGTTTTTTTCCCTAGTCTTTGACCAAAATCGATGTCTCTTGTTGATGTGTTGATTGTCTCCTATTGCCTTTGCATTTATTCTTCTATATTCAATTACTGTTGATGATTGGAAGAATTAATTATTGTTGAAAAGATTGCTAATTGAATAATGGAATTGGCTAAAGTAATTGATACAACATAGAGCAGTTGAAAAATTAACATGGTGTTAGAGGTAAGGTGAAGGACAAGCCCAAAGGAGACGAGAGCTAGAGCAATTATCTTTGGAAAGTTGAAGGAGCCTATCTACTCAAAGTCAAGATGTATACCTCTTACTCAAGGAAAATGAGAAGCTGGGTGACTCATCTAACTTTGCTGCTTGGAAGATCACGTTGGAAATCATAGCCGATGACAATTATGTTTGAGAATACAGACAAGGAAAAGTTCCCGAGCCTCCAGAAAATGCTTCCGTTGCCTCCAAGAACAAGTACAAGAAAGGTGAGTTAAAAGCAAAGAAAATTATAGTTGATGGTTTACAAGATCATTTACTTGCCTTTGTTGGGAATTTGAAAAAGTCTAAGGACATGTATGATGAGCTAGCTGGCATGTATGAGGTCAATAATTTGAATGAAATCATCTCCTTGAAAGATCACCTTAAAGATATGAAGAGAGTTTGTGCAATCCTTCATTATGAGGATATCTCGTTTTCGAGATCAATTGCAAAGAGTTGAGGAAACTGTACATGACAGGGAGTTGGTAGTGGTAACCCTTAGAGGTCTCCCTCCTATTTGGGAAACCTTCATTACGACTATAAGCAATAACAATGTTTTCCCATCATTTGATGAGCTTGTTGGAAAATTCACTCAAGAAGAATCAAGGATGATCTCAAGAAGCAAGATACAAAAGCATGAAGAAGGAGAGTCCGCTGATTTCGTCCCTCATAACAAGAAAAAAAAGGAAAAGGAGGTTCATCAAGTTCAAGGAAGCCTCCTCCTTGAAATTCGAATAAGAGGAATGGAAGAGACAAGGAATCGTTGCACATTGAATGCTACAATTGTCACAAGAAAGGTCACTATGCTCGAGATTGCCCTGAGAAGTATAACACTAGAAGCAACCATAATAGGTTTAATATCGAAGAAGAGGAGATGATCGAAGGAATTATCGAAATGGAAGAGATGAAAGAAGAAGAAGAGATGCTCCGAATGATTGTGAAGAATACCACCGTCCTCAAAAGAAGTCAAGAAATTCTAGGTATGAAAGTAATGCTGCTACTAGTCAATTTGAATATATCCTTATTTCTGCATTTTCTAGTTCCTCTCCTCTGGATACTTGGGATAGTTGGTTGTTTGATAGCGGGGCCTCTCATCATTTCTCTCGGTATAAGGAGGTTCTCTCTAATTTGGTAGGGAGGGAGTCAAGTTTGAAGATTATTCTTGGAGACAACTCCACTCATCCTGTTAAGGGCTTTGGGTCTATTAAATTTCACTTGGAATTTGGGGAATTTGTTTTGCTCGATGATGTAATGTATGTGTTGGGGTTGAAGAAGAATTTAGTATCTATATCTGCCTTGGAGGACAAAGGAATGAGGGTTACTTTCATCAAAGGAAATGTATTTAATTGGCCTGTTGGATCCTCTATGACAGATGCTTTCACATTGGGATCTAGTTTTGGAGGACTCTATAGAGTCATTGGAAGACCTCTTCTTACAATGGTCCATGATACTTATCATCAAATCGAGCTTTGGCACCGAAGATTGGCCCATCTCCAATATGAAGCCCTTATGAAATTGAAGAAGTTGGTCTCTAGGATTCCTGCTGTTCAAGTCCATCATGATGGAGTATGTCTAGGACGTGCCAGTGGAAAGAAGACAAGAGGACCATTCCCCTCTAGCAAGAGCAAGATGAACAACATCCTCCAACTCATTCATTCTGACGTATGTGGACCGATGCACATACATTCACTTGGTGGCCATCTCTACCTTGTTAAATTTGGACAACTAGGTCCAAACTCCATGTTATGATGCTCAGATTAAGAGGTTAATATTTTTGTTGGATTCCTCTTTCGGAGAGGTGTAAAATCCATATATAATATGTCTTAATCCGATGAGCAGAACATTTATTTTGAATTTATTATTCATAATAAATTATATGTGCAGGTCGGCCTTAAGGTTTCACACCCCCAGCAAATGTGTCACACACCCCAATGATGGATATAAATACAGGCAAAGTTGGAGAGCATTTCACCACAACTCAACACACATCTTCTTCTCTCATCTGATTGAGTACGAGCTCCTTGGAGGACATTTCCAGCCCACACGTGTGAAGAAGAAGGACAAATTTCTGTACAGCTGAGCTGAAGGACGAATTGCTGCGGCTAGGGTTTTGCTGGAAGTTTGACCAGCGTTGACTTTGGTCAACGCATGGTCCGAAAGGGCTGAAAATTGTTGGGAAGTTTGATTTTGGAAGGCCGTACTGTTTGGCACAGAAATCGAGGTCAAAGGGTTGACCAAACTGCTGCTGCGTTGACTTTTAGCTTGCTGCCCTGCGTTGACTTTTCTGGACAACGTTGACTTTTTTGGAGTTGACTTGGGTTGACTCGTTTGCTGATTGGAGGACTGTTGTGACACATTCTGGGTTGGCTGACCAAGGAGACTTTGCTGGTTGAAGCATCCTATTGACCGCCGTAACGCACCACCACATTTTTCTGTTTCTGGTTTGTCTTCTATAAGATCCACTTATATGTTCTATCAGCATT
Source organism: Pinus albicaulis (assembly GCA_034641835.2). Lineage (NCBI taxonomy): Eukaryota > Viridiplantae > Streptophyta > Pinopsida > Pinales > Pinaceae > Pinus > Pinus albicaulis. The sequence goes on from JAXQQM020080542.1 coordinate 7,900, forward strand.
TTACTTAACTATTTGTGTGATTGTTGTAAGAAAAGTAAAGTTGCTTCAAGCATAGAACATCTACAAAAATTTACATGGTATCGGAGCCGAGGTGAAGACAAGCCCTATCTTTAGCAATCACCATCGAAAGAAATGGGTTCCACAAGTTTTGAATTCAAGGAGAATGACAAGCTGACTGGAAGGGATGACTTCCATGCCTAGAAGATGATATTAGATCTCAAATTGGAAGACCATGATCTCTTGGATCATGTGCTGGGTAAGATTCAAGAACCTCCATCCAATGCTACCGCTACTGTTAGAAACAAGTATAAAAAGGGAGAGATCAAAGCAAAGCTGATGATCAGGGAATCCATACATAAGAGTCCGGTTGCCTATATATCTGAACTAGGCACATCCAAGGAGATGTATGATAAATTGATCCTTATGTTCAAAGTAAACAATGTGAACCAAGTGCTATTCCTCAAGAATAAGTTGAAGAATATGAAGAAGGGTCGGGATGAGTCTGTTCAAACTTACTTTCTGAAATTGACCGAAACAAGGAACAATCTGCTGGCTATTGGGGAAACAATAGCTCATCGTGAGATGGTTCTCACCGCACTTGGAGGACTCCCATATGAATGGCAAGTATTCACAACTACCATTCTCAATAATAATACCATTCCTAACTTTGATGAGCTTCTGTCTAGATGTATGCAAGAAGAAACAAGGATGAAGGAATTCGATAATGACAGAAATGCAGCCTATGGTGCTCATTCTCGAAAGAAGAACTCCGGTGGTTCTAAGGACAAAGGAAGAACAAGGACTCAAGAAAAGAAGGGTAAGTGTTTCACTTGCCATAGGCCTGGTCACTATGCTAGAGAATGCCCCTTCAAGAAGGATTCTCCCGATAGTGATGATAACAACAACAATTGAAGGAATGGGAATCGAAGAAACGACAAATCCAAAGGAAAGAGGAAGGCTCACTTTGGTGGAAACAATCAACCTTCTAAAAGGTCTAGGAACACCAGGTATGAGGAGTCTAATGCCGTTGATAAAAGAAATGAGTATATTCTTGTATCTGCTCTCTCTGCTACATCTCCGCCCGACACTATGGATGTTTGGCTAATCGATAGTGGTGCCTCAAGACACATCACTGGATTCAAGGAAGCACTCTCTGACATGATTGAAAGGGATACTAATCTAGAAATTATCCTTGGGGATAATGCCACATATCCCGTGAAAGGGACAGGGACTGTGACCCTCCACTTGTCTCAAGGACAAGTCCTACGTTTGCAAGATGTACTCTATGTACCTAAATTGAAGAAGAACCTTGTGTCTGTATCAGCCATGGAAGACAAAGGATTCAATGTAACATTCTCCGATGGAAAGGTGCTCATGTGGAAGGAGAGCTTCAAGGAAGCTATCTCGATTGGTTTTAGAGTTGGTACACTCTACCAGGTTGGAGGAAGTCCGCTGGGAGCAATGACTTGTGATACTATCCGACAAACCGAACTATGGCACCGAAGATTTGGACACCTTCATTACAAGGCCCTTCCCGAAGCAAGGAAGGTGGTGACAAGGATGCCTGACTTTGGAAATAATCATGAAGGTGTATGTAAGGGCTGTGCCGAAGGAAAACATACAAGGGGACCTTTCCCCTCAAGTGTCACAAAGACATCTGATATTTTGCAATTGGTCCATTCTGATCTATCTGGTATGTTGCCCGTGACATCCCTGGGAGGATGTTCCTACTACATGACATTCACTGATGACTTCTCTCGCAAAACCTGGATATACTTCTTGAAGAAGAAGGATGAGGTTTTCATGTGGTTCCGTACCTTCAAAGCCTTGGTGGAAAATATGACCGGAAAGAAGATCAAGATTTTGAGAACCGACAATGGCACTGAATATGAGTCAAATGAGTTCAAAGACTTTTGCAGAGAAGCTGGCATTAAGAGGGAGACTACCACTGCATATACTCCTGAGCAGAATGGTGTTGCCGAACGCAAGAATAGGACTATTGTGGAAGCTGCCCGTGCCATGCTATGTGACCAGGGTCTACCAAAGTTTCTGTGGGGAGAAGCTGCAAATACTGCTGTGTACATTCAAAACCGATGCCCTCATTCCGCTTTGGACTCCAAAACTCCCGAAGAGGTTTTCTCTGGTAAGAAACCCGATGTCTCACATTTTAGAATTTTTGGATGTCCTGTCTATTTTCATGTGCCGAAAGAAAAGAGAAGTAAGCTGGATGCTACTGGGAAGAAAGGAATGTTTGTGGGCTACAATGAGACTTCTAAGGCCTATAGAGTCTATGTACCTGGTCAAAGGGAAGTAGAGATAAGCCATGATGTCACTTTTGACGAAGATGCTTCCCTGAAGAAAGTAGTAGATCTTCCAAGATCTAGAGAAAATCATGAAGAAAGGCCTGGAAATCTGGAAGAACCGCAGGATGAGACAATGCCTGATATTGAAGGACCAATGGACCCTATCGATCCATCTCCTTCACTAGGAAAGAGACCATCATGGCTCAGGGACACCCTCGAAGATGCTGAGGGTCATGCTGCCCCAAGGGGGACATTCCGAGAAAGCAAGAAGTCGTGTAGATACCAAGGGTATCTAGCTGCCATGAGTACTATTGTACAATCTGAACCTGGATCTTTTGAGGAAGCCGTAAAGCATCAAGTCTGGAAGGATGGTATGCACAAAGAATATGAGTCCATAATGAAGAATGATGTCTGGGATGTGGTCCCAAGACCGAAGGACAAATCAGTTGTCACCGCGAAATGGCTCTACAAGATCAAACATGGATCTGATGGGAGTGCTGAAAAGTTCAAGGCAAGATTTGTTGCCCGTGGCTTCTCTCAAAAGGAAGGAATAGACTATGATGACATATTTGCACCTGTGGTACGATATACCACCATTCGATCAATCATAGCCCTTGCTGCTACGCAAGGATGGAGTCTTCATCAGATGGATGTCAAGACCGCTTTTCTGCATGGTGTAATAAAGGAAGAGGTGTATGTGGAACAACCTCTGGGATTTGAAGTTCAGGATCGAGACACTCATGTCTGCAGGTTGAAGAAAGCCCTCTATGGGTTAAAGCAAGCACCCAGAGCTTGGTACAAGAGGATGGATAGTTACTTGATGAAGCTGGGCTTCACTCGAAGTAATGCTGATCCAAACCTTTACTTCAAGGTTGTGCAAGGGAAGCCTCTCATTCTAGTGCTGTATGTGGACGACCTCTTCCTGACAGGTGATGACCCTCTCATTCATCAATGTAAGAGGGAGCTCGCTGCCGAGTTCGAGATGAAGGACCTAGGACTGATGCACTATTTCCTAGGCCTGGAGGTCTGGCAGAGACCTGGAGAGATTTTCCTTTCTCAAGGAAAATATATTGTGAAGCTTCTGGAAAGATTTGGAATGATGGACTGTAAGTCCGTGTCGACACCGATGGAACTCAACTTTAAAAAGTTGAGTGGCAGCGCTGCTGGGCCTATCTTGGCCAATCCTACTGAGTATCGTCAACTCATAGGAGCTTTGATGTTCTTAGTGAACACCCGTCCGGACATATGTTTTGCAGTGAACACTTTGAGTCAACAGATGGTTGAGCCTCATCATTTTCACTGGGTTGGTGCCAAGAATCTTTTGAGATATCTTTGGGGCACGATAAACCATGGGCTGAGATACACTGCCGGGAGTGTGATACTCCGTGGATATACTGATGCCGATTGGGCTGGCAGTGTGGTGGATCGTAAGAGCACATCTGGATGCTGCTTCAATCTTGGTTCTACTTCGATCTCATGGATGAGCAGGAAGCAGAAGTCGGTGGCTTTGAACACCGCGGAGGCCGAATACATTGCTGCTAGTATGGCCTGTTGTGAAGCAGTTTGGTTGCGGAAGCTCTTTAGTGAGCTGTTTGGACATGTGCTAGATACCACTGTGATACTCTGTGATAATCAGAGTGGGATTCGTATGACCGAGAATCCTGTGTTCCACGACCGATCCAAGCATATTGATATCAGGTACCACTTTATCCGGGATATGGTACAGCGAGGCGCCGTAAGGCTCGATCATATAGGAACTGATGAGCATGTCGCGGATATTCTCACTAAGCCCCTGGGGAAGGTCAAGTTCCTAACCTTCCGTGAGAGTCTTGGTGTCGTGGAACGACCCTATGATGTGGGTCCTGTTGGACGATGAGCTTTGGGAGCTCTGGGGGGCTTTGGGGATAGCTTCTCGGAGCTATAAGCACTCATAATGCTTCTGCCCCACCCTTGTGATTATTGAGCTGGTTCGCCTCTCATTTATCCGTGCCCCGTATGCATCCTACCCATTGAGTTCAGGGCTCATGGGAAGTACCTCTCATTTGGCCAATGAGGTGGGAAAAGCTAGAGACTATTAGCAAAGACTGATGGACGCATCAGAGATTGCCGTACTCTCTATCTAGGATGGCACGGCCCAACCACTTGATCTGGGATCAAGTTTAGTGAGGTCTGGGACCTCTGCCTGACTTCGGGTCAGATGAACCAACTTTGGGTTGGTTGGATACTCTTTATGAGTTTGATAGAGGTAAGCCCTCTATGGGTTAAAGCAAGCACCCAGAGCTTGGTACGAGAAGATGGATAGTTACTTGATGAAGCTGGGCTTCACTCGAAGTAATGCTGATCAGAACCTTTACTTCAAGGATTGTGCGGGGAAGCCTCTCATTCTGAGTCTTTGTATGTGGATGACCTCTTACGACGAATCTTCCCGACAGAGGTCGATTACATCAATGTAAGGGCGCTATTCTTGTGAGTTCGAGATGAGACTCGGTGATACCTGCTCTAGGCACAGGTCGCGGAGACACAGAGAATTTTCCTTTCCTCGAGAATTCTATTTGGCAGAAAAGCTCTGGAGTATCCTGGGATGGTGGTGTAAGTCGAGTGGAGACCTCGTGGAGCTCAACTTTAAGAAGTTGAGTGGCGGTCTTCCTTTGAGCCTATCTTGGCCAATCCTACTGAGTATCGTCAACTCATAGGAGCTTTGATCTTCTTAGTGAACACCCGACCGGATATATGTTTTGCAGTGAACACTTTGAGTCAACAGATGGTTGAGCCTCGTCACTTTCACTGGGTTGGTGCCAAGAATCTTTTGAGATATCTTCGGGGCACGATAAACCATGGGCTGAGATACACTGCCGGGAGTGTGATACTCCGTGGATATACTGATGCCGATTGGGCTGGCAGTGTGGTGGATCGTAAGAGCACATCGGGATGCTGCTTCAATCTTGGTTCTGCTTCGATCTCATGGATGAGCAAGAAGCAGAAGTCGGTGGCTTTGAGCACCGCTGAGGCCGAATACATTGCAGCAAGTATGGCCTGTTGTGAAGCAGTTTGGTTGCGAAAGCTCTTTAGTGAGCTATTTGGACATGTGCTAGATACCACTGTGATACTCTGTGATAACCAGAGTGGGATTCGTATGACTGAGAATCCTGTGTTCCACAACCGATCCAAGCATATTGATATCAGGTACCACTTTATCCGGGATATGGTACAGCGAGGCGCCGTAAGGCTCGATCATATAGGAACTGATGAGCAAGTCGCGGATATTCTCACTAAGCCCCTGGGGAAGGTCAAGTTCCTAACCTTCCGTGAGAGTCTTGGTGTCGTGGAAAGACCCTATGATGTGGGTCCTGTTGGACGATGAGCTCTGGGAGCTCTGGGGGGCTTTGGGGATAGCTTCTCGGAGCTATAAGCACTCATAATACTTCTGCCCCACCCTTGTGATTATTGAGCTGGTTCGCCACTCATTTATCTGTGCCCCGTATGCATCCTACCCATTGAGTTCAGGGCTCATGGGAAGTACCTCTCATTTGGCCAATGAGGTGGGAAAAGCTAGAGACTATTAGCAAAGACTGATGGACGCATCAGAGATTGCCGTGCTCTCTATCTAGGATGGCACGGTCCAACCACTTGATCTGGGATCAAGTTTAGTGAGGTCTGGGACCTCTGCCTGACTTCGGGTCAGATGAACCAACTTTGGGTTGGTTGGATACTCTTTATGAGTTTGATAGAGGTTTCGAACCTCTGGACTGATTATGTCAGTCGGGGGATGATGTCTTTTTGACTGACCCACTTTTGTTCTGAAATAAAGAGGCCAACTAAGCAAGTTACGGCGGGATGACGCACGATGTTTGATTGCACTGATGGATGGAGTTCTCCCTAGTTGAGAGGGAGTGTTAAATTTGGACAACTAGGTCCAAACTCCATGTTATGATGCTCAGATTAAGGGGCTAATATTTTTGTTGGATTCCTCTTTCGGAGAGGTGTAAAATCCATATATAATATGTCTTAATCCGATGAGCAGAACATTTATTTTGAATTTATTATTCATAATAGATTATATGTGCAGGTCGGCCTTAAGGTTTCACACCCCCAGCAGATGTGTCACACACCCCAATGATGGATATAAATACAGGCAAAGTTGGAGAGCATTTCATCACAACACAACATCTCCTTCTCTCACACCGATTGAGTACGAGCTCCACAGAGGACATTTCCGACCCACCCAAGTGTGAAGAAGAGAAGGGCCAATTTAGGTACGGTGAAATTTGAAGGGTAAATTGTGCAGCTAGGGTTTTGCTGGAAGTTTGACCAGCATTGACTTTGGTCAACGCATGGTCGGAAAGGGCTGAAAATTGTTGGAGAGTTCGATTTAGAGAGGCCGTACACTTTGGCACAGAAATCGAGGTCAAAGGGTTGACCAAACTGTTGCTGCGTTGACTTTTAGCTTGCTGCCCTGCGTTGACTTTTCTGGACAACGTTGACTTTTTTGGAGTTGACTTGGGTTGACTCGATTGCTGATTGGAGGACTGTTGTGACACATTCTGGGTTGGCTGACCAAGGAGACTTTGCTGGTTGAAGCATCCTGTTGACCGCCGTAACGCACCACCACATTTTTATGTTTCTGGTTTGTCTTCTATAAGATCCACTTATATGTTCTATCAGCATTTTACTTAACTATTTGTGTGATTGCTGTAAGAAAAGTAAAGTTGCTTCAAGCATAGAACATCTACAAAATTTACACCCCTTCTAGCAATGGTCCATGATACTAATCATCAAAGAAAGTTGTGGCACTGAAGATTATCTCATCTACATTATGAAGCTCTTTCGAAATTAAAGAAGTTGGCCTCTCGGATCCCTGATGTTCAAGTTCAACATGATGGAGTATGTCCAAGATGTGCCAGTGGAAAGAAGACAAGGGGACCATTCCCCTCTAGCAAGAATAAGACTAATCACATCCTCCAACTCATTCATTCTAACATATGTGGACCGATGCCCATACATTCTCTCGGTGGCCATCTCTACTACATAACCTTCATCGATGATTTCTCAAGGAAGATATGGATATATTACTTGAAGCAGAAGGATGAGGCCTTCGAAATGCTCAAAGACTTCAAGACCTTGGTCAAAAATCAAACAGGGAAGAAAATTAAGATCTCCGGGTCCAACAACAGAGGAGAGTACATTTCGAATGAATTCATAGATTTTTGCAAGAAGGTATCAAGAAGGAGACTACTATGCCCTATAATCCCGAACAAAATGGACTGGTTTAGAGAAAGAACGGGTCTATTGTGGAAGTTGTCTATGCCATGCTCCATGATCAAAAGTTGTCAAAGTTCCTTTGGGCTAAAGCAACAAATACAGCCAGTATATGTTCAAAACAAGGTTCCTTATCAAGCATTGGACAACAAGACTATCAAAGAAGTATTCACAGGTGTCAAGCCCAACATTGGTCATCTCCAGATATTTGGCTACCTCGTATATTTCCATGTGCCGAAAGACAAAAGAAACAAGTTGGAAGCCACTGGAAGAAAAGGTACATTTGTTGGGTATTGTGAAGATTCCAAAGCATTTAGAATATATATTTCTAGTCAAAGGAAGGTTGAAATTAGCAGGGACGTAACATTCGATGAAGATGTTGCCCTTGGAAAAGCAAGGGTCCTTCCACCGCCTCCAAGTGATGATATGAATATTCTAGAAGGTCCTTCCATACCGGAATCTAAGAGAGAGATTGTTGATGATCCCATGGAGCCCATGGACCCCTTGGATCCTCCTCAATGTGATCCCCCTACCAGGAAGAGGCCACTTTGGCTCTGTGACACATTACAAGATGTTGAAAGACATGTTGTTGCCCGTGGAACCTTTAGAGAAAGAAAGCAGCCATGCAGGTACCAGGGTTATGTTGTAGAGATGAGTAATATGATTCAAGTTGAGCCTCACATCTTTGAAGAAGCCATGAAAGAACAAGTCTGGAAGGATGCTATGACTAAAGAATACGAATGAATTATGAAGAATGATGTATGGGATGTCATTCCGAGACCAGAAGGGAAATTTGTCATGACTTCGAAATGGCTATTCAAGATCAAGCACGGAGCTAATGGAGGCATTGAGAAATATAAGGCAAGGTTCGTGGAAAGAGCATTCTCTCAAAAAGAGGGAGAAGATTATGATGATATCTTTGCTCCTATGGCACGATATACCACCATTTGTTCAATAGTTGCCCTTGCTATAATTCAAGGATGGACTCTTCACCAAATGGATGTGAAAACGACATTCCTTCATGGCATGCTACAGGAGGAAGTTTACATTAAGCAACCACAGGGAATGCTATTATCAAGACCATGGGGGTACGCCCAAAATTTGGGTTAGCCTTCAAATGGATATGTCATTCGCCA
>JAXQQM020077575.1:0-14962 GCA_034641835.2 Pinus albicaulis
ACACTAACAATAATAAGGGGCTATACTAGTGATAGGGACCTAACAATTATTCATTGATTATAGTAGAAGCAGCAGTTGTTTTTTAAAACCTTATATAAGGATGTCAAGAGTTTATTTAAGTTTTATCAAAAGGCGATGTTATATATATAAAGGGCGATTGTATTAAAATATGCCGCGTGGTCTGTAAACCCACGGGCCTCGGCTTAAGGTGGAGGGCGATTGGTAATATAAAACGAATGTTGCGATTGTATTGAAAAGTGTCGTGTGGTCTGTAGACCCATGGGCCTCAGCTTAAGGGGAGGGCGATTATTAATATACAACGACTGTAATATATGTTCGTTCCACTTGCGGAGCTTCCACATCAACAAGACACTAATGGCATAAAAGGGATTGGAGTTCCTCCAGATTACAGTCAGCAGATATAAAAGCACAGTTACACGTATGCAGCAGTTACACCACAGCAGAGGACAGAAGAGCAAACAGAGCTGAAAAGAGATAAAACACAGTAACAGAAAAGACAAAGACACAGTCAGAGAAAAGACAAATGCGCAGCAAGCCAAGAGACAAAACGAGTGAACTGGAGTTCTCATTTAAATTTGAATGTAAATGTTTTATTTAAATTTATATTGTTGTGATGCATTGGCAAGTCTCCCGAAGAGAGCAAATATCCCACTGTAATATTAAAATAAGCACCTACAGTTACATTTTTCTGAGTGAGCTGAAAAGAGATGAGAAGGCAGAAGGCAAAGAGACATGGTTGTCCATTTCGAATTCCCAGTGGAATACAAACAGCCATGAAGCTATTTTTGTATAAAACAGGGTAATATCCAAGGGGAGAGTGTTGACGAAAAAGGAGTGAGAGAAGAAGAGAGTATGCAGCAGAATTAAAGAGAGTTGAAGAGAATAAGCAAGCTGCACGAAGAATGTGAATAAGGAGGAGCTGAGCAAAGAAGAAGAAGGGGCTGAGCAGAGATGATGCAGGTCTGATATAAGAGTTGATGAACAACAGAGAAGAAGGTACAGAACAGAGCTGATATCCAAGGTAAATTAGCAAGTGTTTTTCTTTTGAAAGAGTAAGGAAGTTGGAGCTTCCCTATCAAGTTGTAGCTTGATAGATGTCAGTTGTAGCTGACTGAGGTTGGAGCCTCCTGTAGGTTGGTGCCTGCAGAAAATTAATGGGAGTTGGAACTTCCTTGCAAGTTGTAGCTTGCAGAATTGAGGTTGGAGCCTCCTGTAGGTTGGTGCCTGCAGAAAAACAGTGGTGAGAGGGAGTTGGAGCTTGCCTTTGCATCACAACAATAATAAGATGTGGTTTTCTCCCTTTATGGGTTTCCACTTATATCTGGTGTCTCTGTGCATGATGTTTATGTGTTGATGTGGTTTATCTCATCTGTTTAATACTTGTTGCTCTCATATTCAATCTGCTATTACATTAACAAATCTGTTTGATAGTAATACTTGTTGCTCACAGATTAAGATTGCTCACATATTAAGTTGACCATGAAATGAAGGTGTAAATAATATTTAAAAGAAAAGTATTAAAAGTCCATGTATGTGTTAAACTGATTCACCCCCCCCTCTCAGTTTAACTAAGGGTTCAACACACTTGAGCCTCCTGAAGTAACTTCATAACAGGAATTCCTAAAGATGATGGGAATCTTGCCTCAATGCCATAAACTAACTCATATGGACTGGTCCCAATTGATTTCTTAGTTGTAAGTCTGTCTGCCCACAATGCATTGGTCAGTTTCTTATGCCAGTTCTTTTTATTTTCTTCCAATAATTTTTTAATGATATTAATAAGGCTTTTATTGGAGGATTCTGCCAGTCCATTACCCTGGGGGTAATAGGCTGTTGAATGGCCTAACGTGATGTGATATTTATTGCAGAAACTAATCATTTTCTTAGACTTAAATGCAGCAACATTATCTGTTATAATTTTCTCTGGACAGCCAAATCTTGAAAGTATATTGGTTTCTAAAAACCCTAAAATAACAGAATCATTGGCTTGTCTGCATGGGATAGCTTCAATCCATTTAGTAAAGTAATCTATGGCAGTAAGAATCCATTTGTGTTGCCCTGAAGAAGAGGGATGGATTTCTCCAATAAAATCTAATCCCCATTGTTGAAAGGGTCTTTCTGTGGAAATTGGTTTTAATGGTAAAGGTAACAACTTTCTTTTACCCTCAAAGATCTAACATTTATGACAAGCTGTTACAAATTTCTTAACATCTGAAAACAAGGTTGGCCAGTAAAAACCAGCCCTTAAAATTTTGTCTGCGGTTGACTTCCAATAAAGATGTCCTCCACAATCCCCTGCATGAAATTCATTAAGAATTTTATCAGCTTCATCTTTCAATAGACAATTCAATAAGATTCCTTCATGATTTTTCCAAAATAGAGTGCCATTTAAAATACAATATTTTAAAGATGTCATTTTCAAAAATCTTTGTTTTGTTCTGGACAACCCTGGAGGAGCTTGCAGGTTTAGCAAAACATAAATAATATCAATGTACCAGGGTGAATCTAAAAAGGCTTGACTGATGTGTGGAGTCGCCATCTCCTGTTCGTTATCCAGCTCGTTGATATCCAAGGCTTGGCAATTAGTTTCAGTCATGAGTTGAGCCAAACCTTGACCTTTTATGAGTTTTTTTGGTTTAATCTCAATATCATATTCTAATATAGTAGCTATCCACTTACCTCTTTTGCCTTCAATACCATCTTGAGTCAAGATGTCTTTAACGACAGCATTAGGTACATAAGCTATCACATGAGAATATAATATATAAACTCTGAAATCTTTAATTGCTTTCACAAGTGCAAAAGCCTGTTTCTCCATGATATTGTATTTTAAAGATGCATCTCTAAGTTCTTTACTGAAAAAGGCAATTGGTTTTTCACATCCCTGATCATCCTTTTGTAGTAAAACAGCTGCAATTGTATGTTCAGAAGCAAATGAAAAAATAATGAAATCTCTATCAAACTTTGGACTGGTAAGAACTTGTGTTCTTGTTAAAGCCATTTTGATTTCTTCAAATGATTGCTTGGCTTCTATAGTCCAGTCAATGCTTGAATCTTTTTTAAGCATGTTAGTAAGCAATCTAAGTAATTCAGCTAAACTGGAAATAAACCTTCTCAAGAAATTGATCTTTCCTATGAAAGCTTGAAGTTCTTTTATATTTCTAGGATGAGGTATCTGCAAAATTGCTTGTATTCTTTCAGGGTCAATTCGAATGCCATCTTTAGAAATAATGTGACCTAGGAGCTTTCCTTCTTCCAAACCAAACAATGACTTTTTAGGATTTAAGGAAATACCATATTTTCTGCACTTTATAAACACTTGCCTTAGATGATCTAAATGTTGTTGATCTGTTTTGGAAAAAACTGTTAAATCATCTAGATAAATTACCAGAAAATCATGTATTTATTTAGCAAAAGCAATGTCCATTGCTCTCTGAAATGTAGCTCCTGCATTCTTGAGTCCAAATGGCATCTTGACATATTTAAAAGTACCCCATGGTGTTGTAAATGTTGTTTTATCTTGATCATCAGGATGAACCAGAATCTGGTTATACCCTGAAAATCCATCCAGAAGAGATATTCTTGAAGATCCCACTACCCTCTGTAGAATATGGTCCATTTTAGGCAAAGGATAGTTATCTTTTAAAGAAACTTTATTCAAATTTCTTAAATCGACACAGTCTAATTTCTCCAGTCTTTTTCCGTGTTGGTACTAAATTAGAAACCCATTCAGAGAACCTAATAGGAGCTATAATTCCCGCTTCATACATCCTTTTAATTTCTTTTTCAATTGAAGGTAGTAAAACAGGATTGATCCTTCTAAGTTTTTGTTTGAAAGGTTTCTGGTCTGGTTTCAAAGGTATTGTATGTTGAATGATTGATGTATCATATGATTTAAGATCTTCATAACTCCATGCAAAAACATCCTAGAATTCTTTTAAAAGTTCAACATATTTAACCTTTTGATCTTCTGGCAGAGATTTAGATAGTTTAACCATTTTGGGATTTTCTGGGGTTCCTAAGTTGCATTCTTCAATATCAGCCTTAACAGGTTCCATTTTGGGTTTAAATGGAATGTCATTTGAGTCAAAAAGATCTTCCAAAGGAGTTAATCCTTTGGGTAAATGATTATCTTTCAAATTAATGATTTCAGTTTCATCTTCTATGATCTCATCGAATTCCATTTGTATCAAATCCTGCATATCTTTTTCAGTGAATTTGGTTGGGTGAAGCATATGAATTGCCATCTCTTCAGAAATATTTGTTTCTTGTTCATCTACTTGATCAGATTTATTGGTTGTTATGTCTTCATCTATATTACTGTTAGAAAACTCATTTTCTAGTGTCAAAAAACTATTGATCTGATTGTTATTTACAAATACTTGCCAATTCATTAGATTGTCCGGTATAGCAGGTCTGTGTCTAATCTCAGCTGTGAACTGATGATTAGGTCCAAAAGGCAATTTACAGGTGCTAGCGAACATTGCAAGACTGTGAGCATGCAAATTTTGTTTCCTGGGAATCTTGGCAAGTTGAGCTTGTAGAAAAGTGTTGAGAATTTCCACAACTGTTTCTCTGTATTGTTTCAATCTGGGATCTTTGGTTGAGCATTCACCATTAATCTGTTGGATAATTAATTCAGAGTCTCCTATGATTGATACCCTAATTGCTCCTAACTTTTTGACGTGTTTAAGCCCTAGCAAAAGGGCTTCGTATTCAGCCATGTTGTTAGTGCATTTAAAATTCAATCTATAAGAATGACCTTCAGCATGATCATTTTCCACATTATGTAACCAAATTCCAGCCCCTTCTCCTAACTTATTTACTGAGCCATCAAATTCTAAATGCCACAGAATTTCATGTTCATAATCTTCATCAACTGTTTTAACATGTTTCTTTACAGAAGCTAGTTTCTTGGTTTGTTCTGGAATTTCTTGTTTTCTAGTGTTTCTTTGTCTTCGGAAATTTCTTCGATCTGTACAGTGGATTTATTTGTAGTTTCTGTTTCAGGTGCTTCTAGTTCAGTAGGAAGATTCAATTCAGCATTATACAAAATGAAAGAGTCCATATCAGAATGTATAGAATAGACAGGGAAGTTTTCAGGCTTCTCATGGCTACTAACTAAATATTTCATCAAGGTCTCTCTGTAAAGTCTTTTAGGCTGACCAAATACTGAAATAGTGGCATATGACATGTCTAGTTGAATAGATCCTCCAAGTTTAGCACCCCAGGATCTAGACAACAACATACCATATTTAGGAGGAATATCAGCCACTACTATGTCCATCAAAACAGACTTCGCAGGGTATTGTACCAAAGTAACACACAAATCTTTAATCAAACCTAAACATCTTACCTGACTAAAATCAAAAGAAAACAAATCTTTATACGGTCTGTTAATGTCTAGATTTAATCTTTCCATCACAGCTTTTGGCATCAAATTATGGGATGCTCCAGAATCAAGCATGGCATTATGGAGTATTTTGTCATGGACGTTCAGGCTCACATAAAATGGAGGAGTTCCTCCACTTTCTGGTTTGCCATTTACCTCGGGGCCAAAAAGAAGTTTAGGTTGATCATCAAGAATATTCACTGAATCATCCATCCCAGTAATGTTAATGGTAAGAGTTTTGCTGATTTGGCTTCTATAGACATCATGTTTAGCCAATTCTGATAAAGGAACAGCTATCTTTAGTTTGCCTATTTCAGCCTCTAAATTAAAAGGTTTTTCAGTCTGAACTTTAGTGTTTTGAACAGTTGGGTTTTCTCTATTTTTTGGGTCTTCAACATTTTTCTCTTTTTCATGAGTGGTATTATGATTTGAAGGTGTTTCTGAACTAACTTCTACCATTTCTTCTACATTTCCTGGAGGAGGAAAAGTATCAGATAGTTGTTTATTGTTTGGTTGGTTGTCAGACACATCTTCAATTATTGGATTTGAGGGGTTAGGAGTTGTCCTAGACAGAATTTGTACAGGGAGAATGTTTTGTACAGGAGGGATTTTACCTTTGACATTTTGTTTTACAGATTTCTGTTTTCTATTCTCTGGCACATCAATTCGTCTGCTTCTCAAATTGTATTGTTTATGAACCTCATAAATTGTTGTGTCATAGCCTTCCTTAAAATCAAAAGTTTCTCCTAAATGAGTTTGGAATGTTTCAAGGATGTGATTCTCTTGATCATCCTGAGATAGGAAAACTTCTGGTTCATTTTTATCCTCAGTTACATTGTTTATTTCAACATCCTCAGTAGGTTCTTTAGAAGTTGAACCTTCAACAAAATTTTCTTGGAAAGGTGGCCTGATATTTTGGTCAGGGATATTCTTCCCAATATTTTGGTTCTGATTTATTCTAAAGTTTGGGTTTCTCACAACGTTTTGATTATCACCAGTAGAATTTCTTTCAATTGTCTCCACTCTGTCTCCCAATCTTTCCATACCTTTAATGATTGCATCCAGCTTTTTTTCAAAAGCTGAAGGTTCTTCATTCATAGGCATTCTTCTTTCGGCCCTAGCTCTGGCTCGTTTTTCTATAAGGTTTGCTTCCACACTAACCACTATGCTTTGCATTTATTCTAGGGTTTGGGGGGCTCTTTCCCTAAGTGAATATGCTATGTCTTAGTCAAAAACATCAGGGAATTTAACCAATACTGAGTCCGGAGGTGGTCTAAGGTTTTGGGGAACAGCGTTATATGCTTCATTGAACCTTATTATGTAATCTTGCACTGTTTCTTTAGGTTTTCTCCTTAATTTTTCAAATTCTGATAGGATCTGAAGAGGGTCTTTCTTCTTCTCCCATCTATTCAAAAATGCCCTATACAAAGCTGGTAAATCAGCAATATTGTTTGGAGCAAGGGCCATAAACCATGTCCTAACTTCCCCAGTAAGACACTGAACAAAAATTCTCATGCGAACATCATCGGTGTCAATTTCATAAAATTCAAAGTAATTAGTCATTTTTTTGGTATGTTGTTGAGCAGTATAAGCACCGGATCCATCAAAAGGTGTGATCTTACTTTGATAATCTTGAGGCAAAGCAGCAGGGTTGGCTGGTAACTGTAATGGAGCATATCTATTGGCCATTGGAAGGTGTAATGGAATAATAGGTGGTGGTGGTCTGGGTGGAGGAGTAGAAGGGGTGACTAGTGTTTGAAAAGCTTGAGGAAAAGTAACTAAACTTGGGGAAGCTTTAGTAATCATAGAAATGTTTGAACTTTCTTCAAAGGTCTGTTCAGATGAAATGGAGTTTTGTAAATGTCTGTCAAGGTGATATGAAACATATCTGAATTGAAAATCTTCAAAAAACGATGGATCTGGAACTAATCTTGATAATTCAGTTTCAGAAAAATTTACAAATAAGGATGTTTCAAATCGCTCATCAAAAGGAATTTCATCAACATATATAATCTTCACGGGACAGGATGTAGATCTAGAAAGAGGTCTGGAACTTCCAGAACTCTCTTGACTTCCTCTTTCAGAACTTTCTTGACTTCCTTGTCTTCTAAGAATCCTAGGAATCAGATTTGGATTTTCAAATATTGGTGGTGGATTGGGGTCAGGATTTGACCTAGTATGGCAAATCCTTTCTGAAGCCAGTTTTCCTAGACTTTATCTTTTTGGATTGAAATGAAAGTACAACTTCTACAATTTATTTAAGAAATAATGATTTTTTAATTAAAATTTTCTCAAAGATTTATTAAACTAGAGAGTCTGATTGAACATTTGAAACTAAGGTTCAATGTATAAGCTAAATCAGAGATAGACTGAAGCAGCTTTTATTTACTTTTGCAGTTGCAGAGAAAAAGTAATTTCAAAGGCTACCTGGCTGATCTTCAGACTCTGTCTATAGCTTATAAGTGAACAATATTAACAATTAAAATGATTGAGGTTCCCCAGTATGGTCGCCACTATGTTATCACTCAGGTTTTCCTTGAATTTGTGGAAAAGGAAAGTATACTCGAGGTAACCACAAACCAACCTTCATATGCAGAATCTAGCCAATCTGCATCCAGAGAGGGCTCTCTCTTTATAATTTATCTTTGTTCTTAGAAAGTTTTAGGCTAGTTATAAATCCAAGAGTTTGTTTGAAAATGGTGGAATTCGCCAACTAAGGGCAAGGTTGAATATTTTCAGGCCATTGGGCTATGGAGTCAAAGGATGGCTTTACTGAATTTCTATTCTACACACAAGATGGCTTTGTAGGGCAAGATAGCCAAACAGAGAACAATCCTTAAAATTTAAAGTGGATGGAATGGGTTTGAAGGGATGAAAGGCAGTTAAGAATCTTTCACCATGTTCAAAAGAAAGAAATGAAATGATTAAAAATAAAGAGCAGTGAATAATTCTTTACTATAGTAACCAAAATGTTTAAATTAGCGAAGCAAGAGAAATTAAGAATTCGTTGCTTATAACTAATTTAGAGGAAAACATCTAGAATAATCACAACTGAACTCAGAGTACAATTAAGTAAATTCTGAGTTATTCTTTTATGTCAATTATTCAGAAATGAACACAATGATATTATAAACAGATATAAAACTTAAGACATAGTATAGAAAGACTTATTGAACTGCAGTCCGACACATGAATCCTGCAAAAATTCCTCAGCTTCAAATTGTCATCCAGCAAGCCACAAATAAATTTCTCCAAAACACTTTTTATTCCAAAAACATCAATGTCACAGCGAAGTAGTAGAATCCACCCTCAATACTTTCTTTGAGGGTTTATTTATACAAAAAATGATTGAAAATATCTCACACTAACCTAGCAAATAATCTAGGGTGACTAATGAATAAGTTACAATAGAAAGGAGACAAATGGTCTCGTAGATAGGACAAAAAGTAACTGCTGGTGTGCTGTTTCCTCCCTTTGTGGATGTGCTGGAGGCAGGTCCTACAATAGGGCTCGATGCTGTCCTTTGGAGTAATTCTCTTTTACTGCCTTGCTTGTCTGATACTCTTTGTTTCTACTGATACTCTTTTAACCTGTGCTCATTATTTGTCCTTTACATGATAGTAAAAAGACAAAATTCTTTACCTGAAGATAAATTTCACAAAATTTCCAATAAGTCTTCCCACCATTGATCTTCTGCTATTATGGTTCTTTTAATTTTTCTTAATGTTTCATCGGCCTCTGTGTACCTGAAGAAAGTAGGCCTGTTTGGGAATAAATACCTTATTTCATACTCAAGATGAAACAAATCATTTAACCTGTCGTAGAGATTCCTCCCTGTTGGAAATGTTGCTTCTGACGAACTGATAGAATGAGCAGTTGTGTTATGAGCATGTATACCTATTTTATTAACATAGGTTTCTAGGTCCATTATTTTGTCCTCTGACATCATAGGACTGGGTAACCCACTGTCTAATAAAGCCTGAAACTTCTATTTGAAAGCATTAATTTCTTCCAGAATATCTGTGCATTTCCTATCCAAATTTTGCATAAGAGTTCTTTTGGTAAAAACTCTTTTTATTTCTAAAATATTACCTGTTCTGTCATCAATTCCAAGCTCTACAAGTTGTTTCCTAGTCTGGGTGTTCAAAAACTGTATAAGTTGATTGGCTTGCTCTGGCCTGCCTCTTAATTCATCTCTTGTTTTGTCTATTTATTCCATAGCTACTTTGACTAGGTCATTTTGTTCAAAGATTACTTGAACAAAGGACCAAACACTCTTTATTGACTCAACTATATTATCCCAAAGAATTTCGTTTATTTCTCTCAAAGCCTTTTCTAATGAAAGATCTCTTTCTAAAGCCTTAACCAATTTTTCCAGTCTTTTGATTTCCCTAGTATTATCAGCAACAGTCTTTTTAGACATATCATATTTTTGCTCCAAATTTACTAGTTGTAATTTTGTGGTTTGAAGTTCTGTGACTCTGAGTTTTAAGCTTTCCATTTGTTTTACCAATTCATCAGAACTTAAACTGGAAGTGTTTACCTGTGATGACTCTGTTTGTTGATCTGTTGCCGTGATACCTGTAGTGATCTCTGTTGTAGATGTTTGCATGATAGCCTGTTTTTCCCTTAATTCCTGTTCCAATTCTTTCTCTATTTCACTCAGTTGCTCAGTCATTTCCAAGAGCAATTCCATCATTTCTTCCTGTGAATTTTCCTTCAAAACTTCTTGAGTCTGGGGATGCCTTGAGGCTGGTAATTTTAGTTGCTTTCTCAGTGCAGCAATATCATCATCTTTCTTTTTAATTAGTGCTTCAATGCTTTTGATATGTTTGGGATTGTGACCCAAGCTAATGATTATTTCTTCTAGAGACTTTATTCTGTTCTATTTTTCCTGAGAAGAAGCCTTCTCAATTTGCAACTGGGTGTTTGTATTATTTAAATAATCCTGCAACCTAAGGGTTGCCATGGCCTTATCAGTAAGGGTGGAATATATCATTTCCCCAGTTTGTTTATGCAACTCTATCTGGTCCAAGGGATGAATGTCTTTTTCCAGGACCTCAAAATTGGTCCTAAGATAATCAGATGTTGTCTTGGGTTTTGGCACCTTGGATTTGAAATGGCTCATCATCATTTTGCCTTGTTGAATGTCAAATGCTGACATTAATCTTTCCTGATTGTGTGGAGCCATTATGAGATACTGATCATATACCTGCATTCTCAATGGATCATTCTTTGCTTTTATACTAATGAAAGTTCTCTTTATATCACCTCTATCTGTTTTTGGCTGTTTAAAGGAAGAGACTTCAGTACTCAACTGTTTTTTCAATTCTTTTCCTTTGTGGCCTGTGTGTGTTTCACTAACTGTGCCAGTTAGTTGACTATCTTCTCTTTCATCATCAATTATTTCATCTATAGTTTCCACTTCTGGGAGTGGATTGCGTTTCTGCTTTTTAGCTTGATGTAGCTCTGAGGATTCTTTGGGAGGAGTAGGATCTGGAACCTGTATTTTCTTGCCTATTTCCATATTAGATGGAGTTTCCAATTCTGAAACTTCAGGATGATTTACTTGAGTAGCAGAAACCTGCGTTTGATCTGGTGTCCTGGAGGTTTGAGGTTTCTCTGCCATGATGAAAGTTTCAATGACCTGTACTTCAGGTTCTTTCCCTTTGCCTTTAGACTCAGCTGTAATTGAGGGACTGATTTTTTGTAATCCCTGTTGAAGATTTCCTGCTGAAGAAGTGCCAATATGAGGTACCTGCACTTGACCAAAAGATTCTAGGTCAAACTTTTTCTCAAGATCTTTCATAATTTTGTTTATATTGTATTCTTCACTATCTTGCTCAACTAGTGTTCCTTCCACCCATTCATCTTGATTAGCATATTGTTCTATTTCTGGAATCCTATGGTGAAAGTAGGGTGATGATTTTTTCTTCATTCTTTTGTCACAGATAAAAATGAATGGATCATAAGGAATCCAACGGAAACTCTTTTGTAACTTGAAATGGTTTTGCAATATATTTTCAGCTTCATGTTCAGCATCCCTAGAATTACATATAAAGGGACCTAACTGACTTTTGATTCTGAGCTGTGCTTTCATCTTAACATTACAAAAATGAATAACATCAAAATTATTCATTTGCCTGAAATATTCTAAGGCAAAAAGTCTCATAGGCACATATTTTGGCAACTTGAATGGATACAATTCACATCCATATATTCTAATGACTGAATGATTTTGGTATAAATACCAGTCCCCAACTTTATATGTCCTTGAAAGCTGCAAAGTCTTCTTAATCTCATTACTGAGCCTTGGAGGAGGAATTCCTGTCAACAAGGTAGTTGCAGGATATACAAAAAGATCGATGAACTCAGCATAAGAATAGGAATAATTATAGGAAGAGTGAGTCATGGCAGACCAAAATATAACAGATCTAGGGTTTCCCTTGGCATCAAGCTTTTTAACGGGAAAAGGGAACTTCTCTGATTGATAATAAATGATGAGATGGTAAATGACTGAGGAATATTTAAACACTTTTTCATTATCTAGCCTCATGAACTGGTCATGGATTTTATTAGTAATGAAAGACGCAAAGTCATATTTCACTGCAGGAGGTTGCCCAGGAGTAAAGATAGACAACAATACCAGGGTTATTTCATCAACATACTCACTTGTATTGAAACCCATGACAAAGGATATCATATTCAGGATGAGCTTGCCTAAATTAGTAAAATAAGCAAAACCATAGGGAGGAGGTTCCTTAGGTTGATGTTCAGGTAACATAAAAGTCTGGCAAATGCATTTCAATTTTTCTGGGGACAGTTGGGTAGACTTTTCAAGTAGTTCTTCCATGGACAAAGGAGTAAGATCTTGATCAGGTTCAAAATGGAGCATTTTATTGATAGCTTGAGGAGTGATGGGGAAAAGGATACTCTGGTCAGGAGACAACACTGCCCTTTGAGTTGGATCATAGTTGGAGTGACAATAGTGGATAATTTCTGGGAAAATACGGACTGAGGGGATGAGATATCTCGGGAAATTGGATTCCCACAATCCAATGACATCCAGACCTTTCGAATAATCGTCTCTGCAGCGAAAATAACTTTGAAGGGGACTTTCATTGAAAACTATGTCTTTAATTTGAAAGTCTTTATCCACTAATGGTAAGTATTCTAACTCTCTATGAGGGGCATTTAATGGGGTTACATTCAGAGCTGCCGGAGCTTCCATTTTGGTTCTTTTGTATTCAAAATGGAAGTTTCAGGGATTTCTTCACAGACCAGGCGCAATTTTGATTCTGGGAGCTTTGATTTTACTTGCAGGAACTAGAATAGACTGATATTAACCCCTTTTCAGACTCTGTCGTGAATTTTTAACACAGGAAAGTGGATTTTTCAAAGAGTTCCAGCAAGAAATCGAATAAATACCTGTTTGATGGAGAAGTTTGAAATTTACAGGTACTGGTCAATGGCTGATGGATGCTTGGGCACTGGTCTAACAATGGCATTCAGCAATTTTGGTTGGTGGCGTCTTAATCATCAGAATTTTTGAATTCTTCAGTGGAGGACGCAGTCGTTTTCAGCAGTGAAAATGACAGAAAATATATGGGTTTTTGTTTTATTTACAAAGTCAATGGGGATTTTTCTTTTTCCGAGGATGATGTCATTTGGTACGGGAGGACACGTCATAGGATCGAGCGGTAAACGGTAATTTCCGCACCGCTTTCGGGAGATGGCGGTATTTAACGGGGAGGCAGTGATTCCATTAAGCGATCGACACGTGGTCAGAGCACTATTCCAAAACCACTGCCATCCCGCGCATTAACCTTCGGACGTGAGACGGTCAGCAGAATTGTTGTGGACCATAGATCTTCGGAGGGGTGATCTAATGGTGGACGGGACGTAAAGCTGGCAGGGGTTTTAATGTGTGGGCCCCACGGGGTTTTAAAATGATTAACTTTAATTAAATATCCCGGGAGGCATTTGATTGGCGGAATCGATGGTTATTAATTAATCGTGGTGATTTAATTAATCCCATTGTTTAATCACGGTTGCGACAGGGTTAGGGGATTTTAACTATGGTTAAAGTGTCGGGCGGAATTAAAATGCCAAGGGGATGGGCCACGGTGGCTCGGGGGATTTTCGAAGTTTTTAGTTTAAATTAAAACTTCGGGTTTATTTATTTTTCTTTTTTAAACATATAAAACACATGTTTAAACCTTTTTCGATATTTCTTATTATATGGTAATAAATAAATGTCATTTATCAACCATAGGGGTAGGGAAATATTCTATATGGGCATATTTTAGCCAAAGGGTTTTTATTGGGGATTTTTAATTAACAAAGGGGATTAAATAAACTTTGGCCAAAACTTATAACAAGAAGTTACAGGATATTAGATAAAAGGAGTTAAGTACTATAGAATAAGGTATTTTTATTAAGGATTTAATAAATAAATCAGATGTTAATATGACAAAGGGACAAGGGAAACTCAAAATACTTTACACAACTAGGAAAGTGGAGATTTCTGAAGTAAATTGCATCATCTCAATTTCAACACTTAAACATGGAATAGCAAGTAATTTTGAGGGATTATTATGGAAATTTGCATGATTTTCCTAAGTAAAATAGGATTTTACTTAGGAAAAGGTTAAAAGTGAATGATTATAATGATAAATAACTTCAAGTACTTAGGTCTTTTTTATCATTAGGCCAAGGGTCCGGTCCCTTCAAAAGTAAAGGAAATGCCTTGAGCCCCTTTGATCTTCAAATACCTTAGCACTTTGGGAAATTAGTAAAACTCTTAGGGAAAAAGTGATGAGGGAAGTTAATGATTTTGACTTTGCTTTCTATGAATTTTCCAATGCATTTTCTGCTTCAGTATTTGTGATGAAAGTAAAAGATTAAACACATTTAGCACCATCATTCACCACATGAAACCTTGCAACACCATCTACCTACCCTATTTACTTTACACTACCATTTTCTCTTCTTTATTAGGGTGCATTTAGACTTGCAAACCCTTATCAATCTTCTTTTCTTTTACATGGTAAATCTATCTATTTCTACCCTTATTACATCCAGACTCGGATGGTATTTGACTTCCTTTATCAACTACGCCTATCTGTATACGCAAGATTAAATACATTTTGATCGAATGGATCTACTCTGATACACAACATGAAATTGAAACATGAATGAGTCAAGTTTAAATAGTTTGACTCTTCATAAATTGTGGCAAAAGCTTGACAAGCTGCACACAATTGCTTTATTACAAAAATGAAATAGTAGTGGCATTTGGATTTGCACACTTTCCTTGGTCTATTTTTGCTTGGGGTTCATTTCTTTCACTTCTTTTTTGACCATTTTATTCTTCTTACCCTTTGATTTTTCTTTTAGGGTATACCCTCTTTACATTTTTTAAATTTTTTGATTTTTTGGTTTTTCAAGAATATGGAACACCTTTGCTCAAGAAAAAGGTTAGAACATATTCCATAGTTCAATCAAGACAATCATGACAAATGACACCTATTGGTATAGTAGTCTAAC